>VZSV01000154.1:597820-620454 GCA_013398735.1 Nothocercus julius
TGGCGCCGGCCCCGCGCCCGCAGAACGCGCCCGCCATCCGCTCTGTTCGCTCAGCGTCGCCGCGGCGGGGCCGGGGAACGCTGGGCTGGGGCCGGGCGCAGCACAGGAGCCCCCCGGGGAACCCTCACAGGAACGACGGGCGGGTCTCCTCTCCCCACTCCTGCACCTAAGAAATTTCAGCCTTGGTCCTCTGGGGTTGCTCTTATCAGCACCACCGATAAGGACCGTTGGTGGGTATAATCCCTGGCTCTTGTGATGTGGTGCTGGAAAATGCCTTGGAAAGCAGCCGGGAGGCGGCTGATGAGCCGCAGGCGCCTTTGCAGCCCGCTCGTGCCAAAAGGGACCGCTTAACTTGCGGGAGCGAAGAAAAACAGTTTCTAGAGGTGGCCTTGGCCCTGCACTCGCTGTGAGCGGGGCCGCCGCGCTCTGGGTGCCAGCGGGGCTCTTCCAGCGTGACACCGGTGCCAGCCCAGGGGGAGCTTTTCCCATGCCCAAAGCTGGCCCTGGCACCACCCTGGTCCCTCGGGAAGCCCATCCGGCTGCCAGGGACACCCGTCCCTTTGAGCTTTGCCAGTCTCTGCCAAAGAAGCCGTGCCCGGGGCAGCACTAGACCCTTGCCCTGGCGCACCGGAGCATCTTCCTTCATGCAAAGGACCGGACACGTCCTCGTCGCTGCTGCCGAGACGGGCAACTCTCTCACTCTCAGGTGCCCCTGGCAGCCCAGCCTGGGGACTAACAAGTTTTAAAGGCCCCCGTTAGCAAAGGCAGCCCGAGCCTGAGGTGCAGAGCCCAAGCGCGACGCCCGCGCCGGCTCTGCCCGCGCGGAGCCCTCCTCGCGCTCCCCTCGGCCGCGCGTCTCCCGGGGCTCCGCCGCTGCTGCGCTTTGCTAGCTCGTTCCTAGCGCCAAGATAAAAATTAACAAGGTAAAAACGTCCAACAAAAAAAGAAAGCAATTGACTGCTGGAAAACATTAACACAGCCCAACCTGTCCATGCAGCACAACTTAGCAGCTTCGGAGACACGTCCATTGGGTTTTCCACGCAGGCAAACAGGCTGTGCTGCAGTTAGGCCGCCACAAGCGTCCTAACTTGCATTTAAATTTGCATTACCAAATTTGCATTACCAAAACACAGGGAGATGCCTAAGAACTGACTGCAGCTCCCTGCCCCGGTTTCCCGTCGTGCAGCGACACGGCCACGTCTTGCCTCTTAAACCGTCTCCTCCGTGTCTTGTCTCTCTCCCTCCGCGTTTCCAGGTCACGGTGCTCCCCTCGCCGCTGGCGCTAGCACTGCACCGGGCAGGGACGCGGCGGCAGCGCCCGTGCAACACGGTGCCCTGCGGGAACGATGCCCTCGTCTCCAAGGGGCAGGCGGGTACGTGGCCCGGGGTTGCTTTCAGAAGGATTCGTTTTTTCTGGCAGCCTCCCGGTTTAAAGCAAACTCGGTTAAGAAGCAAAGACCAAAAACCACACGTGGCTGGATAGACCTCAGTCCTGCAGTTTCCACAGGGATTGCTGAGGAACTGTATGGGGAAAAACAATTTTTAGCCCCTGCTGCCTTCAAACATTTGTCTTGACAAAAAGATGTGAAGCTTTTATGAGCAAAGCCTTAAGACTTTTGGTGCCGGGATGGATGGTTTTGGCTCTGCCTTGGCCTACCTGGCTTCGCTCAGGCCGGCATGAATATAGTGAGGTGGCAGAGCGCTGGAGCTGTCGGTCCCGGGCCACCCTTGGGTGCTCCCGTCTCAGGACTCCACTCCTGGCTAGAGGTAGCGCAGGCGGGACATGGGGCAATCGGCTCCTGACTTACAGCACTTATCCAAGGAGATGACGACGGCTGTGGGTAGCGCTGTGCCTACGCGGTTGTCGGCTCTCCCGGTCCCGCCTGTCTCCAGAGGCGGTAATTACAGCGGGGGTTGCTGGCACGGCCAAATTACACGATCCAGAGCTGGTGCTAACAAGACTCGCAGCTTGCTGAGTGTCTCATTTGGGCACATCACTGAGCTCGGCTTCGTCCCACTTGGCTTGGAGTGCTGCCCCAAGGCGTCCAGGCTGGAGTCTCCGAAGGGACAGGCCAGCCCCTGGGGTAAGGCCACCCCTGGGACCCGAGTCCCCTCCTGCCATCTGCATCCCTCCCCAGTCTGCCCAAGGTGCGATAAGGTTGACGACGCTATTAAATGGAGGGGGGAGGACAACCTCAGCCCCAGCCGTGCTGTTCCTTTGGATCTGTTTGCATATGGCCAAAAAGCACCAGCCGGGAGGAAGGACCATTGGAAACACCTGGAAAACAGGCAGCCCCTTCCCTTGGGGACTCCCAGCCAGAGCAAATCTCATCATTCCATCAACCCTTCTCAGGGTCAACTTGGGTGCCAATATTTAGGCAGTTGCCTCAAGCTGAAGCCCTCTGTGCTGGTGGATGTACGGGGGACTGGAGGAGACAAGGGAGGTGTTCAGGACCTGCTCAAGCACCCACTTCACCAGCTTCCCAGGAGGGCCCTTTCTTGTCCTGCCACATCCTGGTTCCTGCAAACGCTGCTTGTTTCCTGGAGCGGTGGCAGCACCGGCGCTGAGGAGAGGAGGCTTGAAGCTCCAGTTTGACAGTACAGGGTGTCCAGTGACAGTGGCTCGAGGGTATCGGAGACGACCTTATATCGCGGCTGTAACTCCCCAACGCGGAGCCGCGGCCTCGCTGCCCTTCTGCAAGGAAAGGGGGAGTCCCCCAGCCTCGGGAGATGAGCTGGCAGGCAGGGAGCAGCTGGGCATTCATTAGCCCCAGCCCCTGTCCTAGTGCTCATTAGAGCCCCAATTCTGCCACCCTTAATTACACTAGTCGATGCTTTTCTGCCAGCAGTCCTGCTGGCTTAAATGGGGCTGCTTAGGGACTAGAGGAGATATTCAACATCTGTGAGGGTGGCAGAACCAGCCCAAATGATTATACCTGCTAGACAGCAATCACTTGGGATAAAAGGAAAGGAGAGATGTTAATAAACCCCAGAATTTCCTGCTGGGAGCAGAAATGTCTTTACTTCACCTTAGCATTTTCCAAACAGTTGGAGAGCGCTCTCTGGCAATAGCCTTCTGTTCTATTGACATTATATCCTCATTAACCCAATTTTACCACTTAAATCACGGAAGGAGGAGGGAAAGAGGAAGAAAACTGTATTTGTTTAACTGCTTTTTAAAATCTCTTTTTTTCTCCAAGCAAGATGTTGTAACAAACAGCAATATTTTAATAGGAAGAAGCAGCATTTGTTACAGCTTGTATTTATATTCAGCAGAATTTTCAGTGGAAGAGGTTTTGCATGAGAGGCAACTAAAGGCAAAGATCCCTGTAGCTCTCACACCTCTGCTCTGCTCACTCACCTTTAACATGGACAGAGACCAGCCTTCGATCCCCTGTCTTTAGCTCTGCGGCCAGACGGACTTTTACATCCTGTGCAGATCTTTCCATATTAAAGATGAGGGTACTTCAAACTTGGGGTTGCATCTCAAGGTATATTTTGTTGCACCTGCTGCATAAAAAAGGAAGATGGAAAGCGCAGGGCAACTGGGTTCTGGGCAGGTCAGTAGAAAAACAGTTTCCAACTTGAGTCTTTCCGGTAGTGGAGGATGTAATAGTCATGGAAGTACAACAGCACCATGAGAGGAGGCCCCAGGACCAGGCTGATCCACATGAGGATGTTACCGTAGCTGCCACCAAAAAGCCATTTCAACAGGCAAGACAGCGGGATCTGTCAGGAAAAGCAAAGAGCAGCCACTTAAAGTCTGGCGGGTCATTCCTACCATTCTCTAAGGGACGTTTGCGCCCTTAACTAGAGGACAGATCCATACTGAACTTGTTTTTCTATTATAAGGATGATTAGTCAATTTATTTCTAAAGGGTGCCCTTGCCAAAGGGCTCCAGGCTTTTGCACTTCATAATAAAACAATTAAAAACCCCATTAATGGGACCACCTGCTAAAGCCTTAGTACACTACAGCAGAAAGAGAAAGAAAGGGTCATACACACAGAGCCATGAGTTGCCAAACTTGAAGGTGTGACGGGAAGGCAAAGATTTTACAGTGATATTTAAAGGCTGAAGGGGTTTGGATGGAAAGGATTTGAGAAGGCAGCGTGTTTTGCATCCAGAAACCATTAGTCATAGATCATTACGCTGAGGAAATCTGCCCCCTAACAACACTCAAAAGCTTTCAAAGCAGTGGCAGGCTTAATGCAGAGCAGGTGAGCTACTCCATCCCCACCAAGCTGGTTACAAAACCCTTCGGGCTCTGCCCTCATGTGCTGAGAACGATTTGACAAGAAAGTTCAGGCATAAATGACTCAAAGTTCTGGTTTACTTTTTCTCACATCTCTAGTGGGTCTAGACAGTATGCAATGCCCCCCCGCCCCACAGAATGTTTTCTTAATGGAC
The DNA here is from genome assembly GCA_013398735.1 of Nothocercus julius. Classification (NCBI taxonomy): domain Eukaryota; kingdom Metazoa; phylum Chordata; class Aves; order Tinamiformes; family Tinamidae; genus Nothocercus; species Nothocercus julius. The sequence continues at coordinate 602,230 of VZSV01000154.1, forward strand.
TTACATAGGAGTCCAGATACCCGGCCTTTTTTTGGAGATGGAAATGAAGGAGGCTCTTCATGACCCACCAGGAATTACATTGCCATGGAGCACTCCATGTCGAAACCCATCATTTACATCTTGCCTGGCTGATTCATGCCACGAGGTCAAAATTGACCGTTTTAACTACCATCTCAAAGCCACAATCTTTGTGCCTTACGTGTTAAATATCAGTACCAAGAGCCTTGGGATCAGCGCTCCGACAGACTGAGGTCTGCCAGCAGACTCTTCATTCTAGGATCAATGGCTTCCCATACCTGAGAGAGCATCGCAGCAAACAACCAAAACCGGAACATCTTCAGCGGGATGGCGATTAGATACTGGAAAAGACAAGATCAAGAGTCTGTTGTGCATTTTTCTGTGTGATTGTGTTTTGCAATTTGCTTTTGAGGAGTAGTGGCCCCCCAGTGCTGGTGAGACCCAGAGGTTCCCCATAGCAATGGCTGGAAGCCACCAAGCAATGTTCTTGGCATTAAATGATGGTATATTCTGTACTACAAAGACGGCCATACAGCCATCTTTTCCAGATTCTGGAAAAAAAAAATGAAATTTCTAGCTTGACTCAAAGTTTACACTGATCTCAAGCTAGCAGGTCAACAGTGAGAGCACACGGAAGGTCAAGAACTGCAATGCAGTGGGGACCCAACCACTCAGCACCACGAATACAAGCATACTGCGTGCTAATCTAATCAGTTTTTGAGGCTCGACTGTTATTTTGCAACGTGACTCCTCTCACTTGGACTTATTTCAGTACTCAGAACTGTTTGCTCTCTAAGTCGACCCCAAACTTTAGCCCTTCAGAGCAGGATGTGGTCTCAGCACCCCACTCAGATTGGGTTCTGCAGGCAACGAGTCCAGCTCTCCAAATCTCAGCTGTGTCCTTTAAAGCTGTGAGTTTAAGTGAACGAGAGGCTTTGGCAGTGCCAGCTGAGTATGCCACGACTTGGATGGCTGCTACAGTGACCTACCTCGAAGAAACACGCGGAGAGTAGAAACACAGCCAGCCGGGCCTGCCACTTGTCATAGCCGTGGTACAGCAAGGGCTTGTAGACATGTCTAGTTACACAGCACAGAACAACGTGAAGAAGCTTGATAAATTGTTCCCCCTGCACCGCTCGTTATTAACAACAGGATTAATCACAAAGCATGAGATAACAGGGTTTACATCCATCAGCCACCAAAGCCAAATGAGTCGCTCCAAACACACACAAATCAGTAAAAGGAGCAGCTCACAGAAGAGCTATAGCGACTTGCAGAAACACTGTTCATTCACACCCTGAGCTAAAATCCTGGCAGTGACCGATGCGGTTGGGGAGAAGAAGGCTGTTCTGAGCTCCTGGGTTGGTAGGCTGCCTCAAAATTAAGTCTAAACCTTCCCAGGTTTCCTGTGTGCTTCCATACAGGATGGATTTTAACCCTTCCTTTCTGCATCTTTTACTGCACACCTGAATGCTATTTATACAAGTGGGCAAGTTGTTGTAAAACTGGTCAAAATCCAAAACAGGGCTGCCCACTCAGACAGCCCAAGAAGATTAATCTTCTAGAGTACTACATAAAGTTCAGCAATAGCTTCGGTGCCTCAGAGGGTGATGGGCACAAGGATCCTGCACAAAATGGCCCTGACTTAGTAGAAGGGGCCGTCAGCATCTGAACGGCACAGATGCTGCCAAGCCCGATCACTTAAAGGACTCGGCTCTTACACTGCTGCTTTTCTTGCTCTGCGGCCAAGCAGGAGCAAACAGGACTTTGTGGACCAAGGTATAGGCTGAAAAGCATGACCATTCCTTAACCTTCTGCATCCTCATGGGAAATGCCATAAAAACAGCCTCCCAGAGACATTCATGGAAAGAAGCAGTTTCCATGTATTTATAGATACATAAGAACCTGTTTCCAGCTGAAATATTAAGGAATGCTTTGGAATTAGCCTCCTTCCTAGCCAGGTCATAGGGATGCTCACAGTTTGGACCTCCTGGACTCCTCCAAGATCAGGTGAAGGAGCAGAATGGGTAACACAAGCAGCAACCCCTCATGGGAGGGGGTCCTGATTCCTGCCCTCACAATTTTCCAAGTGGGACCTCCTGCTTAGCTCCCTCCCTAGAGGAAGGCCAAGATTTAGCTTGCTGAGACCATTCCCAGCAGCACAAACTACATGCTCACACCAACTTTGAAGCTGTTAAATTAACAAAGTTATTTCATTGCAGTCAGCGCCCTGCTATTCCTCCGAGACGACACTCAAATGTAAAGCTCACTCATTAATTACTTTAAACGCCAAGATTTAATTGCAACGCACAGACTTAAACTGCAAACCAGCTAAACTTCCAGGGCCATACAGGAGACAGACACATCCACAGCAAGTTAATCCTTCAAAGATGATGATTATTATTAATGTTATTGATTCCTCGGCAGCAATAGCTCATCTTTTAAATGCAGGGCATGTTAATTAGAAAGCGCCGAGCACGGTGCTGTACCTGTCTAGCCATCTGTGAGCCGGGATATTCCATCTGGACCAGAACTGTAAGACTGAGTCTGCATTCCTGCAGAGACAGAAGGAGGAGAACCAGACGTCTTTTAATAGCGCGCGAGACACCACACACCCCTCCTACCACGGGGACATCCGTACCCATGGGTGAGGTAAAGCTGCAGCAAAAATCAAATTGCATCCAGGCTGGTTATCCCAGCACAAGTGAAAGACTCGTTAGAAGGACATGGCATTCCCCAACACCCTCAGAGTCCGAAATGAAGATGACGCCCGTTGTTTGGGGCATATGTTCCACGACACACAAGGGTTGCCAATTTGAGTGTGAGCAGCACCCTGTGTTCTTCCAGATTTAGGATTTAGAGACCATGAGACCTCAAAGACGTGATAACAGATACAGCGTTGTTGTGCTAAATCACCCAATCAACAGAGAAAAACTGATTTTTGGCCCTTGTCAGCTTTGAGAGAGTGTCAGTCTCAATCATGGATGTATGAGATTAGCTGCGACCTGGAGGTATCTATCAGGAAAACCAAAGGAATCCTCCTCCGCCAGCCTCCCCACCCAACCTACTGTAGGCCCGCTCCGTGCTGCGCCTTGGGTGCCACGCTGCAGGCCATAAGATCACCAGAAACGCCTGTAATCTGAACGGCACCACTCCTGATTTCCCTTGGAAAGCGTCGGCAGTCTGAGAGAACCGGAACGGTCAGTCAGTCAGGGTGACAAACGTCTGACTGATGAGAGACACCAGCACACATTGCCATATCATTGGCTTGGCTGGGCAATAAACATTTCATCTTCCTGACGACGCTTCCATTGGGCAAAGAGAATGAAGCACCCGACGGAGCATCTCCTAATTACACTCTGGGGGCTGTAATCTTGGAGTTCTCCTAAAAGCCCTGCTTGCAGTGGTAGCTTACATTTACCTGCCTTAATAATTAAAATTTGGGATTTAAGAAAAAAACATGGTGTGGCTTCACAGTATATAGTGGCTTTATTAGAGCCAGTTCTGCAGCGGTGTTTCAGTAGAGGAAGGTAAAGTCAGACATGGAAAGAATAATGGAAAAAAAAAAAAAATGCTACAGCCTAAAAAACATCTCCGTGATTTCTAAGCCAGCTTCATGACTTTTGGGGCCCAATTCATTATTTTCTAAATACATTGTTGTCAGAACCGTAATTTAGCTCATAGAATGTTTGTTATTCTAGGGACAACAACATTTCCTGGGGTTAATGGGTTCTGTAACCTGGTTATTTTTAAAGCTCCGTCGCTGGCAGCCAGCTGGAGAGCGCTCTGTTAGCGAACACCCCTGGAGAGCAGTGACTAACTGGGGATATCTTTTTGGCGTGGAGGATAGGACAAGGACGCAGAGTTCCTTGCTGGACCCTGGGGAAGAGCTGAGAATGGCAATGGCACAGCCTGAACTACGCGGCGCGGCACCCCCATCAACCGACTTCATCAGCACAGAGGTCCCCAAGTCCCATGTATGCCCCAAAAATCAGGGTGCCACGTCAGGGTGGGCAGTCTGACTTGGACCCAAGTGTCACCTGCTGTATCTGGAGCTGACCTCTGTTTGTATCTCTCTATATTGATTTGTATCCCTCTCTATTTCTGGCCAGAAAAGGATCCTTTAACCCACTGCAGATCCTGTTTCACTTTCAGGTTCATACATGCATGTATCTGTTCTCTGTGGGAACTCAGATTGCAACCCTGTTCCATCAACACTTAACTTGTTAATCTGTTTTTACTAGTAGAATAACTTGATTATTTATATAGGTATGTCCTTAAATTGTATATATTCATTTTTGCCTAGCTGTTGCCCCTTATTTGTTATGGATACCAAGATGTCCAGTTTCTCTTAGCCAACTCTGTTGGAAAAGGAGGTTACAGAAAGGTTAGGTCACAGAAAATCCAGCAGAGGTTGGAAACATAACTCTCATTTAGAGTCTGCTGGTACCCGTTTTCACAGATCCATTTCCCTGTGTGGGGATGGAAACAAGAAACAGAAGCGAAAATAATTTTAGATGCAGATTTAGACGTCAAGCCAAAATAGGTAAGGATCTGATTTTTGGACCTTGTCTGGATCTTGCTGGAATAAATCAAGTGTCTGCTTCTAAAGAATCAGCGGGGAAAGCAAAAGTTAATGTGTACTCCTAATGTGCCCAAAGTGTATCAACTGCAGCCATTTATACCAAAATGGGTATAAAATCACTGTCAGTCTCGTGGAAATGTTCACTACTGTCGCCGCCACGGGGTAAATGACAGTGGTTAATGGGAGGCAAGCAGGGAGCACGACCTTGTTTTCTGAAAGCCTTATCTTGTTTTGCCCTACACAACTTACCTAACGAACCCGGCTAAGTTATAAGACAACATTTGGGCCACACTTGAGACGTCAAATTAAATGCGATCCCAACTACTCGGTGCTCTGCTTAGCAAAACCATTTCACAGCTCTTAACATACCTAGGTCACGCTGCACTAAGAGGCAACAAAGCTCTTTTTTTTTTTTTTTTTTTTTTTGTCTTTTTAACAGGAGATGAAAAGACACCTTACCACCAGTCCAGGTAAAATTGCCGGTCACCAAATCGCAGCAATTCTGCAAGGCAATTGAGGCAGGAGTGAAAGTACCAATAAAAAAAGATCAGCCAGATGAAGTGATTTGGCACCTAGAGGAGAAACAGAATAAAATAAACCTTTTCCTCTTGCCTCACTTCCACTCCTTCAGCACGGTTTGACTATCATCCCCTACAACTGTTCCTAAAGACAGATTTGATCCTCAGCTTGAGTGAAGCTAAGGGAGAGTGGGCAAGCTGCTTGGAGCAAATTGCAAAGCTCGGTGGGCCTGTGGTGTGCAATGAGATGGTGCTGGGTTGAGAGAAGGAGAAACAGAGCTCTTCAGGAAACCCGGCTTCTTTGGTCTCTGCTCATGCTGCTCAACCCCCTCTGCTAGGTGGGGATGTCCTGCAGGGACAGCACGTGCGCATGCATTTGTAATTTTAAGTCAAGAAAGCCCTCATTAAGTGAACTAAAGGCAAACGCATCTACCCAGGAGCTCCAGCACAAAAATGCTGCTGCATTAATCACGGCGTTACCTTCAGCGACCATTACCTGCCTGGTCCTTGCCTTGCAGGCAGAAGCTACAACCTTTTAAATGCATCAGCATCATAAAGTCACAGCTCTGCTGGTCTGAACACAGCTATCCGAGACTAAAGATGATTCTGGAAAGATCTTGGCTTCGGGAAAGGGGAGCAGAGGGACAGAGAGCGCCTGTAGCACCCAGAGCACCAGCAGCGAATGCCAAAGCAAACTACTAATTTGGAAAACAACTTCAAGAGCCATGTTTAGATACCACGATGCACTGTCACAGACAAAAAGAGAAGAGAAAGACGTAATTAAAAGGTTAAATCCGGTGAAACGGAAGCAGACCAGGAGAACTACTGAAAGCTCATCATGATTGGGCCACTGATAACACACTGCACAGGTTTTCGGCAGGAACACAGCAGCAGGAAAATCCTTCAGACAAGGAGAAAATGCCATTGAAATCATAGCGTGCCCTGTGACAAAGCATCAAATGGCAAAAAATACTTCTGGTAGCATTCAGAAGGAGGGAAAAAAAAAGCATTAGAGAGCACCCATCAGGATTTACTCTGCAGCATCCTGCAATACTGGGGCAGGGGGCAAGAAAAATAACCAAACCCACCAGAGTGTAATATCAAAGCACACCGTCCAAGTATGCGTGCACTTGTGGAACAGTATAAGGTAGACACAGATGTCAGAGCATCTTCTCCTCCTCCTGCCCGACATCATGGCCAACTGTCCCACTGGAAAACTTATGGAGCAGCCAAACCTTACCCCTTATCCCTCCTGAGCAGCAACATTGTGCATGAATTAGCACGTGACGGTTGCAGACCCAGGAAGACTTTGCTGAGAAGCTTTGCAAGTGGAAAAGGAATGAGCAGAATAATACAAGAGAAAAAGAACCAGAATTTTCTCTCTGGAACAGGTCTTTCTGCACAAGTATTTGGGGAAGTGGTCTGCTAAATCAGCGCAACGCTGTCCTTTCTGCCCAGCCTCAAGTCTACACATTGCGTTCTGCCTTGTTGCAGCCGATATTGTTATTTTTGATCCCTAAAGCTCCGAAGAGCTACATTTCCAGGAGACAAGTGAAAAAGCTCAGAAGGAAGCTTGGAAAGAGCTGGAGATGAACTGCTCTCAAGCTAGGGAATTAACTGCTGTGGCAGATCAAGTGGCTGAGTGGCTGTAGAGTTAGGCTTTAAGAAATGCTGTGAAATATTCCTCTCTAAAAAGATTTCCTAGTATGACATATAAAATAGTGATACCTCTTCAAGGCCTTTTTATCCAGTCCCCTGTCAAACCTGATAAGACACCATACCCAAAGGAAAGCTATGATCCTCACAAGAGACACTAAGCAGAGACTCCACAAAATCCACAGGCTTTGATAACCGTATTTTGCATGAAGACGTTTCAGTACCACCACCATGAAGGGCAACAGCATTTTGGACAGATTTGGAAGGGCACAGAGCTAAGGTGCCTGCATTGCCCAACCTCCTTAGGTTTGTGTTGCAAGGGCAGCTCGCTGATGCATCGGCCCAGCTGCTGAACAACGCCGGTGCAGACTGGCCTTACCGCTAACTTCAAGATGTATTCTGTGAGCAAGGTGGACTCAATTTCCTGCAGAGAGAAATGAAACACATCAAAGCACGATCTCTAGCAAGGCAGTGAAGTAGAATAAGGTCAGAGGAAAGCAACGGGTCTTATCTGCTTACCCTGATGGGCTTCATTGATTTATGTATGTTTGGTACGATCCACTGAAAGAAAAAACAAATAGAGAGCAATGAGCTGCACAGTTCTGAATGCAAGGCTCTGTAAAGCAGCTCGTTATCTTGTGATTGCTATAATTGATACAGCTGCAGCACATGAGCCCATACAGACAGACACTGGCAAACGGGAGTGCTCCAGCAGCAGGTGACCCACGGGTGCCTTCCTCTTAGCACCCAGGGTGGCTGTAACGCCCTCGCTGCCCTTCACGCAGGCAGCCACGCTTGAAACCCCACTGGGCAAGAGGGACAGCTCAACAGTAGGACTCAGTCCTCCAGCCTTCTGGAGCTGGGAGAAAAAGGCCCCAAAATTAACTCTTTTGGGAGGTATCGAGAGAGGGGAACTCCCCAGCATCTCCTATTGAGTGCAAAAGGCTGCCAGCTCAGATGAGTAGCTCAGAGGCAACTATTTTAAATACTTTAGTATAGTGTGGGCTTTATGCCATACTTATATAGGAACAAAAAGTTTCCTTGATACCCCTCAAAAATCTTCTTTGAATAAATCTCCCTTTACTGTTCTCCACTGCCACCAGCCCAGGCACAAAGGATTTGGGAGAAATCCTGCCTGGATCCTGAGCAAACCAAGTGACAGCTGCCAGGAGACTGAGCCGATGTCAAGGTATGCAGCAGAGAGAACTATTTGTCTTAAAACAGCTACAAAGCTTTTCTTCTGCGCAGCCCGTGATAGCTTAAAAACAGACAGCCTTTCACAGGGGAGAGACAAGACAGACCAGAGACACAAATGGTCATGCAGCCCATAAAATAGAGTGAGAAAGGTGGTGAAAATTCCCCATCCCCTCATCCCAGTGCCTCTCTAGCCTCCTTGACACTAAGCAGGCTCTGGAATCCTGAACTGATGTTCAAGGAGATATGGATAAGCTGATAGGGATACGTTGTGTTGGAGTAGATAGGGATAAGCACAGACATGGTAAAGTGAGCCATTTCGGCAGTGCATAAGCACTAAGACAGATGCAGAGGTGCTTTATACAATAAGGAGAATAAAGTGGTGCAGGTTGGTACTGCCTACAGCGTAAAAATGGTAATAACTGCATCCCAGTGGTCCCTGTTGTATGGGGCAACTGAATCCTTGGGTTTTAACATTTAACAAACAAAAAAGTAATACCTGCTGAATTAACCCCAGCATGAGATGAAAGAGAAATACCTGCAAATAAAACCAGACAAGACATCAGCACCCTTCACTGAATCTCTCATTCTAAAGCCATTGTATCCTCAGGCATCACTCCATATCTCCATCTACTTTGTGTTTAGATACCAAAACCACCACCGTGTCTTCAAGCACTATTATCTGACACCGGAATTGCTTACGCTGCAGCCTTCCTGCAAAGGTCTCAGCGGCTGGCATGTGTCCCAGCACGTTACTCAGTCTAACGCGGGACACCAACACCTTAATGCAAGGGCCCAGATCATCATTACTGTTTCAGGGAATGCACTGTGCCCACTGCTTGCACTGACCATGCTCAGCCCTGTCTCACTGGGCCAGCGGTTCTGCAATGAGTGACGAGACCACAGGGCTTAATTTGGTCTTGTTCACTGGCAAGAAGCAAGAGAGTCCCACACACTTCACATCCCCCCTGTGTCAGTTCCTATCAGGACCCCTTTAAAGGTGAATCTATGCTGGCCAAATCCCCACTTCCATTTGAGAAGCCTAAGAAAAGGGGGAGAAGAATTAGAAAGGGCTACGTGAAATCTCCATGATTAGTCAAATATCCTCTTGCAAGGGCTGAAATGTGCAGGACTTAACTGCACAACTGTATCACCACTGGATTTAGAGAAAACAAAAGCAGCCACAGACAGTGATGGAGACTGCTGCATTTCTAGCAGAGTGCCCATCCAGGCTGGAGGATGTCTGTTTACTCCTCCAGGACCCCACAGACTTAGGAAAAGCATTTAAAATATGAGAAATATCCTTCTTTTTGACAAACATCAGAGAAAACATGCCTGTGCGATACGGGAGTGTTCAATGCACAGCTGTAACATCAGCATCCAAGGGGACATAGTTACTGTGAACCTCAGCATGCAATTCAATAACTACTGCTGTACAAGGAGGGTCCCCAAAGTTGACAGATTTAAGTGAAGTGTTGTTTTCTTACCATTTCAAGCAGCCTCTTAACAATATAGCCATGTCTGCAGTGCTTTAGCCGTGGGAAATTCAGCTGGTAGCAAAGCGTTGGGGCTAGCAGAAAATAATACAAGTCTAAGGGGGAGAAGAAAGAGAAACACCACATCATTTTTCTGTTTTAAGTCTAGCAAAACCCACACAGGTATTCCCATTATAAGCAGAGCAGCAAGCTTGATGAAGACCCATTCTGGGCACAGGGGGCATTCACACTGTTTTGTGACTGTGCAGAGCCATGGCTGGCACATCCCAGGCATCCCTCCCAGAAGTTAACCTCATGCAGAAAGGGGGACATGGGCTTTATGCTTCCTTTCAGTGCCAAGAAGCAGCAGTAAACAGCCCGTGACAAAGGGGACACCGAGCGCGGTAGTACCCATGGGATGACACCCAACCCTCTGAATTCAGAAAATACCATCTCCACTGCACAGGTCTGGGGTGATCACTGGCTTGTCGAAGTCAGGGAGGATGTTCTTGATATTAAAGAGTTAGGTAGCGAAGGAATTTTATTAAATGGGTCTCTCAAGTTAAGTTATTGTTTAGAAACATAAACCAATGCCCTGACTTTCAAAACATCATCTTGCAGGGAGTCCAACTGGAGGGTTTTTCCAAAGATACAAGTTCATTTTATCAGCCATCAAAACAACATGGTGGAAAAGCGTGTTTGAAAATGTTTCCAGGAACTCCCCAAGCCCTACAATACTTTCTAACCATCAACCTCTGCAATTTTGCAAACGTGATTTTCATTTGAAACCTCTTTTTATTGCCCCTCTGTTGCCTAGCGAAGGACACACACACACAACAAACCAGACTGCATGGGAGGAAAAGCCAATACTCTTTATGCCTGAAGTGCTGTCGAACACACAACACTCAAACTTGAAAACTGCAGTCTTAGCTCATTTGCTAACACTATTTTCCAACAGAGGTTTAATTTTGAAGGAATAATGCCCCACCTAAGAGAGAATATGGAGGCAATTTTTCTTCCTTTGGTTGAGATAGAAGCTACCCAGCTGCCAGTCCTCTCTGCAACTTTGTGTAGCATGTGATTATAAAAATCCTGCTCTGCTGACAGGGAAGGGGTAGCTGCTAGAAAAGAAGGAACTGTTACCTTTTACTTTCAGGTTCATTGGGTAGACGATCTGCTTCGACTGTCCTCTTTCATTCCTTCTGGAGTGATGGCTGGAATATTCTGCTGTAACACAAAGTATAAAGGTGAAGAGTTGTTTTTTAGGTGGCCTCAAATGACATTACGTAACAAGGTCCAGGTGATGGTATCAGCAGAAGCTTTTTATCTCATTATGGTTTTGCTTTGATCCCTACAAACTGAGGCAGGGATCCCTTCCCTCTCTCTTTTGGGATTCAAATGAGCAGCTTGAATCAGTCACATTGTGCACACACTTTGGACGATCTCCGTTTACAGGATCCCATGTCTGTTTTCCGCAGAGCCTCTGTTTCCCTCGGTCCACAAGGCAGACACACTGAGGAACTTAACTCTGACTTGCCAGCCTGGATGAGCCCCATCAGCTCCAAAGAACAGAGAGAGGATCAAAGTGCCTTTTAAAAGCAGAAGAGCTCTGCAAGAAAGATTAGCAGGAACACGCAAAGTTCAGGACATAACAGAGCCTGGAGAGTAAGCAGCGTTGTTACTAGGTTAGTAAGAGATGCAAACAGAGAGATTTGGGGGTAAAAAAGGGGAAGGGATTTAAGCATTAGCTTTCTGTTCCCCTCAAAGCCAACTGTAAAACTTTTCTTTGATGCCTTGAGATGCACATGTTAATCACTCCTTCCTAAAGCTTGGTGAGGCAGAACATGTCTAGATGCCCCAAAGACTCTCTACTGCAAGGGAAACAGAAAAAATGGAGCAGAGGACCCACTCCCAGTCACAAACTACATCCATAACAGAGCTGGGAGCAGGGTGCAGGACTCCCAGCTCTGAGCTCAGTCCACTCATAAGTAGATCATCCTTCTCAATGTCTCCTGCTGCTCACATTGATGGAAGGGTGCTGCATTTTCTGACCTTGCATCCTGGCACTTCCTCGGACAGATTTGGGGTTCGCCTCCCTATGCCAGCGATTCACCTGGTAGTAGGAGAACAGTTTCAGGGTAATGACGAGATACACAAACATGGTCAGCAGCCCTCCAACTAAGAGAAAGGAGAGAAAATACAGTGAAGCAACAGCTGATGCACCAAGTTAGCTTAGCTTCCTGACAGCAGACAACACAAGAGACTCCTCTGCTAACCACATAACAGGCACTTCTGCTTACACAGCCAGCCAGGTGCATCCAAAATCTTAAAGGCTGGAGCAAAGCCTGCTCATCCCAACCCAAAATCTTTCAGCTGAGAGAGAGAGGGGGCCCTGACACCTTTGCTTGCCTGCAGCAAGCCCTATTAAAAAAGGACCAAAACATCATCTGAGATGATGACTTCCTTTACTGTCATTCATTATTTTAGGTCTAGCAAATGTCACCCACGTGTCTGTCAGTCCCCTTCCCTCTCTTTGTGTGGGCATACCCACACCCAGCGAGACTTCACTACTGCTTGCTTAGCCTACCCTTAAATAGACCATCCTAAAGATGGCAACACAGTGGGGCACTATTAGCTTAGAAGATAGGAGGAGGAATATCATTTGCTGCGACTTCCTGAAGTTGCCAGTGATTTATGAGTTGTTTCAGTAGATGGAGCTATTGCTGTAGTCACAGTGAAGAGACAATTCAGGGCATTCAGAGGAAAAAATTAAAATAGTATTTGCCTGCAATGTGGATATTTGTCAAACGAATCCGCAAGTCTACCCAGGCAAATATATGTCATGCAGGCAATTGCATGCTCTTTTGGAAAATTTATTGGCTTGCTCTGAATCTCCCAGGACTAATTTTCAGATCTAGAGGCTCATTAGTAGCCCAACCTAAGCTTATAGTTTAAGATGCATTTGGAAGCTGGCAGGTACCCAAAGCACGACCGCTCTGTAACTCTGGTATATAAAGAGCAGCCCTTGCCACAAAGATCAGTCAGTTCCTCTCAATGGTGCCAATATCCACGTTGTTTTAAATGTCAGATGCCACTACCATGGAAGTGATACATAGCTGCAATTCCTGGATTGTTTTATTGCTGGATACCCTTGGCTGACAGAGCCAAGCTTCCCAAATATTTACCAACATGGACATTGAGGAAAGGAACACAAGTAAGAATGCAAGGAAGCAAGCTTCCAAAAGTATTCTCCTTGATGCGTATGGTTCTTTAAAGGGCCCAGGCAGATAATTATGATCATAAACTCAGGCATAAAACAGCAAGCGATTCATGGTACAATTAGAATTTGAGATAAATGGATTAATAAGCCCCTGCTCAAGAATCTAATTAAGACAGGGCTGTATTCATCAAAGGCTTCTGTTGACATTATACATTACCGAAGGGGAATTGGGATTTAATAACTCCTTGGTATGCAAACTCACTGTCATTTTCCCCGATGGTAGCTACACGCCTAAACGAAGGGGCAGGGAACATTAAACCTAGCACTGAACACCTTCAAAAATCGACCCCTTATGTTCTGCATGCCGCACAAGACCCGCTGGTAAGCCATGTAGGACTGGCTGACACATCTGTCCTGTATACTTTTTTTTTTTTTTAAATGGTGAGTGTTAGAGGTAGTGTTTTATACCAGGCAGCCCTTCTTCTATACTGCCAACCACATCCATTGCAGAACACGATGCCATTTATTGCTGGGCTGAGGGTAAGCCAGGGTAACGCTTCAAGCCACGGACAAATCTCTCACCTGGAGTTATGGCTTTCATTCTATAAACCATCACAGCAGGGAACGCTACCAGCGAGAGCAAGTTAAGAGTCTGCAGCGCCAAACCTAGGAACCCAGAGCCACGAACCTGCGAAGGACACGATGGTGCGTTATGACATTATCTGGGGGCAGTTTGGCCTTATGAATAACGTGCTCTAAAACAGGAGGGATCTGGTGAGATGGAGAGCTCACCTAAGGGCTGGACAGACAACTGAGCCAGGCACGCAAGGAGTTTCTGCCCTGCATTTCTACTAAGGGCTCGAGGTCTAGTTTCTATCATATCATTCAGTCCCTGGCTCCAAATCAAAGGCCGCTCACTGCAGTAGCCCCTGCGGTAGTTTTGCATTGAAACAATGATCAAAACTGAGGCCACAAAACCCTTTTCACGGGGTATAAATCCAAATTTAGAGCCTAATCTCCAAATGAATGTATAAAGCTGACCTACCTCACTGCAATACTAATGTGCTTTACAAATATGTTATGGCTTGCAGGCATCTCATCTCGCCAAGCACAGATGTAGTGAGGAGTCAGACTAAGAGAAGGGATTCTGCTCGAAAGACCCATCATTGCAAAGAGCAAGCATAATTACAAAGGAATCAGTTCACTCACCTTTTTTAAATACTTTTCTATAAAAACTGCAGGAAGCGCAAGCAAAACAGAAGCTGCAAGGAAAGAAATAATACAAACATCAAAAAATACCTCTATTAAAGACTTAATTGGTAGGGACACTCAGAGGCTGGGCTGGACCGAACTTGCAGGCAGAAATGGTAAGCTAAGACTTGACCAGGGATCACCAAACCTCTGCAAAATGGGCCTTGCATTCAGTCCCCGAGTTAGGAAAGGATCAATATCATCCCTGTAGCTTCTCAAGAACCTGCGAGGATTTGCAGGTGCACTTCAGCACCAAAAGGGAGATGTTCTCATTCATCTCCATGAGCAATTAACTGCAAAACCTAGAGGTAATTTAAATTTGATGGTTATGACCATGTCAGCCCTAATCAGCTCCACAACTAGCTGTTTTGGGCTAGACAGCCAGAGCAAACTGTGATCATGCCCTTACCTCCTCCTCTAATTATAAGAAAGGAAATTTAGATGTGCCCTTGCATTCAAAGTGGAGGAATCTGCAGCAATAAAAATGTAACCTCATGCAGGGAAATCAAATGAGTAATGTCTATCACGAGCAGTAGCTATGTGTTTTCTGGTGTTCCTTAATAAAATCATTCCTGATTCTTAAAGTCAAAACAGACTTGCATGGAAAGAGGTTATAAATAACCTGCTACGCTTTTAGGAACTTGTATGAAATCTTTATCACACGTTTCACATCACTAACATTTCAGATGTGTCTGTTTCCATACTTTGGGGAAAAGGGACCGCAGACTGCTCTGTGCAGGCGAAAGTTCCCAGCCCCATCCCGATTCTCTGGTCATTCTGACCTCTGCTTGGACAGAGACTATCCAGAGAGTCTCACCCATCCAAGATTCTCATCATGTGGACTCAATTTGGAAACAAAAATGTGATTCTCTTTGGAACAAAGTGTATTTTTCCACCACATTAGCAAAGCTTATCTGTGAGGGAAACCAATTAGTCATAGGGACAGAGCTGCAGAGTCCTTCTCTGGCACCTCACTTCCATGGGCACCACCTCCTGGTAGACTTGGGCACCTAAAACCAGTGACAAACATGACCCTTAGCCTGCGGAGTGAGCTCTGTTGGAAACCACAGGCCATTACAAACCCCATTTGAAGGAAAATTACTCTCCTCCAGCCTGACATCAACTGCAGAAGCCTTATAAAAGCAACTCCCTGTATTGCATACGAGTCTCTTCTGGAGGAGGACATCGGGCAAAGGCTAAGTGTACAAAATGTGGTACCTAATGCACCATGAAAGGCACTCAGATGCTCTACGAGGGAGATGAAGGGTCAGAGGAGAAGGGAGCAGAAGCATTTGCATCCCAGCACTGATCAAAGGAGGTTTCACATTCTTTAAAGGCTGTAAATTGCGATATTAGGGGACACTATCACCTCCAAAAAATCACCATTGGTGAACAGATGCAAGCGCACTTTCTTGGGTAGATTCACATCTATTTCTGCCATTGGGATATTTGGGCCTGAAATTCCACTGTGAGAAGGAGAGAGATTGTTGAAGTCCACATTATGAAAATAAGGGTCTGAAAACATCACGGATCTCAATGAGATTACTTTGGGCTTACCAAATCTTCCTCACTGAATGTGTTTTTTTGTTATTTTGCTATCTCTGCTTGTAAATACAGTATTATAAGAGAATGCGAAAATCAAAGATATGCAGTCTCTCCTAGCAGAGATTAAACCCTCCAAAATCCACATCTGGGTTTGTGTGATAAAACCTGGCACTGAGTACAAGCCAAAAAGTCCAGAGGGGAAAAAAAGATTGCTCTTAAGCTATTTCATGGGGTTTTGTCAACTTTGAATGTGATGTTCTTGAATATTTGGCTGCTGACACTCGACCTTGCTAGCTTACCGGCAATGAGATATATTGCTGGCCACTTATAGGGGTCTTTAATGAAAACTGAGATGATCTTTATGGGATCAAAGAGTAGTCCGTACCTGGAAGAGGAAAGCAGTCAGGTTTGAGGATAAGCTATGCCAGGATGCTCTCAGGGTTACAGGAGCCTGTCTCATCTCTTCCTCTCATTCCCCCCTGCCTGGGATTGCAGAACTTCTCCTGACAGGGAAGTTCAAAATGACCAGCAGTATCTCCTTAAGCTTCAGGACCAACAGGTTAATATCTGAAACCTTCCTTTTCCTCTTCTCCAGCTCCCACCGCCCCCCTGCTCCGGCAGGACATAGTGGCTGGAGCTCTGGATTCCACAGGACTCCATGGACACCCTTTCAGCAGCGCATAAGATGCCCCTAGGAGCCCAACTCTTCAGTGGGCTGGTCTTCTGCAGGAACATAAGCAAGGAACTGCTCCTCACAGACCTCGTGGGTGGCTCACTTCATGCATGCTCTTTTTACGGTGCTAACAGTCTTTTCCACTACTGCACTGAATTTCTGGTGAGCAAATCCTGACTCAAAGCACATTACATGGGTTCAGTAGGTATCGATGCAGGTCCACTGGCTGGAGTTGAGTAGATCTTCTTGCTTATCCTACATTTCTATAATGCAGTAAGACCAACAGCTAAAGCATTAAAGCTAAAGCTCTAAAGGATATTTTTTTAATACTGAAGGACCCCAAAACCTCTTTCCTGGCTATGGACAAGATTTTTTGAGGTGCTGTGTTGTGTTCAGCAGGTGCTGCTAGGCAGCAGTTGCCACACGTGGTCAGAGAGGGAGAAATGTGGGCCTCCCTCCGAAGGCAAACCCGCTCCTCCTGCGATTCAGAAGTCAAGCTCTTATTCTAGATTTCAAGAAGTAACAAGGCTTTTTTGTTGTTATTTTTCCCTAACTCACTTACTTGATAAAATTCTCCAGGCTCATGTGAATATGAGTGAGAACCTGGAATGAAGAATCAGATTACCATGATATATACAAAAACATATTTAGGATATCTTTAGCTGGCTATGCAGTACTCCAGTATGCAGAACAAAGACTTTCTCCTTAAACTGACTAAAAGGTCTCTGCAGATGTTATCATCCCAGCTTGCTTTTACTAGCCATGCCCAATGTAGCACAGAAAAAAAAACAGTATTTCTTGTAAGATGTGAAGGTCATATAACAAAACTCCTTTGCCATCCTCTCTTTAAAAGAGGTCACCAATGTCTAATTTTTAATGTAATTTCTTACAAACAATTGCTTCCTTCTGTGCAAGGATGAGGAGTGATTCATTAGACCCTATGGATACTGGGTCTCAGCTTTGCGCATCTCATACAACTGTGCTGGATGGAACTGGAGAACATCCATGAAGATGGGTGTAGGATGAGCATCATTCCCAACAGCTTCCCATGACATGGTGTCGTAACAAGACAGGTAAAAGGGATAACATTACTAAACCATCTCTAAACCCCCCCCTTTCTAAACCCAAGGAAGGGTACATTGGCACCTTGGGAACGCCAAATGCAAGAAATCGGGCGAGAAGTATCTCAATATTTTACAGTGTTCCCATTTAAATCAGGTTTTTAGCCACATGGCACTAACTTCTTAAACAAGAAACCCACACCAGATGCTACTAACGTAGCCGTGACTTCTCCACTTACCAGCAGAACCACCGACCAATTAAAAATGCCTTGGAAATTGTTGAATCCGCTCCCACAGGACAACAGCGATTCACACAGTGAATGACAGCTGGGAAAAAAGAGCAGAAGAGTTCTAGAAACAACTTGATTTTCAGCAGGGTTTATTTAAAAACGCTGCTTGCAGTATTTAGCTGTAACACCGGCTTTACCTGGGCACTCTCACGCTGGAGCTCGAGGAGGTTGGATTTGGGAGGCACGTGAAGCTCTCCCGCTTGGGGCCCTCCCTCCGGGGGTGCCTCCTACCTTAGTCTCTCGGAGTCATCGGGCCTGACGCCGGCGTCGCTTGGGATGGGCTGTGGCATCTCGGGACACAGGAGAAGAGCCATTTTCTTCCTCCTCCGCGTGGCCATCGTGCTCCCGCACCCTGGGGAAAGAGCGGATCTCGCCTGGCCCTGGCGGAGGCTCCGGAGCCTCAGCCCTGTGAGCAGAGGGACATCGTCAGTCACACGGCCGGGAAGGGTTGGCTTTAGTGGGAGCGCTCCTTGGGGAAGAGCCCTGGGAACACCTGGGACCACAGGAATGCAGCCAAGGCCAACGCCACCGTCTCCATTTATTTAAAAAGAGGGCGTGGCCACGGAGGGGGCGTGGCCACAGAGGGGCGGATCCATGTAAGGGGTGGAGCCATAAAGAGGGCGGCGCCGTACAGGAGCTGGGCCATACCGGGTCCGTGTTCGCGGAAGGGCGGGGCCACGCCCCTTTGGGGCGGGGCCATACCTCTTCGGGGCGGGGCCTGCCTTATCGGGAGGGCAGC
>VZSV01000154.1:621330-634370 GCA_013398735.1 Nothocercus julius
TTTTTTTTTTTTTTTTTTTGCTTCCTCCGTTGCGTAATCCAACACTCGCTCCAGTAAAAAGTGCTTTCCAGCCTCTGGCAGCAATAACGAGCGGCTCTGGCGTGTGTCTGCTCTATATTTATGTTTCCTGGGAGCTAACAGGTATTTCTGTGTCCTTCCTGCAGGGATCGAAGCTGGAGATCCCGCTGTGGCTTGCCAAAGGGCTGCACGACAGCAAGAGGCGCATCATTTCCATGGAGCTGCCCAAGATTTACCGGGAAGCCTGGAGGACCGTGTTCAGTGCTGATGCCAACGTGGTGGATCTGCATAAAATGGGGCCCTACTACTACAGCTTTGGCTCCCAGCTCCTGAACTTTGAGAACCCGGAGAATCCCGAAATAGCTCAGACCATCTTGCAGGCAAGTGATTGAGCCAATATGGAATTTCACTTCATTTTTTTTTTTTTTTCCCCATCTTTTTTTTCCTCTTGGGGCTGGTCGGTCTCTTCTTCAAAATACCTACCGAAAACAGGACAAGAGGAAATGGCCTCAGGTTGCCCCAGGGGAGGTTCAAGTTAGATATCAGGAAAAATTTCTATGTGGAAAGAGTGGTGAAGCCTTGGAACAGGCTGCCCAGGGAAGTGGTGGAGTCACCGTCCCTGGCAGTGCTCAAGAAACGTGTAGATGGGGCACTTGGGCACATGGTTTAACAGGCAAAGTGGGGATGAGTTTATGGTAGGACTCGGTGGCCTTGAAGGCCTTTTCCAATTGTAATGATTCTGTGAATTCACCCTATATCGCTTCTGTTTATCTGACGTGTTTTTAAAGCTCTCTGATGATGGGAGGCTTCACAGCCTCCCTGGGCATTCATGTTTCAGTGCTTCCCTATCCTGGCTGGAGAAGGTTTCCTGTGTTTACACTAAGTCTCCTTTGCTGCAATATAAGCTCTATTTGTTCCATCCCAAGTAAGCACAGCGAACAGATTATTCTCTTCCTTCCTCCAGGATGATTTTATGCATTTGAACACTACAGAGTGTGTTCCCAATCCTGGTTTGCTCCATGCTGGAATAAATGGTCCCAATTCATTCAGTAGTTCCTTTTGGGTCATGCTTTTTAGCCTCTGCTTGTCCTTATTGTGCACTCCTGGAGACTTTCCAGTTGATCTGCATCCACTTTGAAGTGCCCTGAGCAGCAGATATTCTCCTGCTTCAGTCTTGCCTTGTACCAATGAAAACAAAACAAAGCAAAATTGCTTTATGAATTTGCTGGGCCATGCTACGATTTGCTCCTGCTGGTGTAGCATGTTCAGGCTGCACTCTAAATTGTGGTCCCCAGTAGAGATTTCCTACCCAGACCATCATATTTCATCCTGTGCTGGCACAGTTCATTATTTCTGCCCTATTGTGAAGCCTTGCACTAGTCCCAGGCAAATTGCATCCTGTTATTTTCAGACCGTGGCTCTAATTTCTCAGGATAATTGTGAATTACTATTCTGCCCCCCAAGGTGTTTGCAGTGGCTCCTCCTTCCCCCATGTTGTTTGCAAACTTAATAAGCATAATTTCTATGCCAATGCTGAGCTCATTAATGATAATATCAAATAGTTCTGGGTTTCAGTTAGAACCCTGTAGGATCCCACTCAATATATTTTCCCTTCCTGATAAGAGTTACCAGTAGATATCTTTACCCACGCGTTATCTTCAGCTAAAAATGATTTAGCTATGTCTTAACAAAATTGCTTTGTGAAGGGCATCTTTTTGCTGCCTTTCCTTTTCTTGGAAGGCTCAATATCCTGTCATGCGAAATTAGGCTGGTCTGTAGAAGTTTATTCTTAAGAAATTCATGCTGGCTGCCATTCTTCTCTTTATTTTCTTCCAGGAGTTTACATGTAGTCTAATTGCTCCTGTATGTTTCCAGGAATTGTTATTAAGCTGATGGATGCACATAATTCCCTGGCTCTTGCTTCCTCCCTCCCTGTCTCCCCCTTTTCTTCTGAAAGACGGTATCTATCTTTGCCCATTTCCGGAATTCTATGACCTCTTCTGTCCTTCTTGAGCTTTTACAGATAACCACTAACAGCTCCGAGACTTCTTCAGCCAGCTTTCCAAGTAGCCTTGGATGATTGCTATTGGCTTTTGTTTTCTAATGAAGACTGATGCAGAGAAGCTTTAGAGCACTTTTGCTTGGAGTTACCCATTGAAAGCTTGCTGTTTGCTTTGAGAAGATCACCACACCGTTGCGTGGCTTTCTGCTAATGTGTGTCTTGGGAAAAGAGCCACTTTTGCACAGGTTCTCTGTTGGCAGGAAAGAATAATCATGTGAAGTGGGGTTTTTTTGTTTGTTTTTTTCCTTCAGTAATTCAGATAATTCAGAAAATTACCCTCCCGCTCCAATATTTAGGAACCAGAATTAAAACAAGCAAGTGAAGCATGACCATTTAGTGTTCATGAGTTATAAATTGATTTTTTTTTTTTTCAATTTGCTTGCTGGTTAAGGTTGCATTAGCATTCTGAGCTCTTCACAGTGACAATTCTGGCTTAACTCCCAGGCAGTTCATAAGCTGCAACTCACGTGTTCGTGTGGCAGCCACCATGGCAGGAGATTTTTGCAACTAGGGGTCTCAAAAGCTCCAGCGCTTGAGCGGGGGAAACCTTTGCAAAATCTGTCAGTAATTCTGCTTCTCTTGTTTAGACGTTTATAAGCCGTTTCCGTCGCATTATGGACTCCTCTCAGAACGCCTACAACGAAGACACGTCGGCGCTGGTGGCTCGCCTGGATGAACTGGAGCGAGCTTTATTTCGAGCTGGCCAGAAAGGGTTGAATGACTTCCAGTGCTGGGAGAAGGGACAGGCTTCTCAAATCACAGCTTCCAGTCTGGTCCAGAATTACGGGAAGAGAAAGTTCACGGATATGGACGGTTGAAAGCCCAGGAAAACAGGGCTGCGGTGGGGGACACTGAGTGAGCTGCAGTGTGTCTGGCACAGAAAAGAAAGATGAATCAGCTCTGGGAAAAGCCAGACTCCTTGCCCATTAGTGGGAATTTTTCTCCGTAACATCTTTGGATTAGACAAGTGCAAACTTTAGAGGCAGATGGCAAGTGTATAAAAATAATAATAGATTGCAACACAAGATATCTTTGCAGCTTACTCATACCACTCCTGAGGATTTGTAATTCTAGTGCTTCGTCCACGGCTGAAAGAATATGAGAGGTTTTTCTGAAAGGCTAATTAATATTTATTATTCTCTACCTTCCAAATTGATACACCCAGCACCAGATCTGTACAGGAGAGGGGCAAGGGGAGTAACGTAATTCCTTATATTTCACCTTGTCATTTGCATTCCAGCCTCCTGGAAACAGCTATTTTCAGCTTCCCCGTTCTTTGGGAAACGCCACGGATGTGAGAAGTGTGTGGTACAAACTGATCTTTTTTTTCTCAAATTGTGATACACAGAGTTGTAGCAGCTACTCCTCGTTCAGCATGAGGGTTTCCTTGTTTATTTGTGTGTCTCTTCTCCATAGCTTTTATGTGCAGTGTTGGTGCAGGGAAGAAAACCCTCTATTTAGCCGTGTCCCGATGGGAAGTTGCCTTGTGGGTCTCAAACGCTGCCTTGTTCCTCCCTTTCGCCTGTCCGCTCAGGGAGCCGGGATCCTGCACGGCAGGGAGGACATTCCCATTCCACGCGGGCAGCTTTTGTGACGGAGGCGACTCTACAAAGGGGCCTGTGTTGAGCTCGTTTCACAGAGCAGCCATCCAGTAATAAGGCAGCAGTCCGGGCTGGATCAAAGGCAGCCACTTTAATGGAAACTGTCCCCGTTATTAGCCCGAGCTGTCTGTTTTCCCTGGAGAAGTTCTGGCTGCTCAATTTGGCTAATAGTGAAGAGAGAGCAAATGAATTGAGATTCCTTTCTTCTGATCCATCACTAAAGCATTCTAGCGAGTGTTGCTTTTGCTGGTGGAGCAACTGGAATTGGAACTTCCTAAAAAGCACGGCAGTTATTATCCTACATAGATGTAGCTATCCTTAAATCTAATTTTTGTGTAAATCCCACTGAATGAACGGGGACAGGAAACATGCTTACCTCTGTAGGAAGCAATTCCCGAGGCCAACAGCGTGGTCGTCCTTTGAAAGTAAATATTGGATTTTTGGGGGATGTTTCTGCACCTCTGCAGATGGTGGCCCTTGAGGAATAACTCAGAAGAGGGCCTGGATCCCAGTAGTACTGAGCCCTTCCTCCTCTTTGGGAAGCACTGGGAGGCGGGAGCAGAGGTGAAACAAAAAATATTCATGATTTTGTTTGTGAAAAGATGCAAATCTTGCTGGGGCTTTTATGGCAAATGGACTTGGATGTCAGGTATGTCAAACTGCGTGAAGGAGCTCCAGTGCAAAGGGAGCACGGCCATTCCATGGAGGAGAGGAGCAAAAGCTCTGCCGGAGCTGGGTGCTGGATCCAGCTCTGGATGGCACCTCTGCCTCCGGAGCACAGAGCCTGTCCTGCCACAGGAGACGGATGGGAAGCTGTTTCTGGCTGAGGATTCCCAGTAGGATCAAGATCTAATGCTGCTGCACTTAGTGGCACATGGTAGCCTCTGCTTTTTCCTGAAACGTTTGTGTATTTTTCCATTTTTACATTTCTCTGCAAATAAATATTTTGTAAGGGGAAGTCCTTCATGCAAAACGCCTGTGGGTAATTTCCCTGCAGCAGAAAAATAGTTGTAAAAAAACACAGGCCTTTGGAGACCTGCAGCCAGGAGGGCTAATGCAATCTCCTTTGTAGAATTCCTCTTTTTTAGGAAGCACATTCTGGAGTTCAGTGTCTGCAGCCGTGTGAATTCCTGTCTGCCTTGCCCCATGTGGGTAGTAGCAGTTTGCCCGAGCCATGGGACATAACATCCAACGTGCCAACCCGACGTAAGCTATTGAGTTTACGCATCTTTAGATGGGAGATGGATGGAGACGATTCCATGTATATCCCCAGCTTTGGAATTTTAGCCTGGCTTATGGCACAGCAACAGGGAGCAGATGGGAACTGAAGCAGCCAAGTTCAAGCACGGGGATGGTCGAGTACCGAGCGTAGCCCCTCTTGAGTTGCCCATCAGAGCAGAAGGGAAGTCAGTTTAAGCCCATCTTCAATGAAAAATATTTTAGATTTGCAAGTATTATTTAAGGAGAAAGTAGCTTTGAAAAAAAACAAAATCACTAATTCCTCTCTTTCCTGACCTTTTTGGGATCCAAGCTCTTTTTTCCTGCATTTCTAAGAATATTTTTCCTCTCTGACGCTGGGAACAGAATCCCAGCAGACGGTGCACGGTTGCCAGCGTTTCATACAGCTGGTTTCAGAGTGAGGAGAAATAATCCTTTCTTTTTCCATGCGAGCAGTCCTCATTGTCACTGCAGGACTGGCTTTTTGTAAGGAGTCACTATTGCTTTGTGTAAACCCGAGGGGTTCGTAATAAACACCAATCCTGTGAATTTAAATTACAGTGTTTGATTAGGAGATTTTGATATATTCTTTTCATTTTCCTAGCTGGCTGAAATGCTTTATTCTTTCCAAAAATGCTTCATTGTTGCTCCAGACACCCACCGCTACTGAGAAGCCTTTTAAGTTAACTAACAAAAGCCTCCTCTGTAATTCTTATGAGCACATCCTGTCCTTTATGGTCACACAGCAGCAAGCTCTAAGTTAGAGCAGTTTGGACCTGCCTATTTTGCCAAGGGTGCAATAAATCCTCGTTGCAGAACTGTACAAAAGAGGTCTGAAAAGGACTTTTAAGAGTCATTGCTCCCAATGACCCTCAGCTTTTAAATTGAAGGGCTATTTATGCTTATGAAAAAGCATTCTGCGGACTTTCTGGTTTTTTGTTTTTTTTTTTTTTTTTTTTTTTTTTTTTTTTTTTTTTTTTTTTTTTTTACAGTATTGACACCATGGGTTTTGCTACAATCGAGTAAAAACTTGGTGACAGTTGCAATGCTGATTCGTTATGTGTTTATGTGAGAAAAATTGAGTTTGAATGGCCCCTTGCCCAAAAGGTCTGTGGGCTGGGGCCAAGTCCTTTCCCTAAAGCAAGAATTAGCTCTGTCCAGCCCATCTCAGAGCCACGTTTGTCTAACCAGGTCTTTAAAAACCTCCTTTGCTGGAGGAGCCTCAGCCTCCTTTGATGACAGGTTCGTATTTACTGTTCTTGCTGGCAGCAAATCCCTGTCAGGACAATTAGTGAAACCAAAAAACTCCTTCCGCCTGTGTTTCAGATTAGCTTCTGTTAAAACTCTTAGCGCTCTTATTTATCCCTTCTCTGTATTTTTTGTCATGCAAAAGAGGCAGCCACAGAGGTGCGATCCCCAGTGAGATACCAGCAGCTCCCCAAGGAGCAGGCACAAGCTTTCCCAGCTAAGCTATCCTTCCATAAAACACTGGTGTTTTCCCCTTTGCCCTGAACAGTGTCTTGATTTGTCCTCCGTCCCTGGTTGATTTGGAGCCAGTGGGAAGAAGCTCTTGCTTGCACCAGGCTGAAAGTAATAGGTGTTATTTTGATTTCTGTATCAGAGATCTGTAAGCATCAAATCACATAAAAAAACAGCAGCCCAGGGAAGCAGCAACAAGAAGTGTTTTGGGAAGTGACACACTTTAACACCCTCTGCTATTTTTATCCGGGAGACAGCGGCACCTGAGCTTGCAGCTCGAGCCTCACTGATGCTGTTGGGTGATTTCGGCAGCCGTTCTTCGGTCGCCGGCTCTTTCAAGACCTTCCTTCCAGGTTTTCGTGGAGCGGGTTGCACAACAGAGATCCGACGTAATCCGAAAGAGAGATGGGGCGAGCGCTTTCTTTACATGGGGCTCCTTGCGTCCCCAGACACGGGCGTTTTAAAAGCACCTCGATAGCGCAGCCCGTGGCTTGGTTTGCTCTCTAGTGCTCTCGGCTTGGCACAGGGCAGGTCACCCAGCTGCTCCTTGCCTCGGTTTCCCTTTCAGACCAGTGAAGATATCAGAACCTTATTAGAGCATTTGGGCCTCCGGGTGATAGGCAGCAGCTGATTTTGTTACAGCAAATCTGCTAGACAGATTTTCACAGCTGTACTGAGTCTGCTGAGGCTCAGATCCTTCCTTGATAAGGACTCAACAGAACATCTAAAAGGTCCCCTTTTTCAGAAATCACTCCCATTTCCTCGATCATTCCTCCTAATCATTCCCTTGATCATTCCTTTCTGCCAGGCTTCTTCAGGGCTACCCCACAGCTGATAACATTAAGTACAAGGACTTTTCCTGATCCGTCCTACCCGAACAGCAGCAGCTTCAGCAGGACCTTGCACAAAACGGATGGATGAAAAGAGGTTGCGGCGGCTGCAACGTGTTGTACAGGTGAGTAACGGGGGAGGCCCCCCTGCACTTGCAACTCACGTCCAGCATTTCTGTTTCGCCAGACTGGCTTTGGGATCTGCTTTGCTGGGTCTTGCTTCCACCAGGCAGCCTGATTTCAGTCCAGACAAGCAGATTTTGCTTTCGAGAGGAGCCGGTTTGGGCTCAGAAGTGCCTCCTGGCTGAATTGCTGCTGAGGCTTTGCCCTGGGATGCATCTTCTGCCGCAGTGGTGGAGGTTGTTGCAGAATGGAAGCCAGCTCTTTTTTCTGAAAGTAACAATCTAGCGTCATCAGGGTCTTGAAGACAGCGTAAACCAGTTAACATCATATGCACAACTGCAGTGGAGAACAAGCCGACCCTCTGAGGGTTGAACATATATATTAACTATTTTTTTGAGGTTTTACCTAGTTTGTAGCGACTCTGCGTGTGCAAAAATATCCAGTCCCTCAGTGCCAAGATAAGTTCGCAATGAATCAAGGCCAATGAAATGGAAAGCAGAAAGCATCACGCTTTTTGCCTTCTCTGCCCGAGCAGCATCGTCGAGTTGGACAGGCCGGTTGGGTTGGAAATCCGGACGCTGCTGGTGTTGCCCAGTCGCAGAGACACCGAGTTGCTCGTGCGGCCCCAGTCAGCGGCAGCCTCTTTGTTGCTGGTTAAGACGCCCGCGTGGGGTTTCCTCGGTAGCTCCTGCGGAGGTTTGCAGCGATGGCCCCCAGAAGGCCTTTGCTGGGGGGTCCAGGCTGTGTGTTAACAGCCAGGAGAGGGGGCACTGAGCTTGAGGCACTGGTTTTGTGTGAGTCCTACCCTAACCACTTATGTTCTTCATAGAGAGATCCCTGATGATGCCTTTCTGCCTTTGAGATCAAACTGGGTGACTTGCGGTTGCCTACGCAAGGAAGAAACGCAAGTCAAGGGAGACCCAGAACAGAGTCCGGGTTGTGCTACGCTGTCCTAGATTTGAGTGAACAGGCGTGGGTGTCAAGCTTGGCATGGGCACAGAAGAAGAAGTGTTAGAGTCTGCTGCGTACGGAGGGAGCTGGTGCTGCCAGGACAGGGCGGCGGGCGAGGGAAAAGGGGCACACGCACTTGTCTGTGTCACTTGGGCACGTCCGAGCACGCCGAGTGCCACCTGAGCGAGTAGGAGCCTCCCGGCGTCGCTGCTTGAGCATCCTGAGGGAGCCGGTGGCTCGGGGAGGAGCGGGGCGCAGGCTGCTGCCTCCTCCCCGCTCTGTGCCGGCCTCAACGCTCCCCTTCCAGGCACGGGAACCGGGGCCTGCCGGCGGGTGTGAGTCCCGCCGCTTCCTTTCCGTGCCTTCGCCGTCTGTATAACCAAACTGCAAAGCTACTTCTGGCCTTTGCAGGGTTTGTGGGAAGCAAACTGATGTGAAGGGACGTGAAGAAGGTAAAGGAGAGGAAGAGGAGGCAGGAACCCAAGAGACATCTCAGGGAAGAGGGGAAAAAATGCAGAGGAACCTGGAGATGAGAAGGCTGGAGGACGGTGAACTTCCACTCCCCATTTTCAGTAGCTACCTGGTTTTGCTTCGTAGAGGAGATGGGGAGATGGCTGCTCCGCCGGGGTGCTGAGCGTCCGGCCGGCCCCGGCGCTCATCCGGGGCCGGGTCCTTGCACAAAGAGCGGCGAGCGCCGCCCGACGCCTCTTCGGTCGCGGTGGGAAAACACGACCCCAAAACGCTGCGGCATTCGCTTGGGTCTTTGAAGCACTTCATTAATGCCGTTGACAATAGCAGCAGGTTCCTGAGATTAGCCCGCTGCTATTTTGGAAGAGCTACGGCTCGTGGCCGCCGTCCAGGCAATCCTATCTGGATTGGCAGGACACGCTGCGGTCGCGCGCCCTGCGCAGCTCCAGCACGTCCCAGATGCTCCCCTCGCTTTGGGGGGAAATGTATTTGCACCGGGTTTCCTAGTCAAGGCAGAAATCGCCTCTCTCCTAGATACTTGCCAGGGCAGCAAGCAAAGCAGGGGGGCCAAGCGCCGGTTGCAAGGAGCCCAGCAGCACCCCAGGGCCGAATCCATCCCATACCCGTGTGGTCCCCCGGGCGCCTCTGCAAGGCCCGAGGCTGCAATATCCTGCTGCTGCTGGGGCTTTAGCAAGCCTGGAGCCTGGGCTGTGGTTTTGGCCTTTGCAAACTGGGCTGTCGCGTGCACAAATGCTGCCCCTGCGTCCTCTGCTGACGCGGGCGGAGCGGGGCTGGCGGGTTGTCAGCGCCCTGGCCCCGGCACCGCTCCCCGCTCCCGAGCCCGGCAGCGTCCTCGTGTCCGCCAGCCTGCTCCCTGTGCCGTCCGACTCCCGCGCACATCCTCACCTCGCCAGCCGTCCATAAATCCCAGCTGGCCGGGCTGCTCCCGAGGGCTTTGCCTGAGTCAGCAAGGCGCAGGATGACACAGGGGGAAAAAAGAAAATGAAATCAGTTTAAGTTGGTCCTCGGGAACGTGGCAGAGGCCGATTTAATCTCCTTAGCGGTGGCCTCTCTCGGAGAATCAGCAGGATGCTAATTAATTGAGGGGCACTCGACTAAGGATGCTTGGATCCCTCGTGGCTCCGACCATAACGGTGGCCTGAGGCCCAAGGCGACCAGCTGATGGCTCAGGGCCTCCTGTTTTGACGAGGGGGCTAGAAATGGGAGCCGTGAGGACGGGCCAGGTTGATCCTTTCCCCTCGGAGGTCCGCGGGGAGGTAGCGGGACCCGTGCTCGGCACTGGCAAGTAGCCTGATAGCACCACTGTCCTAGGTGATCTCCTGGTGTTTCCTACCCGCCAGGCAAGGAGCAGAGCGGAGGAGAAAGGTGGTCCTGGCGTCTCACCGTGCCCCGGTGCCCGCCAGCCCCAACGGATGCCGCTCTGTGGCCGGAAACGGTGTCAGTCCCTACCCACACTTCGCTGCCCATAGGGAAGCAGCGCGATGGAGATGCCGGATAGCCAGGAACGGCCACCGGGGAGATGCCGAGGGAGCAGCTCCAGCCGCGTTCAGCCTTGCCCCCCGGCAGCCCCGGAGCCCCGCGAGGAGCCGGGTCCCTCCCCCTGCCCCTGCCCAGTCCCTCCGGCCTCGCGCTGGCCCCTCGTCCCCCAAGCCCCGGAGCCGATTAAGTCCAGCATGTTAATTGGCCGTGACAGCTCATTTCGTTATCGCGCGTCTGGCTATCGATGGGGCGCGTGTGACTGGACTCACAGCAAAGGTCAGTGCCAGGCTTGGGGCGGGGAGGATTTTTTTTGGCTCTTCGAGGGTGTCTTTGCTCTCAGATCCTCCCAACTCCCCAGGGCTAGCGAAGCCCTCGCCCCCTGCCCAGGGGTCGGAGCCCCGGCGGGCACCGAGCAGCTCCCGAGCCATGGGGGACGTGGCTGGAGGCCACCCCATCGCCCTGTGACTCGACGGAGCAGCGGCCGCCCCATCCCAGGGCGGCCACGTGACGGTGCTTTGGCCGCCTCTGCTTCCCTCGCCAGGACCTGCCCCTGCCACGGCCCAAACGCGGAGCGACAAGGGAGCGCATTAGCAAAGAGCAGGGTGAAATCATTAGGAAAGATGGATCCCCCTGGAGCTGGAGGGATCGATCGGCCGCTGGTCAAGGAGAAGGTCAGGGGCAGAGCCTCGGGGGTTCCGGCTCCTGCCCGGGCAAGGGCCGGTGGCCGTTCCCGCTGCTCCATCCCCCTGCTTGCCCAAAGCCCTTCCAGCGGTGCAGCCCCACACAGGCGGGCGCAGCTGCGGCAAGGACAGGGCTCACGGACACAACACCCAAGGGAGATGGGGGAACCCAGGGGGGTCCCCTATTCACAAGCTCCTCCAGGGCTGAGAGGGGCTCCAGCCAGCCCCATCGCAATGGGCTTTGGGGAGACCTGGTGGGAATTGAGGAGCAGGGGCTTAAGAGCTTACTGTTCATCAGGTCCTGATTTTCCTAATTCCAACCAGTCCGTATTTGGGTGCTTCACCAGCTGCAGGCATTTATAGGATGTTCCATCAATCCTTCTGGGGCAGGGGTTGAGTCACTTGACAATGCACCTGCCCCTCCAGGCCAGCCCTTGGCCTGCCTGCTCCTGGCTTCCTCCGCTCGGTTATATCCCCTTCAGGGCGGTACTCGCTGCAGCTGCGGGCTCGTTTCCCGCATGGCCCTCGCCTGCTACAGCCCCAGGAGGAGCTGGTGGCTCAAGGGCAGGGGAAGAAGGCGGGAGGCCGGACTGAGGGGCACAAATCAAAGCCGGTGAGGCTGCGCGGTTGCTCCCTCGCTCTGGTTCATGAGGCTGCGTGCGCCACTCGTGTCCCCGCTCCAGGGCCTGATCCCACCGCACGGAGCAGCAGCCACCGTCGCCACAGTGCGCTCGGCGTGATCTACCCTGCCGCCTGATCCGGGCCTTGCGTTGGATGGAGGCGGATGTGCCGGGCCGGAGCCGGCCTTGGAAAGGGGCTGGGAGCACCGTCCTCGCGGGTGCCTCCTGCTTGGCTTTGCCCCAAAGCCTTCACCCCACCTGGGGGAGCTTTTCCTGCCGGGAATTTTTCCTGGCAGGAGTGTGGCGGGGGTGAGGGTGGGGTTCCTTTTCTCATTAAAATCCCCCCCATTTCCCTGATCTGGAGAGGAGGAGCAGGGCTGGGGGGAGCAGCGGAGAAGGGGGAAGCTCCGGGTCCTTAGCAAAGAGACCAGCTTGCCCAAGGCCTGATGCGGATAGCGGGACCTCAGGAAGAGCCTCTCCTTGGAGCCCGGGGCCGCGGCAGCGCTCGCGGCCGGCACGCAAAGCTACCGCCGGCCGAGGATCCCGGCAGGATCGCGTCTTCCCGGCCGCCTGCTCCAACCCGCTGTGCCCCGCGATGCCGGATGGAGCCCTTGGGCTCAGAGCGACTCCCACCCGGCCATCGGAGGGGCTGACAAGAGCATCTTGAGACCGGCTGTGACATCTGTGGACAAAGGGCCCCCAGGGGGCAGGGAGGTCCCCAGGCGAGGCCTCTGACTCCCCCTAACCGGGTCTGGGGACCCTCCTGGTGGGGGCGGTGACCCCCCCGAGGCGGCCGCTGCAGCTGGACCTCTCTGCGACCGCTTTAGTGTCGCACGGCTGAGCTAAAAGCCCGGAGCGAAGCCATGCGGAAAACGCCCCATTGACCGGCACTGGGAGCACAGAGAGGAGCAACGTGGAAAAATCCATGTTGCCAAGCCCCAGCACCAAGCGCACCCTGCTGAAGGCAGCTGAAAACCTGATTGCCATCCAAAAAGCCAAGGACAAGCTGTTAAAACAGATGTACCCGTGACGGAAATGCATGTCCCTATGGTGAATCTTTCCAGCCCCTTAGCTGGCGGGATGAGCCGTGCGCTGCCCGTGGCCAGATGTGCCCCGGCGGGGCTGGACTGTGGCCCAATGGGCATGACTGGAGTGGGGGGCTGATGGTCTCTGGCTCCTGCATGGATGGAGGGGGTCCCGCATCTCTGCTGCGGCGGGTCCGGTGGTTCCCAGCGCTCCCGGGTGCTGTTCCCAGCTCCTGGCTTTGCCAGCCCTGCAGAGCTGCCCCACAGCCACCTCCATCCCCAACTGCCGCCACCCTCCAGCTTCCAACTTCCAGAGGGGAGGGAAGGGGGACGTTATTGCTGTGCCGCTCCCAAGCCCCTTAGGCATCACCGCCCCCTCCCCAAGCCCCCTAGAGCTCTGGGGCACCAGAGCCGCCCCGTCCCCGCCGGGGGCACCGACGGACGCCGCGCTCGCAGGGCCCCCCA
>VZSV01000154.1:654780-682922 GCA_013398735.1 Nothocercus julius
AAAAGCTATAGGCCTGGTCTCTGGTTTCTTTACTAAAAACAGCCGCCCCTCTCCCGAAGGGCCTGAGCTGAATCTTCTCCAACAGGAGAGGGGCCTTCTCCGACTGCTGCCCCCCTTGCCGTCTGTCAGCATTCCAGGTGGGGAGGACCTTAATCCCTTCCTCACCCCCTCCCTAATCCATAGTATTCCTGTATTCCAAACACATCCACCTTTTTTTTTTTTTTTTTTGTAAAACAACTTAGTGATTTAAAGGTCCCCCATCCACATAAAGAAAAAAATAAGTTACATAATATTATAACTGGCTTTTCAATATTCTTTGGGAGTCTGGGAATGTCAGGACAAGGAGGTCTGCCCCAGACAAGTGCTTGGCATCAGCAGCTGCCCCTTTATTACAAGCTGGACAGGCACCAGTTACCCACCTGCCTTTACACAGTTTGCACAAACCCAAAAGTCCAGACAAACGTTTCTGTTCCTTGTATTTACACTAGTTCAAAATGATATTCACAGCATCTTCTGAATTTTGGCCAAAAGTCAAAAAAAAAAATTTTGTTTCAAACTTTGGAACGTGCCCGCACAGACTTTCACCCCAGGTCTGTTGCAGGTACCAATCGGGGGGCTGGGAAGGTCAGGAAGAGCCTTACGGATTCTTCTGCCAGTCGATGGGATGGGGCCCTCCAGGCTGGCCCGCTCACAGCGCCACGTGCAGCTCCTCTAACTGGCACCGGTGCCTTCCATGACTTGCTGGGCCTGCTTCTGCCCCATGCAGCACTGCGCAACCGACTGGAACAGCCTGGGGACACAAGCGAAGCGGCCTTAGGTGCGTTGGCTGTAGCCCCCATCGGAAGGCTGATGGACTGTGATGGGTCAAACGCCCAAATACAAGTGAATTAACAAGTCCTGTGTTGGGTGAAGGGGGCAGGCTCGGCTCTTTGGTGGGATACTTCACCGCAGAAGCACACTGGCTTCAGCTCAGTCCCCATAAGGAAGCCACGGAGATGCCTAAAAGCTTCACTGTGGAACCAAAGCTCTCCCATTAAAATCTCAGATTTGCTGGGACAGACAGATGAATTCACTTCCTGAAGAACAAATCTGATTGCTTCAGATGCTGCTGTGAAGCAGCAGCAGTCTAAGTCCGTCCGGCTGTGCAGTCAGTGCTGTAAGGCAGCAGCTCTGCCTGGGATTTTCCAAAGCCACCCTCTCATGTGCAAGGGCAAACACTAACTTCCATAAAATAGTACCAGGGAAGCAAGTCGTATGGGAGCAAAGTAACACATATAGCCAAATGGACAAAGCAAAAATAGTAGCCAGCTCCTGGACTTCAAGAAATCACTCAGCATTTTACCCTCAGGTTTACTACAGCAATTGGCACCTCCATTATGAAGCTCTAAAGAGCCAAGGTATGACCGAGTCCCTCTTTCAGATGTACTGTTTTAGTGATTTAGAAGTTAAATTATACTCACTTTTCAATCTCTGGAGCACAGTGAACAAATTCATGGTTCCAGAACTTAAACGCTGGATTTTTTATCAGCTCAATGAAAGTAATAAGGAGACCCCAGGGATGAGGCCTATTTACAATCAGTCGTTCCAAGAGAACCCTGAAGTTCAAAAGCAAGAAGAGTTAGAGCTCAAGGCCCAAATTACACAGGGAAGAAAAAGACAAGCTGAATGCACTCAAGTTGGATGTCTTCCCCTCTCACCTAGTGATCTGCTCCTGGATAGCCTCAGTGTTGGCCTCAGCAAACAGGTAGAGCATGGTGCAGCTGAAGTAGTGGGTGTGACTGTTGGGATATCGCAGCTGATTGGCAATTGCGTTCAAGAAAAGGTACCGACCTGCAGAAGAGGAACAGGACCGTTCATATGGTTGCCCTTAATGCCCGAAATAGAAGTAGAGAAACAAGTAGCACTGCGTAAGGATCTGTTCTACACAGCTACACAAAACATAAGTGGAAAAAATAAGATATGAAAAAGCATCTAACAAGGTTGGATGGGGCAGTAAGATTTGGATTTCTCTTCATTAAACTCATGTTTCACTCCCTTGCATATCTTGAACATTTGGTTTTAGTTTTTCTCCTGTACTCAGAATTTAATATTCTAATATAGCACTACTTTATATGGATTCACTACACGAAACACCTTCTGTACTTCTCATAGCTCAAACAATCTGCTCTTAAACAAGTGATTTAAGCACTCCATGCCCTAGAAGTGTTTCCACACGTCCTAGAAGTGCTTCCAGCTCACCTTCAGTGTCCAGATCTACAGCCAAATTCTGGAAGATGTCCATGTGAGCTGAGTGGGTGATGGTGCTCATGGAGGGTGTGCTGCCCTTGTTGTGAATGTGCGCAATAGCTTGAGTACCGACGTAGAGCACCAGTGCATTGATCAGCTGGATGTTGTAGCGGTTGCCAGGTTCGTTTGACACCTAACGGCAAAAACAAAAGCAGCTTTAATAGTTTACGTTCATTCTGCAGTATTTGTAGAATGCTGCATTCAGGTACCTTCTTGACTATGCAGAAGGCAACACATTTAGCCTGTAAGTTCAATTTGCCATTTTGAAACACTGTGGGTATATACCCAAAGGGACCAGTAAAGTACTGGAAGACCTGACAGCTTCTGTTTTCAGTAAGGAGTGCAAAAGAAGGGTTTGTTTCAAAGAAGGTACATTTTCAGAGCCTTTCCTACTGTCTGGAGTATATGCTTATTTAACACCCACATACTTCCTGCAAGAAAGGAGGCTGACTCGGTCAATAAGATCATTTGTCTCCAACTATTTGTATTCAGCACCCTCAGAAACCAGCCACTCACCTGCAGGTTGCTGCGCAAGTCAGACAAGAAAGTGACAGGAGAACGGGTTTTGAGATAGGAATCCAAATCTTTCTTGAACTGAGGTGGCATTACTCCAGTGAAATTGGTAAGGATCCGTGGAGCAATATTAATCTCACTCAGCATGTCCACCTGTCAAGAGAAAACCCAGTCAACTAGACAGTAAGTAATTGGTGATCTTAGAGGAACAAAGTGCAAAAGCAGATCTGTAAGTGACATTACATGCAATTGGGAGCTTTTTCCTACCAGCCAGCAGTAAAGAGGAAACACTAACTTTTTCTTCAAGTTTCAAAAGAGGAGAAGAGTTTGTGCACACTGTGGTAGGTAAGTACTGTCCCAAAAAGATAAAGGCAAAAAACAGGGAACTCAAGAGAAGCCATAGGGGAGTTCAGTCACCATCTCCCAATCTAAACTCATTGTTTGGTGGTTTTACAAACACCTGCACAAGTCAAGAACAGTCACCTTTGGTCTTAATAAGAATGGAGTATTACAGCCTCACTTCTGTCACCCAGCACAGTTCATGCAATCGGGAAACACAGGATGACGTTAGACAAGCATGAGAAAGTTCTCCCTGCAGCAGTCATGCCACAATTAGGAGACTGGTACATGCCCAAAGATTTACTTAGACTATATTAACGCTTTCAAGTCTCTCCCCAGTTTGCAAGAGCCTGGAATCAGAATGGTCCATCTCTCCTGTTGTCAGCCTCACCGAAGTCCTACCTTCAGGTTGGGGGTGAAAGGGTCTGGAAGCCGCATGTTCCGTGGGAAGGCACTCAGGATAAGGTTCCTTAGCTGGATACAGTTAGGGGGGATCACATCACAGAATCCATAGTGGTAGTCACAAAGAAATTCTGGGAAATCATGCAACAAGACCAGCAACACTCGCAAGGTACCCTGCAAAGGAGGGAAAACAAAACAAACAGAACAGTGGCTGTAAAATAGTCTTGACTGTTCCTGCTCAAACTATCCAAGAATATACAAAGATATCCTTCCTTGTCAAATGATTAAGGCTAAAGAAATTAATCCAGTAGAGTCCGCCTCTGTCCAACAGACTTGCATTAAAGGCTAACATATAGAAACAGACTGTGAGAGAAATAATATTTCTACCAGAATAAGTTTTGTCACTTCAACCCACTTCTACTTTCAGAGGAGTTCCGCTAGAAACGGTATGTTAGGTCACATGTGCTTTCTTTTGTTTTTGTTTTTTTTTTTTACCTTGTAAAGAATTTGCATAGGTTTGGTGAGTTCCACATTCCTAAGAAAAGGAGCCAAGTACTTGAAAAGATCAATCAGTAACTGGGCGTACATAGGCCAACCCTGCCAAGAAAAAAATAACACAGCAGGTGAACAACATGTAAGGAAGCGCTGTCTTAAGCTGAAAACCATCTCTAGAACAGTCCATCTAAATCTATCCAGAGTTAAATTCTACTGCTAGCTTTATCAACACAGCTCCAGTTTCGCAAGGGCTTCCGTTGTATATGACACGCTATAGGCGTTTTCAGAACATTAAGCAGGCCACATTGAGGTGACAGTGACTCAGCCTACACTACAGCTCTACAACTTAATACAACAACATGTGTATTAACCTCCGGCCACCCCACCCTCAGTAGCCACAAAGACTCTCCTCCATGCAGTTAGGTCACTGGGAATACAGAAGGCAACACAAACAGGACAGCCATGCTACTAGTGCACGTCGAGAGATGGGAAAGAGCATCACACCAAAGCACCACCCTTCTGTGAGAGCGTTTTTTAATTTAGGAGAGATAAACTGCAGCCACACCTTCTGCTGTGGTGTATGTGCCAGCATTCTTGCAATAAATATCCGATGGGAGATCAGTTCCAGCCAGGCATAAACAAAGCCTGGAGCTTTTGTAGGCCTCAGGATGTGAAATGTGTTACTGAAAGAAAAGTTAGAGCAAGTTAAAAGTGCACAGCAATAAGACTGCTTGTCATAATATTGAGGCAAAACATACACAGCCCTAGAAGCAAGGCATTTTAGCATCTCATTTTTACCAGTGATCCTCCTTAACACAAGCAAGTGGGCAACCTACATTAGAACCAGTTATTCTAAATGTGATTAAAGCCACCAGGAACAGTCAGACAGCTTTCAGACAAAACCCCGTGATCCTCTCAGGAAAAGCTGAGCATGGGGGCCAATCTCCGATACACACCAGAAGGCTGTGAGTGTCTGAAAGTTGATGGTCTCCAGCACGTGCTCAGGAGCGTTTAGTTCCAACAGCAACATGATGAAAATGCGATGGTAAGGAAGCTGCTGAAATTCACTCTGCCGGACATCGTGGTCCTGCAGAAGGACTCCCACCACAATACCAAGAACCTGAAGAAATGAACACATTTCAATACGCAAGAATTACTTTGCAACTCTGACCAGAGATAACATCTCAGCCAAAAAAAAAAAAAGTAGTAGCTTCTAGTAAAAACTGGAAGTTTTGGCAACTGGAAAATAGTTGACTGTGATTCTAGTTTGCATCAAATCCCACCACCACTATACCTTGCTCTTTAAGCCAGTCGCAACAACCTAGAACAATGTTGAAGGGTCTTAAGTAGTATCTATCCAGAAGACAGAAACTAAGGGTATAAGCTCTCCCTAAATCAAGGCAGACACTCAGTTTATATTCAATGACCAATTCATCCAAGCCCTTATATGATGTTCCTGAAGTTCCCAACCTTGTTCAGGAGGTTGATCTTCGTTACTGTGTTGGTTGCCTCCCCCGAGTGCTTCACTAGCAGTGCAATAAGTCGCACAAAGGCATCCAGATTGTGGTAGCACTTGGCTCGGATCATAGTGGGGTTGGCAGCAGGGTTGTGCTGTTGCTCAGCCTGAGCCCGATAGCTGATTTCGACACACATTTCAGTGCAAAGACGAAAAAATCGAGTGATCAGGTCATCTGTTTTCAGAATTCCTTGCTGGTGCATCTGTCAGGGAAAGGAAAAGCCTTCAGAACTGCAAATATGGAAAGTTCATTTTACAGCTTACTTCAAAATGAGCATTTCACAAAGCATCCACTTTGCCTGGCAGAATTCACTTTGACCACTCTCTGAAGAGATTGGGCAGCCAGCGCTCTCTGCTACGTGCACTTGACCTTGCACCAACAAATTTGTCAGGCCTTTGGGAGCCCAGAGTGCACGCGAGCTCTTGGGAAGAGAAGAGTTCAGTGCCAGGCTCCGCTTGCTTTAGAAAGCTGCTTTGCAAATAATCTTTGTAGCATCTTAAGTAGAAGCAAGATGCATTAGGATAGTCGATTCTCCTCACAACAAGAGAGTGTGCAAAGCAAGCCTGGGGCTTCTGGGAAGGGAGTTTTTTGTTTCTTGCTTTGTTTCTAAACAAGCGAATCCAAATGAAACCTCATTTTATATATGGCCACAGTATTAAAGCCCAACTGAATCTCAAGTTACACTGCAGAAAACTTCTTGCTTTTGGATAACGAATCTTACTCCAAAATTCCCATAAACATGAAGCTACATAAATGGCAACCCCATTAACTTTTGGAGCACTTTAGTATTTCTGGAGTAGCTTTTAAAAAAAGGGAAGCCACATATCTGCCTTTTAAGTCACATACTCCTTCTTGTCCTAAGAAATTACAGGAAAGGAAGCAACTCTTCTGAATAAAAGGAGCCAAAAATAAAGGCATTCTGAGTCTAGCATTAAAATCTTGAAATGCGGGAATTTAAAAAAAAGCTCCTATAGAAAAACCTCACATGTGTAGCCTGTAAGGAAAAAGTTATATACATATAAATATATACACAGATGCTTATTTCAGTTATCTCAAATTTGATAAAGTACTTAAAAGTAAGCAAGTTTGACAGTCAAGCAGTATAAAGGACATTCTGAGGTAACGAGTATGCCGTACTTATGTATGCTTTATAAGCACACCTTAAGGTACAGAATGAAGAGAAAGGTCACCTGAAGCATAAATCTGTAAGGCTAAAGTCCCTTTTCAGAAGTCAACTTAACACAAGAGCCAGAAACGGATTCGAAAAGGACAGAAAAAAAAAAAAAAAAAAGATGTGAGGCACTAGAAGCCTGACCAACAGGAAGGTGGCTACAAGTCAGCAAGCAAGGAAGTTAGATGCAAATCTGTGCATCAAAGCCACACGGAAACAATTAACAGCTCTCCTCCAGCTCAGGAAAACCCTTGTTCTTGAGAAGATACAGTAAGACGCAGGGCTGAGGTCCTCACCACCCTGCAGAGGGGAATCATGCTGTATTTTACAGTTAATAGGGATACGCCTTCCATTAGGCAAGGGAGGCGTGGTGACCAGTTGGTGTTTCAGGGAAGGAGATGCACGAGGCCTGAGCCCTCTGGGCCTGTCAGAGCCCAGAGCCAGGCCAGCAATTCAATAGCTATTCTTCTGTATCATTATCTGCAGTTAAAATAAAGACTATAAAAAGCCCATATTGTGCTTGTCAGCAAGAGCTTCCCTTATCCATTCATGCATCCAAAGCAAGAGGGGTATAAAAAGAATCAACTTTGATGCTTCTAAACACCACCTTCTCTTCAGTAGTAGCTTGAAAAAAAAAAAAAAAAAAAAAAAAAAAAAAAAAAGGAAAAAAAGCAGAAGTTCTCCCTCCATCAGGGCTCTCCAACTTTTCCTGTCTCGGGAGCTTCCATAGCAGTGAGGCATCCAATCTTACTTGGATTTTCAGCTTAACTGCTGTTGGGTGGCAGCTGCAAGCTCTGGAGCGCTTCTGGGGTAGCAGCATTGAATTTGAAAGAGAACATCACGTGGAGTCTCCCTCTCTGGAGATCTTCCAAACCCGCTTGGACGCAGTCCTGAGCTATGTGCTCTAGGTGACCCTGCGTGTGCAGGGGGTTGGACTAGATGATCTCTAAAGGTCCCTTCCAACCTTAACGATTCTATGATTCTGTGACTGCAAATATGACTGACAGCACTAGGCTTGGTAACTTAGTACCATGGTGGGTTACTGGATGTATTTCCCCTCTCAGTCACTCCTGGATGACGTGTGTGCTGTTCATCACATCTGTTAAGGTGCCCAGGAGTGAAATGTCAGGGTGGTTTAGCTGTTTGAATTCAGACTTCAGCTAACAAAGCTGGATGTTCTCCTTCACTCAGTAGTGGTTCCAATTGAAAAAAAAAAAAGGCATCTGTACACATAGCCTGAAACAATCCACCCGCATCTCTACCTATCAGCAATTTACTTCTGCAGGCTCTCAGGGGCTTCTGCTATTGATGGGGAGTAACAAGAGCCAGGCTTCATTACACAGAGCTTGAGAGAACTATTCCCTGTTACTACCTCAACCGAAGTTCTTTTTTCTACCAGATTTATAGTCAAAAAAAAATTAAATAAATAAAAAAACACACAGTCTGAACTGCCAGGTTGTTGCTCCAGTGTTTGAAGCAGAACATTATTTGCTGAAGGGTGCAAGTTTCTATAGAGATCTTTACTGCCACAAAATAAGAGAGAGAATTTTAACAGGCAACTGTCATACACTTGAAAGTTTTTAAAGGATGTCTAACACTGGTTATAACACTGCTTTAAAATGGAGGGCATCACACCCTACTTATGTTGAATAAAAAGCACCTTTCTTTCCAAAAGCTCTACCTGTCCAACAAACGCAGAGAAAGCTTTGGTACTGTCACGGCCTGCTGCAGCTGAATGGTAGAGGTTCACCCATTCCCTCAGGAGATATTCTGCCTTCTCCCTCAGACCTGGGGGGTCATCATACTCAGAGGCTTGGGATATTCCAGAATGCATCATGAAATTGGGACCTCCATGAGCACGGTCAATCATGGCTTCATAGTTTGATCGGACCACTTCCATCAACTGGGGTAATCTACGGCAAGAGACCAGAGAATTGGGTTAGAACATGAACATAGCAAGGACAACCCATGCACATCAGCTGCAGGGACCGTGATCTCAGCTTTGAGCCTCTCACTAGCAGTTGGTGGCAACAACAGCAGCTACTGCCACCACCACTAGCCTGTTACTGCCAGCTCTCACAAAAGAAAGGAGCTCTCCAAGCTCCCATCCACGTTCCTCAGGTCTAGTAGCTTCCACCTTAGTAACAAGTAACCTCAAGCCCCATAGATATTTCCAGATACTGTGGCAGTATTTTCCACCCAAGTCACCTACAAACCAAGTGAGATTTGTAGGTCCTCAAGTGATGGGCCTACAAACCAAGTGAGATTGGTAGATAGCTGCTTTGTAGATTCTAAAAGTAAGCTGTTCAAGCAAGACAGGATTGTCTAATCTGATCAATCACTTAGGCTAGCCTACATAAATTAATAAATACATATTTAAAATTCAGATGGATAAGAACACTGTCTAAATTTAAGATAAATCGGAAATTCAGGTGAGTTTCTCACAGCAACACGGTATTTTAGAGCACCGTGCATAAGACAGACCTTCCTGCTCAAGCACTCTGCTCAAAGCCATGCTGCAGCTGCCTCTAAGCATACTGCACACAATTTGACATAAAATCAAAGCAATTACATGAGTGACTTCAGAATAAGAGAACAGTTATCTAACATAGGACAGCAGCCCTACAGGAAACTTAACGCTGCACATCACACACTGTCGCATCAATCACAAGTCATCTCCAATATCATCATTTATGGTTTGAAAGTACTACATTACACAGCTTTTTAATCTCACCCTTCTGGGGCATTTCCTCTGGAGTGAGCATTAATCCTCATGAGCGTCTCAATGGTGTGAAACAGATCTGCCTCTGTTACGTGGGCAACACTTCTCTCATCCACCAAGAGGATCTTTACCAACTGCATGGCAAATGCCACTGCCATGTAGTTCAAGCCATTCTCCATTGACTGCCAACATGAAAGAGGCAATCAAGGTTATGAAATTCAAGTATAAAACTTAAGCTCAACTGCATACAACTTTTCTCCTCCAAAAGAGGAGGTTCTCTTTACCTGAGCCAAGTGAAGATCATACTGCTGCATGTTAACAAGATGATTGCGGATTAGCAACTCTACTGCTTCCACGTTGTACTTGTACTCATCTCTGCACTCAATCAGGCACCTGGAAGAATTGGATTTCTTTTCGTACATACTTAAACTTGAAACTTTAAAAACTGTACAACTAATTTGGCTCCAAAAGACATTTCTTCTGGAGCAATCTCTAAGGTTCTCTAAGGATCTCTAAGATCCTCTGTAAAAAAGAGGAACTTGGAGCATCTTTAATGTTTTATTCCATTCAAGTTTCCTATCTTATTCCAGAATGAAGCGACATTATCAGAGGGTCTAATTACTTTTAACATGAAAACAGTTACTTTTGACCTGCCCAAATTCAATGATGCAGTAGTGCAAAATACTAAGTGATTCAGAATAACAAAACAATTGCCAGCAGATAAGGGAAGCGACAGCAGGTCCCTCGAAACCTCGTAACTGACCTGGTAATCTGTTTGTTGCACCACGGAGACCCATAAGCACGGCCATCCTGCAAAGCCTTCAGCACAAGCAGATGGCACTCACGATAGCGAAGCAGGAGGTCGGCATCCGCGCCGCTCGTGGCATCCAGCAAGCCCTCAACAGCCTAGAATAGATGCAACCTATTAGCAGAGGGAAAAACAAGTCCTCTTCCACGTCTTCCGCAAACTGAATCAGCTACCACCAGATTTGGCAGCCACTCCAAAACCAGAAAAAAAAAAATCACAAGCAGTTTGGTCACCATGATGGCCCTGTTGGTAAGATAACATGAGATTTTCCCAGCTATGATACCCAGGTGTTGACCGTCCTA
This sequence comes from Nothocercus julius, assembly GCA_013398735.1. Classification (NCBI taxonomy): domain Eukaryota; kingdom Metazoa; phylum Chordata; class Aves; order Tinamiformes; family Tinamidae; genus Nothocercus; species Nothocercus julius. Next base: position 665,336 of record VZSV01000154.1, read on the forward strand.
CCATCAACAAGCCTACAATCTCTCCAGCCCGGTGGTTTTGTATACACACACGCACCAAGTAGCATGAAAGCCTGCATCACTTTGCACTGCAACTTCTAGGAGTCAATGCCTTTTCAAAGGCCATTTGCATATGACTCAAAAAGAAAACACCATAGGAAAGATTAACACAGCATGTCAAAGATCAGCTTCTCAAACTCTCAAGTTCTCAAATTCTTTAGACAAAGATCAGCAGCAATCAGTTAGGACAGTTGTGCTATCAGTTAAGAACAGAGCGCCTGCCTTGAAGTGGTTTCCAGCTTCCCTTACTCCTGCTCTGTCACGGCTCTTAGCCCAGGACAGGCACTTCGTGTCCTTGCTGCTTCCCAAACATTTTCCCCCCCACCCCTAGCCCATCACTTGGCTCTACAGAGTCATTTGTGTTAGCTCAGTCCGAGCTCACTGTAAACACTCCCCACCTGTGTGCTTTTAACGGGCACACCCATATCAGTTATTGCAAAACACACCCTTGCCACCAGGAATCCAGGACTAAGTTCAACACCATCCCTTTACAAGTGCAATTTATGTGTCTTGCTTCACCTCAAAATACTCCAAAAGCAGAAACTACTCGAGTGCAACAGCTCTGCTGGACCCACAGAAACCTAACGCCTGCAGCAGCCTGGCCTGAGCCTGTATGATGCCAAGGACACAACACTGCTCTCTTCCTATTTTACTCACTGAACTTCCAAAGGCAGCAAGTGTCCACTGTTGCTCACCAAGCAGGTTCCACCAGATGCATGAGGAAAAGCGATGCCCACCAAGATAATTCACAAACCAAAAGAGTAGTAAAGAATTATTTCTAGGTAAGTTGACACAGGAAGAGAGTTGCTAACACTCACCTTCTGCAGCAGCCCCAGAGCAGCAATAGCATCACGTGAGTTACGAGCCACTACCACAGCCTCCAAGAGGCTGCGCAAAGCTTGAGCTTGAGGATTCATGGCCAGCGTGTGTGGAATGGACTGCAGGTGCTGCTCCAGTTCCGTCATACATTTGTCATAGATCTGAGCTACATCATCCGTTGCCCAGGCTTGCTGTTTAAGAGGAAGGGGGAGTGAGTGACTTCTGAGACAACTGTTTATAAAACTTGAATACCGATTGACCTAGACTGCTCCAGAATTTAAAGCACCAGAAAAAAAAGTAGTCTTCTGCACTATCCTTTTCATTTTAGGCAGGCAACATAGAAGTATTATGAGCAAGTTAGCTGTGGAAATAACCAGCAGTCCTTAGACCAAGTGCACAGACAAGGTCCTGTTCATTATCTCAGTGGTAACAGTCTCACACAGGGCAGGGTGTTAAGAACAGCTTAATGTTGCCACTGATTTGTCTTTTAAAGACTAATCCATCTTTCCAGCAGTATTCCCAAGCTCTACAAATACCCAATTCTTACTTCCTTTTAGCAGAAGCAGCAAGTTCTGCAACTTTTACCAAGAGGGCTTACAGTATTCTCACACCAATCTAGGTCAGAAATCCGTACCTTCATGGGCTGAGCCAAGAATCCCGTAGGCTGAGTTAAATCATTTGTAGGCAAGAAGCCAGGGACGTTGCGAGCAAACTCCTCGTAAACAGCCAGCTGTTTCGGATCCACACCGCCAACCTTGGCAATAAAGAAGGGGCAGGGGCAAGACAGGAACCTCAGCATTAAGCATTGTGGTAGTAGGGAAAGAAGGCAGCTTGCAAAACAAGGTAGCTATGCAAACTTAAACAGCTTCTTAAGCACAGTTTTGAACAGAGCAGTTTAGGATTCTGCTCCTCTCTACCAGTCTTATCTTCCCTGACAGACCTGCTTGAACAGAAAGGCTTTGCCATTCACTGCACCTCACGCCACCAGAAACCAAGAACTGAATACAGACTTCCTGCTTCTCTGACGCAAGTGAGAAGTTTTCTGCTGAGAGCACAGGTATGCTCTTTAAAAGGGAACAAAATACAGAGGAGAAGACAAAACTGCCTAGTGACCTTTCAGTGAAATGGACAGCACAGAAGGAAACAATTTTTTTTAAATGTCTTCAAGGAATTGAGAAGAATGAAACAAATACTCCTTTTAGAAGCAAGATATTAATGTGTCTGTTACCAACCAGACTAGGAGGAGCTGCACTGTCAAACAAGAAATGTAAAATACACTTTTGCTCAGCTGAATCTGCGCCATAGACTTTTCATTATCAGGAGGGAGAAGAAAAGCAACACTAGAATATGAAACTCTGTTAATATCCTCACCTTCAACCTGATCTGTTCTGGCATCCGTTCTGCCTGGTAGGTTAATACAACAGGATCACAATATCGACGACCCTCTTGTCTAGCATGTTTTCTGAGCTCAAATTCCTGGAAAACAGCATATTAAGCTTTTGACACCAAGCCCACATGTGTGCCAGAGCCAACAAAGTTTTTGGAAAAACAGCAGCCCCATACTCACAGTCGCTAGCCTCTTATCCATTTCAGGGCCTGCCTTTTCCACAGCTGTCTTCTGAATAAAGCAGCACGCGAGCTCACAGTTATCCTGCGCTAGCTGGGCAGCTGCTTGCTCCATCATGTCCCTCTGTTGTGGGGAAGCTGCCTATTGAAAGTGAGGATAACCAACAGGAGCCGTAAGTTTTCACTGCATACAGTCTTTTAAAATAGGCATTGCCACCAACATAACACCAGCATTAAAAAGAAATGGTCCTAGGAATGCATTCACTTTGCATGGAATATCCAATAACAAATTGCATATTGCAGAGCTTTTGGTCAAACATATAGGCAAGAAGGCACTAAACACTTTCGTCAAGTAACAAAAAAAGCAGGATGCCCCCCCTCTTCTTCACCAACTATCCATGAAAATAAGTCAGTCCTGCTGTATTTGTGACACTCTGCAGACATCACTTCACATTAGCATTGGCTGCTGCAAAACAAGGTACTTCTGCACTTCTCCAAACCCAGAACACCAAATACCAGTGTTCCTACTGCCTTTGTGAACTTGTCGTTAACTGTGAGACTGTCTTCCAACTTGCTTTCGTTACTAACAGCCAAGGCTACCACCACAATAAATGGACGTGTCTTTTTGAGGAAGCCAAAGAAAATATCCTACAAGTCATCCAACTTTTATCCACCGAGTTCATCTCCACACTAGTTAAGTCACATGATATTAATCAAGATGTCTGCATGCGGAGAACCCATCTGCTAACGCTGGATGTCTACTGATCTATAACGTGGGAAGTGAGCTTTAAACAGTGCAACTCTCACCCTCAGTGCAGTAGCAAAGCTGTTCTTCAAGTTGGTAGCTATGCTCATCAGCAAAGGTTCCCTGCAGGTAATCATGGCCATCCCAGCAGTCAGGTTCCGCATCATATGATGGGCGGCCACACGCATCCGGGACTCCTCCGAATCCAGCGCAAAGTCCTTCCTGACGATCTGCTCACAAGTCGTCATGGCAATCTTAATGGACCGATCCACCACGGGATGGACCAGCTCTTGCACCGCTCGCTCGATGGCCTGCCGCACGCACTGCTTCAACTGAGGGTGGGCCTGAAACAGCGGAATCTGCAGGAGAATTAGGAAAGTTAAGTCAAGTCAGAAAAGACAAAAATAAACTAGAATCTCTTCTGCCCAAGGCATTCAACATTTCCCAAACAACTTTTAAATATTCTGTCACAGCTTATCTACATGGAGTAACATTGTGTTGCACATGCAGCTTATTGAACTATCAATATGATAATTTTGAGATGGGGGACATGTGAAATCAACCATATCAACCCTGAAACTTACCGTTGGATTTAGGGTAATGTGTGGGGCCAACCCTCCTAAGGAGTAGACATTGATGTCATGGTAACTGTACTGAGGCTGTGGCGGAACCGTGGCTGTACAAGTGGTGCTGGTAGCTGGAGTTGTAGAAGCAGCTAGAGAAAATAAAAATGTTTGTATTGATGATTACTGAACCGTAACTGGTTATAATGCAGGTCTGTACTTCTCATGTAAATCAACAAATGCTCAAGAAACAAAGTTTTGCAGTTTAACTATTAAGTCCCCTAAACTCATCACCCAATTTCTACTTGACATTTTCCCTTTGTAACAAAAGGTCTTCATTACCTTCTAGCACAGACAAAGCAGAGCTGTTTCTTACATTACAGTTTAAACCCTGACATCTCGTTAACCATCCACTCTGCTGCCCTACCAAGAGATGATCACAGGCAGTGCGCACAGTTAATTCTCAGAATGGCTTCTTTTCCCTTCCCCATCTCCAAAGTCCACGTGCCTTGTTCTATTGCAAAACTGAGTCTTTTCAAGCATTAAAAACTCTTCCAGAAAGAAACAGTATGTAGTAATATAATCATCTTCTTTGCATGACATGGTATGGTTCTGGTCTCACTATGAAGAGTACTTACTAGTTGTTGCGATGGGCGGTAGCTCTTCTGGCTGCTTCACATCCTTCTTTGGAGCAGACAGCTGCTCATCCAGATTTTTCAATCGATCCTTATCTTTCAGAAGACTCCCAGGTTTCAGCTCATTAATGTCGAGTGCAAGGTTCTTGCAGAGCACCTCAATTTCAAACTTCAGATTCAACTGCATGACAATTCCAGTTTAGGTTATATCACAGTGTGGGGGGGGGAAATCCCAAACATCTATTGGCCACTCAATTCCCAAGCTTCCCATTCTCCTCTCATGCCTTTTAGTGGTGACTAGCAATAACTATTCTGCACAGCGGAGTTTCATCTGAGTTCTACCAAATCAAACAATGGCTAATGCTCTCCATGACTACTGCTATGTGACTACAACTAAACGGTAAACTGCAGCTTTACATGACATCTCTCTCAACTGGCATGTGAAAAAAACCCTCATGCTCAGTAAATATAGAAGGAAACACAGAAAAGAGAAAAGAAACTTTACTTTTAGATCATGTTCTTGATGCAGTTCAGCTAAAACATTCATAATGGCCATTGTCCAGGGATTTGGAGGCCTGAACACCTACAAGAGAAAACAGAGCAGCAGCATTACAGAAACTTCCTGAATGGTTAACTTATGGAGCAGAAAAGTTGTGAAATGCAAACAGCAATGCATACACACAGCCATGAAAAGTGTGGTTTGCACAGCAGCAGCAGTTAGGATTGATTTTAGCATTCTGTTTGAATGAAACTAGATCGGGAAGCAAAGTTACAGGACATTGGGCTGGAGGCACAATGAACTTTTCCTCCTGACAGATCCTTTGTTTTATGTCAAGCCGAACTGACAAGACAGCTGCTCAGGGACAAAAGGAACAATTAAAGAATAAATCAATCCTAGAACCCCTTTAATGGCACCCTTTCATTCCTCAACTGAGTTTTGTTCAGGGATACCATAGACAGATATCATCTATTTAGGCTGCAAACATACACAAGCCAGGTACTTCCCCTCAAAACAGAACTCCTTCAACTTTTGAGTCTTCCCACCCCTTTTCTGTCCCACCAGGAAATTAAACCAGTTTTAACTTTGCAGTAAAAGTTAATTCACTCCTGCAACCCATTTTGCCACTTGAGCAATAACTGTCAGCGCATCTGAAGTCACTTACCACACTCCTGACACTGGATTCTAAGACTTTGGCAACAAATGGCACGACATAAAGCAATTCCTGCTGTCCCTTAACATATGCTTCCAGAAGCAGCGATTTCACATCCAAATCCTGAAAAACACCATTAACAATTGAAAAGCAGATGAAGGCAGGAAAAACAGCATGAACACTGCAAAACAATCCCACTCTACATTTTCTTATAGGACATAATAGCAAGGTTGAATCAAGAGAGCCCTTAATTTTAAACAGCTAAGTATGGATTTATTTTTTGAACAAAGACTTACAGACACGTACGACTAATTCATTTAGTTCAGCAAAAACTTAACTGACTGTCCGGATTAAAAAAGTTACCAAAAAGTCTTAGATGACCATCTCTGGAACTGTCTTTTGAATCTGCCAAACAAATCTGTAAAGACAATCTTGCTCACCGTGTGCAAGATGGGCTTATTTTTAGCCAGCGTAATCATTCCCAGCCAATGACCAAGGTTCTTTAGCAAGGAACGGTCTGAGAAGTTGGCTGCAGCTTTATCTGATGTCAGTAGCACCTAAGTGAAAGAAGCAATTCAAGCAACAGCAGGAAAATAATCATGCACTCAAAGACAAACTGAAGAGCTGCTCTGACTTTAAAAACAGCAGAAACTGTTCCCGAGCACTCAGTTCTGAACATTACAACAGACAGTCACACTGGCCTTTGTTTCAAGACAGCAGGTCCGTAAAGATTTCACAATTCCTTTCAAAAGAAATAAAGAGTTCAGCTTTTCCAGACCTTACCATTTATACTTTGAAAGTGCTACATTTTACACAGAGAGTGGTTATAGCAACTTGTGAATTCTACAACAGGTAGACCGTGCTGCCTCCTGAATGCTTCAACAGACTTCAAGGCTATAATTTACATTTCTTAGAAAACTATTCACTTCTTATTTCAAGATTTTTAATCCCATCACCGCATTCTGCTGTTACTTCTGTTCCTTTGCTTCAGAGTAGCATCAGCTGAACAGAGCAAGGCCAGCAATGCTCCAAAGAGCCAGGAATTTCTTTTGCACTACAGCGTAACCCATGGTGGCAAGAAAGTCCACCAACAGGTTTAAAAATAGTGCTCACCTGACAATCTCAGCTCACCCACTCAACTCTTCCAGGCTATCGCTTCTCCCTCTTCCTCACCTTCCTATATGCCCAGCCCTCTAATGAATTTTAGTTGCCTTTTTTCCTGTTTACACTCTTTTTGAAGCCTCCCCACTCCCCTTCCCCTTATTCTTCTTTGGCTAAAAAATTTGTTTTCCCATCTTTGTTTTCCCCATATAAAAGAAAAGGTCAAAGTCAGGGTGTAATTTCAGAACCTCACGCAAGTTTAGAGTCTGCCTACGTGAAGCGCCAAATGCAGACCTGCTACCTACTTAGTCTACTAGGACCAACTCCTAGGTATATTTGCAGCTGATTTGTATCCACACAAGGTGACCTGTAAGCTTAACTGTAAGGTAACAAACAGACATTTTAAAAATGATTCCATGTCTGAAGATCAGGAAGGGAGTAAACAAATAGCCTAAGGAGATCAGCAGAGCTTTAAATAATCTTAAAAATAGAATAAGCATTTGAAAGCTTGTACTACACACCTTGATATTTCTGTAGGTTTCATTCAGAACCATTTTATTGAACTCCGGATTCTTAAGAGTGTCCAGGAAGTTGGAATATAAACTGTGGAAGTTGGGCTCAATACTGACTCTTTTCATGACAAGATACTGCGATACCCAAGGCATGAACTCTTCTTTCACTGTTTCCTTCAGCTCCTCAACCTGTCTCCCCACAAGAAAAAAACACGACCATGAAGTTATGAGAAGATCACCACAAACTTCTGGGGTTAGCCCTGTCCAACATTAACCACATTTAGATAATTGTTTTTAAGAAGGTTCTTCATTTTCTTAATAAGACTTGAAAATCAGTATCTTTGATTATCTGAGCATTAGGTCAACCAGAAGAGACATAATCATAAAATGAGCGAGATACAGTGATCTACCTCTCCTCAACTTCTCACCTGGCAATCTGTCCATAAAAGAGACAGCAAAGGCAGCAGCACCAGCACCACCACCACAGATATATCTGTTCAAAAAAACCCCTCACATTTCACACTGAAGTTCAGGGGAGTCCACCCTCTTACCACTAGAGTATCAAGTGGTATCCAGCCCATCTGCGATGTGATTGTGATGTTATTAAAGTTCTTTCATACTTGCCTTTTGTGTCATATTTGACTGAGACAAATTATTGAAGATGAAAGCAATCTTCTCCTGAACGTTCTCTGGAGGCTCCACAATTCTCTCGGTTTGATCTGTTGCTACTAACAGCGTATCAATGTTAGTAGTGTTGATGGAAGGCTGCAGGAAAAACAAGTTAAGAATGGACAAGAGGAAGAGGCAACATCAAAAACAAGCTTTGCTCCATTTTGTCAACTGAAAAAAAAAGGAGATGTTTCAGGTCACATCTATCTGATGCACCTTATGATTCTTCTGAATCACCAGGAACACTTCAGTATTGAATCTGGAATGAAAACTGTGAATTGTCCCTAAGAATTGGTTCATGACAATGTGGGCTACTAATCTGAGAAACTTCTTTTGGCAGGAGACTATGCAGAGGGTTCTGTGAAGACAAGACTTGACTTTGCAACGCATCAGTTACCCTGCAGTAACAGCTCCACATGCCCTCCACGTGCACATGGGATCGCTCTTCCTCCCAAAACAAAGGATTAATACCTTGCTGTGGAGTAACCAACTGAGCCCACGTACTTTCTACCCAGTAGCCAACACTGTCAATTTGCCAACGGTGCAGTTGCCCAGACTGGTTTAGAGTTATGTTTATATAACTGATTAAAGACTGGGAAAACCTAGGGTGGTTAAAACTGCTAGGTCAGCTGGGATTTAAGAATGTGCAGTCCAAGGTCTCAAGATCCTAGAATAAAAAATGCCAACTAATTCAAGAGTTCTGTGGCAAGTCATTAGGGAAAAAAAAAAAAAAAAAAAAAAAGATTTTACCATTGTCTGGAGAATTAAAGATTCAAAAAACAAATTTCTAGTCAATTCCATAGTAATTTTATAGTTTGCTGATTAAAAAGTTTTTGCAAATAAAAAAGATGGGTCAGAGTCAAGAATATTACATGGTTTGGATATAAAATACAAAAAGATGTTTGAAAACATGTAATATAGAAATTCAGTAGGACCCATCTCTGGGTACTTAAGCTGGATCAGCAGATTGGCACCTTGGCACCTCCACCAAGGGCACTGCTGGCACAGATCACTTACCGGCACATCCTTCTTGAAGCTGACTCCAGTTGGACGAGTGATGGTAATGGTTTTTGCAACAGTGGTGGTGGTTGAGGTGGTTACTATAGTGCTGACTTGGCCAGCAAGAGGAGCTTTTGCTGGGACTTGGGCCTGGGCCTGAGCCTGGGCAAGTGCAATACTGCCAGGGGTGGTGATTGAACCCTGCATCTTCACGGGAGGATCTCTGGATTGCTGTCCATACTCTATGTACTAAAATAAGGTAAACAAGCACATACAGAACTTGACATGCAGAAGAACTATGGGCTGGATTACAGCATTAACAGCAGAAGCATTTGAGAAGCTGTCAGTAAACTTAACAGTAAAAAGTTTCTTCCCCGCTGCATTACATTGATTACAATGCATTATGTAACCCAGATATTTGCAATACATCAGACTAACCATACTGGTTCAAGGGATAAGACTGAGATCTGTAAGTGAAAACAGCAGAGCCTGCTATTGGACCTCACAGCTTTTCCGAGTAGATAACCTCTACTTTAGTGTCAGAGCTGACCAAGTACTATATCTGTCTATTTGGACTATCCTCTAAAGCACCGCCATGGAATCATCTTTTCTGTAACTCCTCTACTACTGATTTTTTTTTTTTTTTTTTTTTTAAAGCACTTGAATCTTACTGTTTGCAAGATGTTACAAGGGCCTATTTTGTGTCTCTATGCATGTACAGTGCCCAGAACTGGGACAGCTCAGACTATTTATCCAGTAAAAGGGAGCAATGTGATCAAGAATATTTAACAACACACAAAGCTAGCGCTAACATGCAAACACTCACCTCCTGCAAGTGATGAGGGAACTGTATAAAGTGACTAATAGAAGCCAAGTGCTGACAATACTGGGGATAGTCCTTCAATCTGTCAACAGTCAAAGCAGGTATTAGTCAAAAGCATAAGCAGTGATCAAAAACAGTATTAAGGAACAACAGAAATAGGACACTAGTATATCACACCCATTTCAGAATTGTTTCTGGGCTACCCTCAGTGGCTGTACTATGAACAAAGTGTTTTATATGAAACAGTTTCTCTGGTGAAAACCATTTGAAATGGATTTAACAGCACAGCATAAGTTACATACTTACAGCAACCCACCTTATTCTAAACATCTCTGCACCTGACTGAACACACATCTGCTCTTGTATGCAGTATTTTCAGTAATATTATTGACCAATTCAAAATGTGACTCACTATATTTTCAAACAGCAGATGAAAACACCCCTAATTTCCAAGACAGATGCTTCACCAATGCACACTGATCATTACAGTTCTACTTACGAATGCTAGACACGGATTCGTTTTGAGAGTTAAATCTTTAGGTCCCACTTAAAATGGGTCTCAAGAAAAAGAGTTAGAGGGTGGTTAAGACTGAAGTTTGTCAGTTTAAGAGACTTATTCAGTTTTTAGGTTCCCGACAGGATACCTAGCTATGAACTGTTGCAAGTGACACCTTTTATTGTAGCTGATATACTGCAGGGCAGATGAGCTATGAGAGGAGAATGACAGACAATAACATCGTCTTTGCTTATGATGCTTAGGTCCACGCATTTCTCATCACTAATTTCAAGCAGCTTTTCAGTATTTCTTCAGATGCAAGCATCTTATCCCAAAAGAGAACTCTGACACGTACGAGTAATCTTACGCCACATAACCAGAGCAGGTCCAAGTTTAACAAAACATTGCATGTACTGTTTACAAGTATCAGCAAAAGAAACACACTCACCTATTTTTAAATCTATCTAGTGCAGCGATACCAAAATAGTACATTTTGGATGCAAAAGGCTTTCGTAAGGCTTCAAGAACATAGCGCAGGGCCAGGCCCAATGCCATGTAAGTAACCAGTCCTTTCTCTATTATCCCACCAAAGAGGCAGGCTGTTATGTGCAGCTCTTTATCTGGGTACTGGGGAAAAAAACGGTATTCCTCAAACAAGTTCCTCAGCATACAATTAAACACTTCTCGTTCCCGTTTAATGTTGGAATCCTTAAATCTCTGCAGCATCTCTAACACCTAAAAAACAAACAAAAAACCACAACAACAACAAAAAAGAAACTGTTACCAACGGATTCACTTCAGTTCTGCCCTTTAACATCTATGCATTCAAGAGTTCTTGTGACTACTGACAATAAGTTGCATTACTACAAGCCAGACTAAAATAACTGTTTCAAAGGAGGAAAAAAACAAAACAACAACAAAAAAAACCCCACAAATTCATTTTAACCAACAGATTCTACAGGACAAGTTTCATCTCAGATTTCAGTCTTCACCCCTTTCTTCTAGGCAATCATCTTCAAACGAAACATATTTCTGCCAATTTCTACACCACCAATTCAAAATTAGAACAAAAATATTGCATGCCATTCATAATTTATAAACATGCAGAATAATAAAGAACACTAGAAAGCACCTCAAAGAGCAAGTACACCACAGACTGATAATTACTGTAGAGGAGACTAACGTTTTAGGGATTTTACAACTAGTTTTTCCTCAAGACATTCAAAAGAGTAGCTGATAATCAGCAATCAGGAAAAATACAAAATGTGAGTACTGAAATGTAGGAGGTGGAACTGAGGATACCTTTGGATGTGTGCAAATTATGGTCCTATTTAGATACTGTAAAAACAAATATTCAAGGGTACGGTTTATGCAGACTGCCTAAAGGACCACAGTGTTCACCTAGGATACACAAGCTTCCACTACACATTTAAAGTCATCCAAAACTAGAAGTATTTTAGCAGAGTCAAAAAGACTTTAAATCCTCAGACTACAGAATTTAAAGCTGAAGGTAATGATCAACTGAGGGCTTTCTCTGTATTTCTAAAAAATGTACACTTTCAATTTACTTCATTCACTACGATGAAATGAACACCAGCGTTGCAAGCATCTACCACGAGCCCTCTATCGCTTTCCACTAAACTGATATGTGAAGGAAAAATTCCTGTCAAGTATCCAGCAGGCCTCTACACAGTTGGCAACTACCACAGAAGGAAACTCACCTCATCTACAGACATGGTCGGATGTGGTGGATGGTTATAAATACGTTGAAAGTAGCTGTTTGCCTCATCATCTATTTCTTTGCTAAAGTGCTGATTAGCCTCTGGCCACACCTGAGATAAGTCAGCTGTTAAACAAAAATGGAACAAGAGTCATGTTCGGAAGAGCTTCAGTAAGGATTTCGTCTAGCCCTTTTCAGCTCTTTCACAGGTCTATACAGGACCTGCTTGCTCTCCTAAAAAAGAGGGTTCACTGATCCTTTCAAGCAGATTAAAAACAGATTTTTAAGTAACAACTTCAAATAAGTTGGGTTTATGCACCAAGACTGAATCCTTAAGAAAAGGCTGCCCTCGTGCAATTGTATTCCTGGAACACACTGCATCTCAGGCTAACCTCAACTGACACCTACACCAAAAGGTTGCAGGACAGTAGAATAAAGCATGCTACACGACACAAACATGCAGACAACCTTTCACACAAACTTTCAAGCCAGCCAGTAGCTTCAAGCAAGTTTCTACAAGCTCAAGCCTATAAAGAAAAACAACAGTCACTAAAGCTGTTCTCCACTGCACAGCTGTAGAGACTCGCAGCTCTGTGTTACACAGGAGCTATCAAATACGACAGCTGTAGGAAGAGCAACGTGGATGTTTAGCACATTGCCTTCCTAAAGGCAAAGGCTGACTGCTTAAACATTTCACTGGGAGCCTACTTCAGGAGCAAAAATAAGCTGGAGATAACAGGTGTAAGGGACCAAATTATTCCTTCCAAAAAACCTTCCCACCAACTTGCTAGTCTATTTTTTCAAAGCCCCCTGGTGCCGTCCCATTCAGTGCTTCCCCTCTCAAGTTCTCTGCTGCAACAAGACCTTAACCAGGGAGCGTTAACACTCTTCTAGAGAAACTCTTACAAGATGTAAGCAATCCTCTGGAAAGAGCGGACTAACACTTTTGCTCAAGACACAGCACAACAAACACAGGAACACACTGATCATGCCTATTCCTGTCATGTAGTATTTACTTTGCTCAGCAGCCTTATTTAAACCCCCCTCTAGGCCACATGGCAAGCTTTAGTATAGCTGTTTAGAAGCATCTTTAACAGCAGAATACAAGAAGCCCCGTTTCTAACGCTGACTGCTGCAGCTCCAAGCCTCCCCTGAAGGCAACGCAAGTTAAGAGCCGACCACAGTCACACTCCACAGTCACAGACAACACTACCACTTACAAGGTTTCATCTTACTCTGCTGGAATGTAGGCTGGTTCAGTCCGGATGTGCTGAGTTTCCTTTGCACGAAGGGGTCGTTGTTCACTGCAGGGAGGCCAAGGGCCCCAGTTCCTATGCCAGTCAGGCTACCCGTAGTCAGACCACCTACTGAAGGAAGAACAAGACACTGGTCATCCCACTAGCACAGCGTGTGCTCATCTGTCCCAGTACCTCCCCATTCCCAGGACCCCAGCCCCTATGCAGCCCCCCAACCACCTAACATCAGGCAGTTTTGTCTCAAGCAAGTCACCTCTCCGCCACCCTAAAGGACCCCTGCTAGTCAGACCAAACAAACACTCACCCTCCTGACACATACATTTGCAAGCTGCTGCAGCTGCAACATTTCGAAGGGTTATTTCAGCCGTGGCCTACTAGTGACAGCTGTATCATCCACCCCCACACAGCCCAGAACAGAGCTGCTTTTGTCCAGTGTTTCCAGCCACGGCAGTGACATCAACTTTAGTTCCGCTACCTCAAAAACACAAACACCCCAAGCCCATAGCAGTACCTGGAAGCTGTGAAGAGAGTCCTCCGATGCCGCTGAAACCTGTTGTCTGGTTCTGGGTGGAAAGGGGGGGAAAGGCTTTTGCTGGTGACTGCGGAGTACTGAACGCAGAGCCCAGGTTGGGAGGGAAGCCCTGCATGTTCTGGGTGTGAGGAGCAGCCGAGCCACCCAAACTGAGCGACGCCATTCCGGCCAGCGAGTCGATCTGAAGGAAGAAAGGAAGATTATACAGACAGCCATAAACTCCCAGCAAGCCCACGCTAGGCAGGTTTTGTACAAAGACACCTATGTATTAAAACACTCCTTAGAGTAGTCTTGCTGCATGGTCACTTTAAACTCAAGTCTTCCAAACTATCCCAAAGGATCCATTTAGCTACACTTATCACTCATCACCACTTATGTCTCTACAGTCCCATAAAATCCCACTCTATTAAATATCTTACAGAAAGGCGGTTTTCTTTCCACAGCCTCTAACTGTAACATAACAGTGAACACAGATCAGAGGCAGCACCTAAATATTTTGTACTAGAGCAGCTGATGCTCTCCGGATTGAGACCTCGCTACTAGATTTACAAAGGCTGTTTCATGTCCAGTTTTCCTGGACACAACCTGAATGCAATCCTAAAAAAAAAAAAAAAAAAAAAAAAATCCATCTATCTATCTATCTATATATATATATATATAAAAAAAAGTTCTGGGTGATGAGTGGGAGGGAAGGCATACTATCAGTTGACACAGCAATAAATGAAAAGCTCCTGACTGGGAACAGCAGAAAACTGCAATACATATCCAAAAAAGTGACAGGATTACAGACTAACGTTTGTTGCTGTACTCGCTCACATCGAGTTTTTGCAGCAGGTGAGCCATATTTTTGGTACATTTGATGAGCTACTTCAATAAAAGTAACAAATTGCTACGAAAGTGCTCTATACATTTAGTCTACATTATCTACTGATGCTTCAGACCTTCTTAAATGCTGAAGTGCGACTGTTTCACATGAAACTTTTTCATCATTTCTTAAAATGTGCCATTGACTGTAGTTGCTGGAAGCAAAACCTGTCTGTAATGTGTTGCTCCCAGAGGAGGAAGGGATGGTGAGTGGCAGGGAGTAACTGAAATGTACCTTGTTTTTAAAAGAGCAGTTCAGTTGAGAGCTGAAGAGCCCCAGTTATAACAAGTCCTTATACTCTAGCACTGTTGCTTGGCCCATGAAGCTACAAACAAGACACATCAGGTTCAAAGGCAGTGCTTAATCCTCAAAAATCTTAGTAAATTTTAGCACTTTAAAGAAACCTTCAGTTATTCTAAATAAGCCAAATCTCCATTGCTCTTTAGTGCTCCCATCCTGCTGTACTTCAGTTCCTTCTTACAAAGATTTGTGAAGTGAAAGAGAGCTCTCAACTATAACCCTCTGGCATTATTCTGCCGTATAATAAGCAAGTTAGATTTTATGCTTGCATGTCTAGATAAGGGAGCCAGATGTACTGAGTTCTGCTGAAAGAGCTCAGCTAGGGGAGCAAAACTAATGCTAAATCAGCGCCGCTTTCTGGAAGTGTTGCATATTACTTGTCTACCTGCACGGGAGAGATGGCATCCAAGCTGCTAGCGCTGGGCGGCCGGCCTTTGGGCATGACTCCAGGTGGTGGCTGTCTAGCCTTGTTCATGACATTACTGCAGTTAGCTACCATGGTGAGGATCGTCTCCGACAGCTCCTGAGAAACGCTCCTGAAACGGGAGGAGATTAATGAGAACACGCAGGAAACTATCATGTCCTAATTCATTTCTGCAGAAAGAGAGGCCACCTATCAGAACTCCGAGAAACCGCTTCCCAGTTGGGCATTTGTGAACAAGCAAGACAAGTTCACTACATGTTTACCGAGAAGCTGCAAACTAAACAAAGTTGAAGATGCTTCTTATTTGCTAAGCTTGCATCCAAACTTTTCCCTGGGAAGTTGACTATGTATTAAATAGAAAATTTTTAAACCATCAATTTAAAAGTTCATCTCCATTAGTAGGCTGAACATTCCTTCAGTCATTTTCAAGTCTTCTATACTCGCATGCCTCAAATATCCTTCATTTTTAGGAACCTCAAATACTGCTCCACAGGCAGACAGACAAGCCTGGCTGATAGATAACACGAGGTTGCTATATGGTTCCACCAGCCCCCAGAAGGGCAGACTGAGCACAGTGTTCTCCCCTTTGACTATCCCTTTTAGGGCTCCATGCAGCTCAGCCTCCTGAATTTAAGCACACAACAGCATCTCCTGCAGCCCTCTGTTCAGATCCGCTCCCTCTACCCATAGGCTCCTTCCATAGAGGGAAAAGAAAAGCCACTCTCACAGTTACAGCAGGGGAGTAAAGCACACACTAAGCTTCAGCAGCCACATTAAAGTAGTGATCCGAAATCTACCTTCAAAAGCAGCTCAGACATGGCAATCTCTAGCTTTCTCCCTTCATTCAAATGTGAACAAGACCCTGCACACTTTTGCAAAATGTTATCCACTTCTGTTATTCCTAATCGAGCCAAGGTAAACAAGTACTTTGGACAAAAAGTCCATCTCATTTTAACCACCTAGAAGTCTTTTGGAAACAGAAGTCCTGTATCTTTGCACCCATCTCTGAATCCAAAAATTATTAGGAAGTTATACTACACAAACCCTTCATTTGTTTAGGGCTGCTTCCTGCCTGCAAGGCCACACTTTTGCTATAAATGCCTAGCAAGGTATTTCCTTTTTTTGTCCCTTGGTCTGGGAAGCAGCCAGCTCACACAGGAGGTGCCACAGGAAAGAGAGGGCTTTCTGCAAAGAGGAATCTGCTGGAGCTGGAACTAACTGCCAGTAACAGCAGCAGTCTGGGGAAGGTCTGCAACTCTTGCTGCTCACAGGGACCTGTTAGGCCACCCATTCTTTGTAAGAAGCCCCTAATTTCACGCCATGCCATCTAGACAGATTGAAGGTCATGTTTTTATTATGTCAAAAGACACACTGCTGCACCAAAATGCAAACACCACTTTTTTGGATAGAACAAAATCCACTTTTTTTTTTTTAAGCTGCATTTGATACAAAGGATATGAAGCAATAAGCAGACAGACATTTCTGTATCAAACTACATCTTGAAAGTTCCTCCCTTTCTTGAGGCAGTGATGGAGAAGGGGTGACCGTTCTCTATGCCAATGAATGTGGGACTATCCTAGTTGAGCCCCCAACTCGATTTTAAAGGCACCACTGGGGAGGGGGGCACTCGCTTCGCTTTGAAGCCTCCTCGCTACATTCCACAGCCACGGGGCTAGCGGAGGGTGAACAGGCCACAGAAAAATAAAGTTTCTAGGGAGAGGCAGTGCCTTAGTGGCCAAGAAAAGCATCTCCCCAAACACGTAATTACTGCAACTTAACTAACAAAACTGCTTCTAAATCAGCTACTCATAATGACAGATTTCAGCTGGCATAGTAGAGTCACCCTCGCAGCCATATTTAATATTTATTGTGATTTTAATCTTCTAATCTTTACAATGCCTGTTGCCATTTGTGACTGAAACCTAAATGGATCAAAGTGAGAGCATCACAAAGAAAGTTTAAGTATTTTCTCTTCACAGCTTAAAGAGAATAGCTAATTGAAAGTGACTGCAAGTAGGTCACTCCTGCATAAAAGGAATGCAAGCAATCATAAAACGAAACAAAAAAAGCTGAGAAAATTGTGCCAATAGAGAACTGGTGGCTTTTGGAATTAAATGAATAAATAAACTTGGTAACACATTAAGATTCAGAACACAGTGAAGTCAGAGTCAAGTCTACAGTTAACTATTAAGTTTCTAAAGCCTGGACATGGCAACATGCCCTGGAACAAGATGCCTTCTAAGTTGAGAAGTAACCTTCATCTTCGCAGGCCAAAAGACAGACTACACAGAAAACACGAGTCAGAAAGAAGAGCATTTTGAAGCTGAATTGCAGTGATCCCAACAGAAGTCAGC
>VZSV01000154.1:683002-696167 GCA_013398735.1 Nothocercus julius
ATTTCCCTTCTAGTTCAAACATTAAACATGACAATTTGTGTTGATACTCATTTCCTTGTGTCTACATGAGAACAAGGAACCCCTTGTGTACCTTTAAAGAGGTTTCTTACATCTGTCAGGACACCATTGGATACATTCAGGGATACGAAACAGACCCTCAGACTAGGTAACATGCTCCTGCATCCCACTCAGCCCCTTTCAGGGCCAGAGTTCAAGGCCAAAAGCAGCGCCAACTTCCAGCCTCTGCCTCCTATGTCACACCGTACTTGCCTTTTTATCTTTAAAAGATAAATTTATCTATTTATCTTTTTAAAAAGTACCACAGGTGAATATCATCTTGATCTGACAGTATTAAAAAGTGACACCACTTAAATATTTTTCAATATTTAGTCATTTTTGCCAAATGTTAATGCTGGATTTCAATTGCTTTGCCCAATTGAAGTTTGCACGAGTCTTCCTGTGCTCTACCGCTCCTTGTAGCGGATGGAAGAGCTCTTTAGGGCCAGCATTTTTTTTTCCTTGTGGAGTCTAACCAAATAAACTGATCTACAGATGATCATAGATACTTTCCATCCTTTGACTACCTTTGGGACTGTCAGCTTTTCAAATAAAGACAACAGTAGTTACACATTCCCAGTTTCTGTCCCGATTAAGTTACAAACACCACGTTTTTCCCTACACTCAAGGACTGCATCGGCCCTTTCTGCTAGTTTAAGGGCCACTCACACCAAGGCATTTACTTACTGCAACTGTGAAATCCTTTGTACAACAAAAGGATTGTTTTCCAAGATGCCACCCCACTCTGTAGTTACGGCCTATATTTCTTTTTTCCCCAATTACAGCACTGCGTGTGTCATTAGCGAGCCACTACCTGACTAACCAGCCAGCCCACAGTTCCCAAGATCACTTCAGCTGCTTCCTTAGAGACAAGGATGCTCTTTCAAGCTCTTGCAACCAAGCCTACAGCAGAAGTTTCACTGCAAAATTCCAATATGCCACTGAACCTGGCTACGCACGCTTGCACGCTCTCAGCGACTCCATTCTCCACATGAAATTCCAGCAACCAAGTTTCAAGCCTGTTAGGATCTACCAGACGCAAGGTAATCCTTACCCAGCGCAAGCCTGCAGACAAGCCAACATCGTCGCCAAGGTTTCCGGAGGAAGCTGCGCACTTTTGGGCTGATCTTTTTCTGGAGCCAGGCCACCCAGGATGGATGGACATCTTCTCTTTAAGAAAGTCATGCAGGCCTGGATGAAAGGCTCCTGAGGAAAGAGCGTTATCTTACTCTCCCAAACGGCACCCAAGACACTTTTTCAAACTTGGCAATTGCACGGTGGAAAGAATCACACTAAGCTATTATAGTTCAGTGAAAAGGTTGAACTATGAGACCATGGACACTTTCCACAACATCAACACTACTTATAAAATTGTTTAAGTGACTTAAGCGAGTCACTGATAATAGAGTGCAGAAATAAAAAGAAAAATCCTGCTTTACCCCATGCTCCCGAATTTTATCTGTGAGCCATTTGTCAAGTTTGAGGTATTCCCGTCGAGAGGCAAGTGCAGCAAGGTCAATAACAAAGGCAAATGGAGTACCATTTAGCAGCATTGACAAGGCCTAAAGAAAAAAAATTAGAAGACTACTAGTGAAGACACAAGGATATCCTTTCTCCTTTTATTTCCAATCCCCATGTACTTGAAGTAAGAAGTCCTGCTATCACATGCTGCTATACTTTCTTAGTCAACAAGATTGGTACTGTCAGCTTCCTTACTTATAGCTCCCTTGTAACACAAATAAGCAAGCTCTAGTTCTGAAAACCTGGTTCCAGAGTCTTCAAGTGACCTTGTGCTTGCAGTTTTAGGTTCCTTTATGCGAAAATCTACCATGTTTTGATGGCAGCAAATGTAATTCAAATAGCCTAGCATCTCCCTGCAAATACAACCCAACCACTTCAGAGCCACGCTGACCACATCTGTTCAAAGCGCTTGTCTCCGAGCACAGTAACAGATGCAACAAGACCGATCTGGAGCAGCAGCAGCTGGTGCTCGTGCACTTTGGGACATCCCTTTATCTTGCATCTTAAACTGGCGATATAGGCCACCAAGTCTCAGTGACATTTTTCATTCTCCTCTGTGAGCCTGAAAACCACTGTTAAGCCAGCAGCATCCTTAGGAAAGCCACATGAGATTTAGCTCAGCAGTGCCACCTTCACACAGCTTTCCGAAGAATATTTTCGATATTCCCATTTCAAAAGTATTCAGAGTCCTGACAGCTGAAACTCTTCCAGGACTTAGAGCATGTTCATGTAGCAAGCAGTTGAGTTTAGCACTTGCTGAAAGGCTTGTCAGCTAAGCCATGGCAACCAACTGAACGCAGGCACTCTACTGCAAACACCAAAAACGCCCTGGCTTCCCAGGGGGGCAGCCTACAAAGCAGCTGTAGTCAGATGCCACAACTCAGCTGAAAAGCACTTACAAGCATGGGAGCGCACACACAGCAACAAGTGAACTCAGACGTGTTTAAACAAAGCAGTCCTCGCTAAATTAGTCACATCTAAGTTAGGCTTAGCTTTGTTATAAACTGATCAAGCCTGCACAAGATATCAGAGCTAAACCAGTGCCAGTGTTTTGCAAAACTCACCTTCAAGTCTTGCGCCACATCAAGAATACGTGACAGTTTGGCCTGGTCATACTGCTCCCCTCTCATGTACCACTCTGCCATTGCATGCATGATAAGCTGGCGGATTGAAGGAGACTGACCCTATGGAGAATTAAATTAGGCTTGTAATTCAGGCCTCTAGGAAAGAGTTCAGTTATTTAAACATTAAGGAAGATACTTCATCTCTGAATCTTAACATGGAAACATTCACTCTCTAGCTTCAAAATTCAGATTATTTTGGCTCTTATGATAAGAAAATGATCCAGGAGTTACAATTAAAGAATGTAGAATGACTATGAATGATGAAAAATGCACATACCCCATGTCACTCCTACCACCATACAAGCCTCTTAGCTGCAAAGAAATTACTTTGAAAGCATATGAGCCACTCACAAAACTCAATGCTTGCATTGCTCTAGAGATGCAAGACTTGCAGCTCCACAGTTTAACATAGTTAAAGAAAATAACAACTAAAATTGTACTGCTCTCTGCTCTAATAGGGGCAAATTTCTATTCCAGCACAGATAAGATTCTGATGGCCAGCAAGGATTTTGGCTATGGGTCCCTCATCTGGGGAAGTCAACTATCCTCACGTTGTAGAGAGCACCGTGATGCACAGCATCATTCTGTGCTTTCCCTGTACCCTACAAGGCTGAAAATCTGTGTGTTCTGCCACTTCAAGACCTTATGCAACAAAACACATCACCCCAAACCCAAATACACAATCAGCCTCACTGCAGGCCTCAGTTTAGGAATTCATGTTGCGAAAAATATAAAAAACTAGTAGCACCTCAGCTAGCAGCCAACCATGACTTCACATTAAGTGCGGACCAAGACCGCTGTGAGGTCAAGCTTCATGTCATCAACGCTACAGTGTTGAGCCAGGGAAGATTTTTTTCTACTGCAAACGTCCTCCCTCTCCAGAGGTTTGCCCTGCAATAAGTTTCTTCCTATGACTCACACTCACTAAGCTACTAGTGGAAACAATGAGGAAGGCTGCACTGTAAGAAAGGCAGGTCCATAAAAAGCCTACTTGTTTAGGCGTTAAAAGGAGAGGGTTTCTGTATCCATTACCCTGCCTCTGCAAGGAATATCACCTTTAAGGCTGGCCACAGGCTTGCTTACGCTCTCAGCTAACACCCGTAACTTATGCTATAAGCAGATTCTTCATACTTACAATAGCCACCCCCTTCTAGCAAGCACAATGGGGACTATTTCATTTTAAGCCTTCTCATCTCATACTGCCTTGAAGTTTCTATACTTTCAACACGTTTTCAGTTTTTAATCTTACTGAAATATATATTATATATAAATTTCTGGAATATATGCCCAGTGAATTCTGGGTCCTTTCTGTTCTGAATAATTTTCCACAGTGAGAAGCAAATTTGTGATTTGCTTCAGAGAAGTGGGAGGGGTAAAAACACCACACTACTTTGTATAAATTGCTCAGAATTTACCCCTTCACTTTCAAACTATGCTGTTCCTAAGCAAATACAGGCATTGTTGCTCTAGCTGTACAGCCAAGTTAACAAGCTTCCAGTTTCATGAGCAAACAGACACGTTCAGTGAAAACACTTACCTGTCCATGCCATGCATAGTGCAAAATGATGGCAGAGTTGGGATGGTTGCCAAGGAAAATTGGCATGAGCGTGGAGATGAGTTCATGGCGCAAGGTATGCCAGGAAGTGTTGATCTGCAATAAGGCCAATACCAACATATCTGGGCAGTGCTTGATTGGAAAACTGAAGAGCTGCTTAACCTGCTCATACTGTCCCACTTCTGCCAATCGTAACAGAGATTCAATCAAATCCAGGCTCTTCCTAACAGAAACAAAACAGAAACAAAACAAACAACCCCCCCCAAAAATTAAATAATAGTTAATTTGCAGGATACTGGCTTCAAGCATTTTGTAGCGCAAACTGCAAGACAATATAAACTAACATCCATTGCAAGCAACTTGCAGCCCAGCTCCTACCCCAGAGTTACACCTATGGGAATATGCTCGTTTAAGAAACTCAGATTATACAAAACAGTAAGAGATCAAGAGCTGCTTATTTTGTTAGGGAAGGAGATCTAACACCAACGATGGTCACTTGGATAATTCAGCCTCAAATACACTTCCAGATAGGGAACTCTTCCTACACCTCATCTCTGAAACTTCACGATATTCCACTTGCTTTCTCCACTTCACAGGCAAGTAACCTTTGCCATCTTGTCCCACTTCACCCATACGCTCCAATTCCCTATTTTGGGCCATACTACAGGAACAGAAGCAAATCCTCTCTGAAATCAGGTATGTAACCTACAGATAGAAAAATGTGAGCAGCTTTCAACTGTCAAAGCTCAGAGGCTGCCCTCCTGCACTGTGTTGAAGGACAGGATGTAACAGCTCAGGAAAAGCTGTGCAATTCAGCTTGGCGCAGTAACTGAACAATAACTACATACATCTACTATTTAAAGCTCCTAACATATTTCATATTAATGGAGTAAGTTTCTTTGATGTCACCCTAAGAAAGGCACCTGAAATTCATATTTACCGCCCCCTCCTTCCAACCCATAGCATCTGCCAAAATATATTAGTAGGAATTCTCTGGATAGCCAGAAGACTCCAAGAAAAACAACTGGCAGTACAATTTCAGATATTATGGAAGTACATAGGAAGTTCTGGTAATATAAGAGCTTTCACCAATCAAACATGGAACAAATACTAATGGCTGATATACTGGAATATGCACACAGCTACAGTAAATCACGCTGTGTGAAGATAAAGCTGTCTTTGACTGGAGAAGGAATCTTACTCTACATCTAAGCAAGAAAAGCAGTGGAAAGAGGAGCTTTACCATGTTGCAATTTCTCGATTGTCATCCTCTGGTGGTGCTTTCAGGATGTCTGTGGCAACGGTATGACACGGGTAGTCAGCAAAACAGAAGATGTCAGGGTTGATGAGGGAATGCTGAATGAAGGAGAGCTGGAATAAATGGCACAAAAAAAACCAGTTTAGGTCTTGAGAGTTTCAGAGTCTACTTCAACAAGCCACTGCAGAACAGCTCAAAGCCCAGCTGCAAATCAGAACATTACTAAAAATGAAGACAATGTCCCAGAAGCAGATAAAATGAAGATCAACTCCTCCCAAAATAGTTCAATCAACAGATTGTACTTTAATAATATACCCAAGTCCTATGCCTTTAGGGCCAATGATTACAGCATTAGCTCTCAAATTTGCTTTGGCTACTTTTTTTGTTACCAACCTGCATGCTGAACTTCAGAAGTTCAGCAAGTGTCAAATAGATAGGGCTGAAATGCTGGTGAGCCTACCTGGCCCTCCGCATGTTTCCAAGGTCTGTATATGGCGTTAACTGGAAAGACTTCCATGCCTAGTCCTCTCTGGATGCCAAACACCACAATCTGCAAGCCCTTGCTGTCCCGAATCTGAAATCCTGGATGGTCCAATTCATAGGTTACTACTTTGAAGTCCAAACTAGGATTCTGCAACCAGTAAAAGCAAGAAAAATTAGATGGCTTTAAACATTACTCTTTAATACTTTGCAGCAGGAACTCCACTTCGTTAGTGTTTTGTTCAGCATAACACCCACCCTTTAGCTGCAAGCAAAGTTATGGTTTGTTTCAAAAAGTTTGACTTAGATAGTTCTGAGAATATAATGCAACTTAATAATGTCCAAAACTAGCCCATGTGTTTGCATTTCCTCAAACCCTACAGTCAGTAGCTGTAAAACTTCTAACCTATATGTTTAATTAGTAAGCTTTAAAGCAAGAAATAACAGTTCCCTTCTTAGCACATTCCATTTGCAGACACCTTTGTGCTCTCCAGTATGAGGCAATAGGGCTTGACCAGCAGGCAAGCAAAATTCCAGCTTTCCTACTGAAGAATTTACCGTGCCAATAGTTGCAAAGCACCCGTTACATTTTCAACAACAGTATGAAAAAGGGAGGAAACTTTGGCCATTATGGAAATCAGAATCCTCCTTTCACACACAGGGGAGCACCTGGAATTGCTGATGATCTTGTCAGTCTCCTCACAAGCTGACACAACAGAGGGTAAATTTGAAGCTTATCAGCTGAGTGAGAAAAAGACTCCAGTCACTTATACAAAGGTGGACAGAGAATGAAGTGTTTGAACAACAGTAAACACTTTCTGGACAACAGGAGGAACTGGTAAGCCCCATTTGTGTAAGCTGCAGCTACAGTTGTTTCTGTAAGATGCACAATCTGTCCTACACGGAAAACATCCTTGGTAACAGTCTTCTTGAATGTTACAAAAGATACAAACAAGAGACAGCTCTCTGTAATCATGAGGATAGTACACCTAAAACCTACTAGAATCTATAAAGCGTGGGACACAAATATTCATATATGGAGGGCAAGCTACCTGTATGTTCTAAGATATATAAAAAAAAAAAAAAAAAAACACATTATCTGACACAAAATGGACAACAAAGGAAGCAGTACTTATGCTTCACTGCATAACTGTAAGTGATATTAAGTGGCAGATTGTTTTTTCTCGTGAAATTTGTCATCATATACAAGTGTTGAGAACTTTAAAAATGGAACAGAAATACTACATTTCCTTTTCATCAAGAATGCCAACAAGGAAGAAGCTTTTGAAAGCTGGGTGCCTGCTGCATATCATCTTTCCAGGGGCAGAAAGAAGTTCTTCAAACATAAAACACCCAAACAGCAAACGGTATGGAATAAATCTCAGTTTGCATGCAAGACAGCTGCACAGGCCATTTTTACTTCCTGCACAAATCATCAAAATATTTTTGTTCAAGAAGAGAAAGAAGAAAAAATTCTTTAAGAACAACAGTTACATTAAAAAGACTCAAATCCGTGCAGGCTGTTAGCAGCCTATTAAAGCCTTATATTCACACTAAAGATACTACCTGCCTTCAAATGGTATGCATTAAAGAGCAAAATGCTCACCAAACTTACCAGCTCTTTAAGAACATCAATCAAGACCTCCACATTCCAGGTATGGGCTTGTGCTCCGTCACTTTTATCTTTCCCATCACTCCAAATCCCACTGCCAGGAGCCGAAATAGACTGCAAGTTAAACATGCTAGTCAGATACTAGTTTAAAACAATCTTGAAAGACATTTTAAGCTTTTAGCTACACAGCCTTTTGCACCATGAAGGAAAGCACAGGTTCAGACTGGTGAAGACACCAGCTGTACACTCCTGAGAATCTCTTTCCAGAGTGTTTTGCACACCCTTATTGCAGAATTTTTAACAGGTAAGTATATATATTGAATAATAAAAATAAAAATAAAAAATCAGCATTTCAATTTAGGGCTGAAGTTCCACTTCCCCATGTTCTGCTTATTAAAACACACAACTCCACTCTGGGTGACCACTCACTTGTAATGGAATTCCGTCCGTCAATCCCGAATGAGTCCGAGCCATCATCCCCAAAACCCTGGCGACCTGGGCAGCTGTGACCTCCCGAACACCAAACTGCATGATTATGTTGCGACACTCTTCCACGCTACGACACAACAGATTGGATACACCTTAGTGCTAAAGCAGCCTTACTATGATATACAACAGCCAAACCAAATCATGACCCGTAAATACATTTAGAACAAGGCAGAGGGCAGGGGGAAAATAACTGCGCACTACAAAATATGAAAATACACCTAACTTCGTAACTGTTAGTACCCAGATGATCCAACAAAACAAAATTCTCCTAGAAAAAGCACGAAGAAATTCAGTAGAAAGTTCATGCAGTCTTTTCAATACAGCATATACTGCCAGATACGCAATTCAAAGCTAGATCTACTTAAATCACAGTGATAGATGTTTCACTAAGTAATCTAAAATACTTTTACTATACAAGGTCGATCAAAGTAATAACAGAGGGTAGGATTCACTCTGACGTTTATTGATCTGTGATACAAAGCTGCAAAGAATGAAGTTTCCTGCTAACTCAAAGTGAAACACAGTCAGTTCAAAATGTGCATTTCTACAGCCTATGTGCATTACACAAAAGTTAAGTTCCACAACAGGCCTTTTAAGTGGATCTAAACCAGAGCTTTTCTCATCAGAGGTCGCTACCAAAAACCTTCATGGAGCTAGAACAGCAAACAGTGAGCAGTTGGCCAAGTACTTATTTTAGAACTGAAGGCCTTTTTTAAATTTATTTCACTTTACATGAATGTTGCATAAATAGGCCAGCAAGCTAAACTTTATACAGTGTCAGCACAGACCAAAAATTATGTTGTCTTAATAGGTCTGTGTTATCCAGGGAATTCATGTTTAATACCTCCAATGCGCTATCTATATTGTGTGCTTCTGTATTTCACTCCATAAAAAAAAAAAAAGAAGTTAGAACAGCCCAAGTTCCAATCACTTCTCCAAAGTGAATATAAGCCTTTTAACCTGAAGTTGGATTTGTGTCAGGACAGCAAATACAGAACAGGAAATAAACTTCTAATATATTCAAATTAGCTCTCCAATGGGCACAGATCTCAATTAGAACCTGGTTTCTCACCTGGTTTCACCTTCCTGGTAACTATTTCTATTCACCATTTCACAAGTCTATGTAACATACACGCCAACTTAATATAACATTTGCGCGAGGCCCTAGTAGGTCACGTGAACAGATGTGCACATCTAGAATTTCAAAGAGGGGACAGTGTGCAAGAAGAATATGAAAGACTGTTTTGAAGATCTGAAGAAGGGTTACAAACATATAAATAGAACCCAGGCAAGTTGAACACAGCTGTATCTTCCCCTAAATACGACCGCCTAATCTGTCAGAAAGACTAAAAGCCGCTTGCAAGAGCTGCTTTCTTACTGGCTATACGATACCATGAGTAGATTCTACAGCTTCCAATTAGAACTCAGTACTAGCAGAAAGCTGCTCATGGTCAGCTCTCCTGAAGTGATGTTCTGCTTTCAATTCTGTAACCTATTTCATGTGGACATTAAGCTAACAAGAGCCTCTCATAAGAAGGAAGCACTCACAGAGACCTGGGAAGATATATTTGGAAGTCATGCTTATCCATCCATTTTCTTCTAAAAATAAAGGATGTTGAAGGCCATATTCTTACAAAAACTTCACAAGGGATCTGGATGCTTTTCTTACTATGAGAAAGACTTAGAATTTCAACAAATATGCCATACACAACATGGGAAGTAAACAAAATACAAAGCAGGAAACAAAACTGATGGCCTCATAATACTAAAATTCCAATCATTTTAGTAAAAGAGTTGTCTTTACCTTTCATTTCAAAACAGGAAAAAGAAACAACCACTACCTTAGGTGTTCGATTCTCCTGTAATAAATCAAGAGTTTTGGTACCAACCTTGTACAAAAGCCATAGCCAACTTCTTGCATGAAGTCTGCCAGCGAGCTCTCCATCATGGTTTTCGCTATCCCTCCAGAATCAGGCAGGATCCTGTCCATTAGAATGTCCCGTTTTTCAGGGTATAGAAGTGGTGCAAGCACCACGGGGCAACGCTCCTGGGGAAAATCTAAAGATGAGAGCAAAATTCATCAGCGTCAAATTAAGTAAATAAGTACAACTGCATTACTCCATGCCTCCTCCCAGATTCTCTACCGACAGTTACATAATCCTAGGAAGATCGTGAACAGGACATTCACTGCAGCTGCTCAGAAAGTCAGCAGCTGCTGTGGAGGTACATTGAGAACTATAGATTGTCACCAAGAACAGTCATCCAAAGCAAGCACAGAGCAGGAAACGATACAGCAAGGAAAGCAAGCCTCTCTTCCAAATCAGGAAGCATTAGAAAACAGAAGCTGCTACAAAGCCTACAGTTTAAAGTTCAGAAATTTAAAACAGATTTGAGGATGGAGAGAAAGAGACTGTGCCCCTCTTCCTTTCAGGGAAGGAAAGTTTAAGGTGGTGCGAAAACCCGCTGAGAGTTTTGCTCAGAGTGGAAAGCAGCAGAGTAGAGACACATTATGGGTGGCCACATTATCTGCGGGATGAAGTGTGATGTCTCCGTACCCTCTTGGGAATTAAAGGAGGCAATACATGAATCTTAGACCACGCTGTTCTAATGAAGATACACATAACAAAAAGAAGCCGCTTTTTGCTTCTGTACATAGGGTGCATCCCTCTAGGTCTCTGTAGGGCGGATTGAGTTAAATTCACTTAACTTCTTGAGTCCAAACGCTCCATACCCGGAAGGGGTAACAAGCTTTGAAAACGAGCAGACCACCAATTCACAGGACATAAAAAATTCCACCCGTCATCACACAAGGACAGGGAGAGCATTCAGAAAACAGGCCAGTGTTATTCAAAGCCACTTCCCATGCTGTACAAGCCTTTCTCCCTGTTTTACACCCAATACACACAGCCCTGTGATTACCATTTCAAGGAGGCAGGATTTTAATCTAGCATGTTTTCTAGATGATATAACACTCAGGTTTTTAAAACTACGGTGTATGAAGTTGTTACAGTCAAAGCCACAAATACCATCCCACACGAGCAACCACAGACTAGGATATTGCCCACTTAATGAATATTAATCAAAAAGTATGCTATTAAAAAAAAAATCCAAGCCTTGCAGGAGTCTCATGTCACTGCTCATCAAAAGAAAAATATTACATTACAGCCAGATGCCAGAAAAGTGGTATTTTTCCTCATTCAGTTCAGAGCTGTGGGAGGTGCTTGAACACATTTTGACAAGATTTCCACCTCCCTCTCCTCCACTTCAGCGGAGTGCACAGTAAGCTGCAAAAACCCACTTCAAAGCTTGCATTTAGTCAGGCTTCCTGACTGACCCCCCACTTACCTCTACGCAATGTTTTGAGGAAAGCGTCGATCTGTTCCTGTCCTACCCCAAAGGCTCCCTTCTGCCCAAAAAGGAGATGGGAGAGGAGAAGGTGCAGGACCTCTATTGCAATATCTTGGAAGCCACCTTCTTGATTTCCACTGACGTCCGCGTCAATGTAAGAGCGCAAAAGATCCGGGAGTTTCTGTTTGATGAACTGGGCAGCTTTGGAACACAAAAGAGGCCAGAGTCAAAACCTTTAATCCAAAGGCTTCTTTTAGGTGTGTATCATTTTCTTGCTCTTATCACAAGCTTTAACAGTTCAGACAAATAGAAGTCTCATAATCCATATCTCAGAGTTCAACTGTCATTAAGCAACTCAAAGGTAAAACATAACAATAACTATTTCGCTCATCTAGCACATCAGTCACAGAAGAGATCTCTGCCCATCCATCTTGTTAACTCCCACTATAAAACGAGTTCCCGCTGCAGCATTTTAGAAACTTCACTTACCAAAACCTCGTAGATCTGAGCTGAAAGAGTTCAGTAAAGCGAGACCGAAAATCACCTATAAAACAGTTTAAAAAAAAAAAAAAAGACATCACGGTTAAGAGCAAACTGTCCTTTCGAACAATATCAGTCTTAAAGGCACTTCAATATTTTCGAAATAAACGTTCACCTACCTCTTGGACTTTACTTAGCTTGATGACTTTACTCAATTGGGCAAATAAATGGGGTGAAGGCTTTAGACTCTGAAACAGTTAAGAAGAGTTAAAATAAGTTGCTTATGTGATCAGACTCGTTTGTAATGTGCCAGGTAATCTAGAGTCTATCTGCAAGACTGGAATTTCAGCAGCTATTTCCTGTACCTCAACATGAATCCTATATTAGATCAGTAAATAAGTATCTTCAGAGCTATCTTGGAGTATATCTACAGTAGAAGTTTCTTCCCAAGTATCCCACTTCAGCTAGCTTTAGCATTAAACCCTCATTAGAGCTTTCATACCAAAAGAAAGAGAGGAGCACATATAGTTTATTTTGGATCTGGCCATCACAAACAGCTTATACTAATACGATTAATTTTAGCAATTCTGACACTAAACACCTTGCTTAATCTAGCAAAACGAAATTCCGGGCAAGCTTAACTTTTGAAGATTTTGGTACAATCAATCTGAGAAACTAAGAAGTGGTTGTTTTCTGAGACCAAGTTATTACAGTTTCAGAGATGAGACCCCTTTTAGGAAGCATACAAACCTTCTGATAGTGCAACGGATTGTCAATGGCGTAGGACAGCGTCGAGATAAAGTTTGGTTTTGTAATCAGCGACGCACACTCCTGGATCAAAAATTGGGTCTGAAAAGAATAAGAAAACTTTTTAACACCCTGTTTGGTCACAGTATGACGAAATAAAACCTCTACTCTTCACTACGTGCAGCAGCACTAAAAGCTGATATGATACTTGTCATCTTAGTGGTCAAATTCTGGTTAGTATTTTCTGATTGAGAAAGTGACCAAACACTTTCCATCAAAAGGCAAAGCAAATTGGACTTGCAGTACACTATGTTTCACTTACTATATGCACCTACACTCATTGCTCTAAGCCAATCCAGAAATATTTGGGTTTTATTTATTAGAAGCTAAAAAAGCCTGTAGAAAAATTGCCTAATGATGGAAAAACACTCCTGAAAATGGACAGACATATGCAACATCAGAAGTGCCAATTAGTGGATCTGGATAAAGATGGA
>VZSV01000154.1:696212-706548 GCA_013398735.1 Nothocercus julius
GTACGGCAAGTGCTGAACAGAACCACTGCACTTGAGTTGTTTTTCCAGATCAAAGTGAAAAAAAAAAAAAAAAAACCTTTCAGAGTACGGCAAGTGCTGAACAGAACCACTGCACTTGAGTTGTTTTTCCAGATCAAAGTGTTTTAAGTCTCAGAGACCAACGTTCTATGTCTTCTTGACCAGAGGATTGGAAAAGGGCTTGTAATTCAAAGGCTACATTCCATAATGGAAGTTGGCTTGATGCTACCGTCGCTAACCAGCCCCACTGCACATTTCTAGTAACCAAAAGCAACATGCAGATGCCTCAGTGCAAATGTTACCTGATGGAAATCTTTGCCACTGCTTTTACCATCGCCACTGAAATCCACGTGCGAGAATAGACAGCGTAGTAAATGCCTGTCTGCCTCGGGACCGTGCCGATTCACAATCTGAAAAAAACAAATCCCAAAAAACAAGTTGGTAACAAAAAGTCATTTCAGAGCATGGTCTGGGACCAGTACTGTGGATATTTTAGTAATTTCACTGGTAAGTACGTTAGTGACCAACAAAATACCTGAGAGTGTTTCTTTTTTAATCAGTAACCTATAAAAAAAGTTATTAACCTTACCTGCAAATGCAAAGTGTTGAAAAGGAGTTAAGAGAACCTACAAAAAAGTCATCAGCATGCAAACCATGTATTTTATGGGTAGCAGTCTTAAAGAATTAAGTGTTTTTTCGAGTCACCTGGAGCATTTCTATCTTGTCTGCCACTGACTCAGGCCAGAATCCATACGGTACCATGGCCTCACTCTTGCCCATTCTTTTGGAGCTCCTGTGTCCAAGTTTGTAAGTCTTGGGATGACTGGTGTCCCTGTGCTACACCTACGCAAAAAGTCAGGCCACTGCACAACATCTTCACTGTGCTGGCAGGGAGTTTCTACTGGTAGTTTTCAGCAGCTCGCTCACTCGTTGCTAGAGCTTAATAACACTGTATTAATGACCCCTACCATCTGCCTTAAAAATTTAACTCTTGCCTGTAGACCAGCTCAGCAGCTTGCTCTATAAAGCACCTTCACAGCAGTTTTGTGGCTTTGGTTTTTTTTTTTTTTTTTGCTTGTTTATTCTCCCCACTTCATCTATTTGATCGCTGTTACTTACTTTAATAAACTCCACAATTGCAGAAGCTTAAAGTCACTTTATCATCAGGAACTACGTTATCTGTTCAAGTAGTTAGCAGCTATCATGAAATCTAACCTTCACCTATTAGCTGAATTTTTGCTGTTGCTTTCCCCTTTCTAACTGAAGAACTGACACAACAAGCAAGCACACACCAATCTATACTCCAGTTTTCTCTGTCAAGTTCCATTTCTTTATTCTGTCACTAACATCATAGGGATAGCTCTCCATCTTAACCAGAGGCTACAACATCCCTTCTCATGCAATGTCAGCCCAGGGTAAATAACCTACTCCAGGTATGCTGACAGCGCTGCATGAGGCTCTCATCTCCCACGACCAGCAGATATATACTAAAGGCAGCAAAACAGAATTGACAAGTTTCACTATGCTGGTTTGGGCTTCAGAAAACAGGCAAGTCCTTCAGATAATGTCAGTTAAACACTTAGATTTAGACATGGCAAGAGGGGTGTGAAGCAGGTTCTGTCTCCTACTGTTCAGCAAGCTACTTGGTGCCACTACCGAAGACAAATTCACAGGTGCAGGGGGACTCAGAAGGAAACTGTATATTAACGTCATCAGCGCAACTTCTCCGCATCAGAATTGGATTGTTTCTTTTAGAAGTAGCTTCAGAAGGTGAATAGTTTGAAAGTTGAACATATGGGAGAAAAGCAATGGCTGGAAGCGCAGTGCAGCATCTTTCAGCTCTAGCTATGCTCGCAGAGAAGTTTTTCCAGGAAACAGAATGAAAGTTATTAGCTTTCCTGCAGGAAGAACTGGGGAATAAAACCACCTTCCTACTGGCCACTCTCCCCTTCTATCAGGCAGCCTGTCTGATCACAAAGTGATGGTTTGTGAAGAGCAACTGTTCCGCAAGAAACGTCCGACTGACACAGTTGAGTACTGCCAAGCACTGAAGGGTATAGCAGAGCTCTCACCTCAGGAGAGAGAGGTGACATGGAGCAGAAACCTGCCAATTTTTTCAGGAAAAGGGCTAAGCACTGGCAACATCCCATCAAGAACAGAGTCTGGCAAAGCCAAGCTACCAGAACCCATTTGCTCCCTAGCTACTTTTCTGCTGTCTTAATCATCTTAAACTACAGGCATGCTCTAAGTCTCAGCTCTGGAACAAGAAAAGATCTATCAAAAATAGCTGAACAGCTCCAAAATTGCCAGCACCCAGTTCTTATAAGAAAAGCATGTGCCTTTTGGCACCTGTTAAATTGAGGTTTGTTTGATTTTGTAGAACTGCCAGTACATCTTTACAAATTAACTAAAAAGAATGAAGTTTGAGTAAAAGCATAATGAAGCCCATTAAGACTCAAATTTGCACATTTTGAGAGCCCTTAGATTCTCTTTCAAACTTACCATAGTGTTTCCTGCGCTATTAAGAATGAACTCTGAACTACGTGAATTTGAATTTTACCACACAGAGGTGAGCTGCTTTCTGTTTATGAAAATGTAGGGTTAAGTTAAAAAAAAATAACTCCGCTCCTCAACATCCAGAAAGCTTTGTTTTCCTGGATAAAAGTATCTCCAAAGCCCTTCCCTCCTTCATAGCCAGGATTCCTCACCACTAATTCAGGAAAGAGAGGGAGACCATAAAAACGTCTACAGAGAAATTAAGAATTCAGCTTACAAATACACAAAATTTTCAAGTTTTTAAAACAGTCTTAAAGCACCACCTACATCAAATGATGACCAAAACTACGTTAACGCAGTAGTTAGTTGCCTAAGTTGTGCCACAGTTACGCTTGTGAAAACATGTGACATTTTGGTCACCTATGCAAGGGGCAGGAAAGCCCAGAGCTTTATGATCAGAAACTATTTTCACTAATCCTTCATGAAAAAGTGACTGCTCCAGAGCCCTTTTTTCCTACTTACTCTGTACGTTTAGAAGCAATCCTTGTAAAATTGAGTGTGTTACGCCAAAAACTACACCAAGCAGCAGACCGCAAAACAAGGGAGTTAAAACAGAGGCGTAATCTCTTGAACTATCGAATGAAACCTTGTGCTAGCAACCACACAAGTAAAGTGATACGAGCTACTTTCAAACGTCAAGGGAACGTGGAGATCTTAGGAATTTAGTCTTGAAAGGCCAGGAGATCCCTTTTTCAAGTAATTGTAGACAAACCAACCATCTCCACAGACAAGCGTGCAGTCTCTCAACATAGTAAGGCTCAGAGGTCCCCAGTTAAGTCTAAGGAACAATTTGTCCCCATTTTAAAGATCTATATGCCAACTTCTCCTGAACCAAAGAAATATTTATTGTCATTTACCTAGCTTTTCACGGAAAATCTGCAAGTAATAATCCACTCACGCCTTGCTGCAATATATTTTTCAAGGACAGCATGATTTCAGGCAAGTCCTTTGCATGTACTGAACTCACAAAAATGTAGAGTCATGACTTAAATGGCATGAATATTCTCCCTTGAAAGTACCGCAAAAACACCAATTACTACACCTAGAAGTCATGAAGGGTGTATTTGGTTTCTATAGCTTACAAGATCTCTTTAAGTAGTTGCACTGAGTACTGCTGAAATCAGCCTTTCTGACTGAACAAAACTATTTTCTAAAACTGACTCTCTAACATTCACTTTCTCCTAAACACATCCCAGCAGACAGTTCTTTTTAGACCATCTCTCTGGTCAGAGCTGTTTTTAAAGAAAAGATCAAACAAGAACCGAGTCCAAGTGTTAGATGGTTTTGGTTTGGATTCACTGTTATTCTGCCTGTCTTCTGATAAGCAGGAAAGAGGAACTGCACTTGAGCAGCTCAGATAACTACTCTTCGCTAAAAGATACGGTTCAAAAAACTTCTATGACACATTAAGCGAAAGCACTCAGATGCAACCAGAATTTCTAGACCTATTTCCATCTTAGTGTATTTGTTTTCAACGCAACACCTGTGATGAAAAAACAAACAAAAAAAATACCCACTGTTTTGCCCCTCTCCCACCCCATGATGTTTTCACAGAACTTCACCGAAATTTTAAGACTTAGCCTGAAGGAGCGTAGGAAGGTTTGGCACATCACAATCCAAGAACAACACTTAATTCTCATATGGAGCTGCAAAGTCAGAAATGGCCTCAGCTGTGAGGAGCTGCCTTATTCCACAGCCAGACCGATGAAACCAACCAAGCTGCAATTCCGGAGTCCGAAGACAGCACACAACAGTGAAAATGCTGGAGAGTACCGTTGAAGCACAAACTCCACTTGATATTCCAATTTTTCTTTCCAAGGTTTCCTTTGTAGTATTATTGATTTACTTACATGTTGTATTTCCTGCTGGCTGGCTCGGTAGTTTTTCTTGGTTAAATTGTCCACCAGGTAGCTGATTTGAGACAAGGCCAGCGAGAGCGAGTCAAGATTCATTGCTGGTTGGGGCGGAAGCAGGCGGCCGAGCCCGGCGCAAAATCACCATTATTCCCCTTTAGTCACCTCAGAGACAGGTTAATTTTTTTTCCCCCAATTAGCCTGTATCTGTTTCTGTGCTACTTGCTTCAGCTCTTCTTTCTCAGTTGTCTTACTCCGTTCTGAAACATGGCACCTGAAAGACAATATCGCATTTGATTTAGCTTCTGTACCAACTTTACAGCTATATTAGAAGGCTGTTATTTTGCTACTGATTATTTTAAATTTAAAATAAGTTTTCTGAAACAATGTTCTGTAATTCTTAAATGATGCTGAAGCAGTTAATGCTATTTCTACTAGAGCACTTAAAAGGTAGAAAGTTAAATCCTAAAGAAATTGATATTGTGCCTCGGAGTTTTTCATTTTCAGTTTGCAAGATAAATTGCAGAAGAAGCATCAAGTTGAAGAGAGAAACTGGCAATAAGGACATTTTTGATAGTTACATCAAATCACTCAGGTAAGTTAAGCTATATCCACTAGGGAAGGGAGGTACAACCAAGCTTTCACAACACAAGCTCAGCTGTTTTCACATTACCCAAGCACATTATTCACTTCTGTATTTGGCCAGCCTGGAGAAGCTAGCAACAGCTCAGTCAAAAGAATGACAACTCCTTCACTAGCGTGAGAAAGGAGAAAATGAGACACATAATAAATTAGATACCAGAGAAACACAGAGGTCAGCATCACTGAAAGCATCAATCACAAGTTTATACAAAAAGTTATCCCATTTAAACATCGCTGAAATAGTTTGCCTCACTATGACCAGTCAAAGCAGCACTCCGTTCCTCTCTATGCACACCAAAACAAGTAATTGGTGATGAGTAACACAAAGAACTGCTGTGAGATAACCCTAACATTTGGCTTATACCAAAAGCTGTTTTCCAGCATGCTGGAACAGCACAGCTTGCTAGCTTAGATTTTTATCACAACATAAACTTAGCACTTAAAATGACAACTAGTTTAAGTTACAGAATACCAATGCGGTAAAATTACTTCCCAAAACAACAGCTGCATAACCAATGGTCAGAGCAGCAGTTTCAACAGAAACTGTCCTCTCAGACTATGGGGCTGAAGGTTCATTACATTCAAGCGCTACAGGATTAAAACACAAAGTTCACTGGCTCCTTGCCAAGACACCAAAGATGCTTTTTTCGGAATTAAAAATTGCTTCTTTACCACCTTGGCAATACAGCTAAGAATAGAAGCATGCATGTCCAAAGTCTTTGCCTCATCACCAAGATGTATTACACCCACGATGTTTTTGTCTGACAGTCAAAATGCTTATGGCAATACAATTCAGAAACAACCTCCGTAGCAGCTTGGCTCCACATGTTTGCATCTTTCTTTAAGGGTTAGAACAGGCCATAGTACCAATATGAGTTGAAAATGTTGTATTCTTCATCAGAAACACAACTCTTCTCCTTCCTAAGGAGGGTATTTACTCCCTTACACTTAAGATCGCAACTTATTTAGCATCTGCCTGTATTTTTAACCATTTCCTCCTACCACAGACCAAAAGAAACTACACAGGTGATTAACTTTTCAGTGGTAGAGGCAGGAAGATGCTTCTTGGAAAAGACAGCAAGTTTATCAACAATATTTTGGTGGAAAGCTCAAGTCCTCCTCTTTTGCTTCTCCCAGGCACAAGCAACATCAGAGGCACTAAGTAATATTTACAGACAGTTCAAATTTTGGTTAAAGATTACACTAAAACGTGCATCAGTTATTTGTGTATTCTCTGAAATAGATTCCACTCCGCAAGATTCTACTTTGGGGAAGACAAAACAAAACCAAAACAAACAAACAAAACCCACCTTTATTTGGTGAAAAAGAAACTCAAGATATTTATAATATTGAAAGAATTCTTTAAGGCTTCAAAGACAGGGCAGCTGTTTTATAAAACATTTTCTGAATATGCTTAAAATTCCTGCAGCAAGAAGAATTACAGAAAACTCTTGCAATTATTCCTTTTTGTACACCTGACAGACCACAATTCATTACAAATATTTAAAGGTTTTAAACCCCTAGAACCATAAAACCGTGATTTAAGGAGGGTAGCCACAGGAGTTATCAAAAATTCCCAGTAGCTCATATCTGATAGTTTTCCAAGTGCTATATTCCCCTTTTTGGAGTCACCCAGAAAGCATCCATGGGCACGGCCAGCACAGGTTTTCAGTAGTTCTTACTGTGCCAACACAAAGGTTTTGAAAAATGCCTGTTAAACATCAACCAGCCAGCCAGCCATTCCCCGGTACTTCCACCTGCAAAAGCCACAAAGTGCTTTAGGCAGCTGGCAAGGGGATGGCAACTCAGGCTCTATGGGAGCACTAGATTTCAGCAAGCAGCCTGGCACAAGGTTGAGGAACAGGACCAAACCGAAAGTCTAACTCGGTCACTTTTAAGGAA
Organism: Nothocercus julius; assembly: GCA_013398735.1. Taxonomy (NCBI): domain Eukaryota; kingdom Metazoa; phylum Chordata; class Aves; order Tinamiformes; family Tinamidae; genus Nothocercus; species Nothocercus julius. The sequence continues at coordinate 703,184 of VZSV01000154.1, forward strand.
GTAACTCAACTTTTAAAGTTTGCCCTTCTGGCCGCTGGGAAAGGGAAAAAAAAAAAATCTTCACATTTCTCCAGCCATCATTCCTCAGACTGAAATAAACAGTGAGGCAACCACAGCAACTCCACACCCCCCCACACACACACACACAAAAAAAAAATCAAGTTCTAGGTATTGGAATTCTGAGTTAGGCTACTGACAAAATACAGCATCTGATGTGAATGAGATCCTCACAAATGAGATCACAACTACACAATTCCTAGAGGACACCACTCACACTGATACCCCCTCCCGCCATTAGCGTCACTCCTTTCTCCCAAGAAAAGGGACTCTACGTGTTTTAGTTGCACAGAGCCACAGCAAACGTTCCCACTTTTGAACTGTAAAGTCTGGCAGTGCCACAGAAGAATCCAAGTTAAACTCCAGGTGGAATTTTCTTTTCCAGGGAAGCAGAACTCCAGTGCCTGAGCAGATAACAAGGACAGGACACAATAGTCCAAGGAAGTAGCTTCCTATTTATGTTCTTAAATACAGTGCTGGCATCATATGTGCCCTTCTTCATGGTAAAGGATTTGACAGTGCTCACAAGAACCAAACTAGTAACATCTCAGGCTGTCAAACAGCACAAGCAACTTACAATGGGATATAAAACTACAGTCGTTAAGGAAGCACTGCCAGAAAAAGTGGAAGTGAACAGATACCGTTCTGTCCATTGAATGCAAAGTTAAACTTCCATTTCTACGGCACCGATTAAGAAAGCTATGACTGCTATGCAAAGCAAACTGTATTTTTAGACACATACAGTCTTAGTGGGAATGAAACTTGCTCTACCACCTTCAAGAATTCAGGAGGCTCTCAGTCCACGTGCAGACTCGCCATCCTTACAGGTTCAGGAAATTCAAGCCTCAAACAGTATAAAAAGGAAAAACAAACAAACAGAGAGTCCTAAGTTTAATAATACAATCAGTTTTTTTCAAATACAGTTCAGATCCGGCTACTGGCCACGAGACCACTGTCTATTGTGCACTACAACTGATTTTAACGAGGTAAAATATTTACAGAAATCTGCAGTATTATCTAGCCCCAACACTTTACAAGGAAAAGAGACCATCCATATAACATTTGGCAGGGTAGAAGTTTCAGCAGATTCTCTAACACTGTGGAGCTCTGTTGGGCTATGAAGACATAAATACGATACAAATGTAGGCGAGAATCCAAAAGCAAAAAATGGCCAGGGTAGCTATGAAACCAGTAGTCAGATTTGGCAAAAACACTTCAGTGTTGATTCCGCACAAACCTGCAGGCCCACTGAGTTCAAAAAGTCGCTCCGTAATGCTTGGCTGCCTACAACACTACTCATCACTAGGAGCAACTAAGTCTTGCTACAGAGGACAGTATGAAGAAACTGAAGTCCTTCATATGCCCCTGGAAACAGGCTTAACAAAATCATTTAAAAGTTTCTTTCAATAAGCCTTCAGTTTGTTAATATTTTGCAAAACTAAGTAATCAATTCTGTTGGGTTTACAGATTTAAGGCCGTGTGTATCCCATGTGGAGGGCAAAATAGCTCAAGCAACAGCAACAGGCTCACTGCTACGGTTTTATATTCCTGAGTCAAAACATCTCCTAAAATATACTAAAAACAACATCACTAAGCCAGCTCCTCGAAGTGTCTTACCCATTTCTTCAAATCCAGGCACAAAAAACAACACATGAAAGAGCCACTCATCTCTCAGAAGACCCATGCTCTAAGTGTTAGAAGTTACCAGGTACCTGCACACAGTTCCTCTCAACTGGAAGTCACTGACCCTGATTAAACACAATAACTTTAATTTACAGTTAACAGCTGAACTAAGCACACTCATTTATGCTACTGAGTTCAGCCCAGTTAAGTTTTAGCTGCAGACCCACCTCAAACGCACCAGGCACACCTCATGACACGGCACCTTTAGGCATCTTCACATCTCAACAAGGAGAGCTTACGAGAAACAGAAATCCAAGGGACTGTCATGTTCTACTTTCCCTCCAGTTCGACCCTGCAGCTTGAAGTTTGCATTCTACATGGACTAAGGATCCATTCTCAGGGGCAGCAGACTTTTCCCATGCAAAAAGTGTTTTAGGACAGTTAAATGTTGTAAAAAGAAGGAAAGGAGGACTGCCATATTCATAATAGTAGCCAGAGCTATAAAACAAAACAGTTGGGTAGAACAGTAGGGCCCCAGTAGCATTTATTCCTGGGTCACAAGGCTTCACTGTCCACTTTTGCTCACTAACATCTGCCCAGTGCCCATTCCACTTTATTCAGCGTTGTCTTGAATATCAAGAATAGCCACTTTGGCATCAATTAACAAAGAAAAATAAAGAAGTATTAAATATTAAAACCTTCTAGAAACACTAAGCTGCAACAGGCTCTTCTTCAAAGAGGGACGATGGGGAGATACCAAGTTTAATAAGAGCTTGATTCAGCGATACCAGGACAACAGGAATGCTGGTTAAAAGCACACTTCGAAACACGGGGACAGAGGAACCACGGAACTATTCCAGGAGTGACAAATCCATCTATGTGTTAAGAACTCACTTTATTTCCTGTTTACAAGACAGTTACCTCATCTGGGTTAGTCCTGCCTGGAGTTTTGGTCAACGGCAATGCAGTCACCTTAGAAACAGGAAGTATTTAAGCGACATGCATCGAGAATGACTTGTTGGATGTCATACCTGTTTCGTTACCTGCTTTTGGAGGAAAAACAAAAGAAATACAGAGAGCCAACGCTGTACTTTCTTCTAAAAGGTCAAGCTTGAAAAAAGACAATGTCTGAACCTGCGACACGGCGAGTGACTAAATGTCCCTGCTTGTGTTTATTATATTTACACACAAAAGCTTCTTTCCTTACCTCCTTTCTGCTGAAAATAGAGTCCAAACAAAATAGTTTGTAGTCAGCTGACATTAAGTCGTGACAGGCCACTAACCTCAACTTAGCATAATAAACTTACGAAAAAGGCGGCAATACACCTCAGAAGAATAAAACTATCGCAAAGGAGTTACTGCGAACAAAACAGTGTCTCTCAAAGCAGCCAACTGTTGATACGGCTGGTTTTGCGCCTCGCGCAGGCTCCAGCGGGGCGTCCCCAGCTCCGGGCCAGCACAGGGCGCGTTCCCTCCGCGCCGCCTGCAGCCGGGCTAGGCCCCGGGCCGCATTCCGAGATTCCCCCCATCACACGGTACTTTTCTCCCCACCAACGCGGGTCCCCCAGGGAGCCCGCGGCCGGGCGCGTGCGCCGGCCCCGCACCTGCTCCTCGGCCGCTCTCTGCGGGCTTGGCCTTTCGCAACGCGCCCTGCGAGCGCGGAGCGCGGGGAGGAGCGACGCCGA
>VZSV01000154.1:716353-726729 GCA_013398735.1 Nothocercus julius
GGCGGCAGCTCCTGCTGCGGCGGCGGCCCCAGCCCGGCTCTGCGGGACGAGTTTGCGCTGGCAGCGAATGACAACACTGCTGAGCGCCCCGGAGCCGCAGGACGGAGGCGGCCGCGGAGACACCCCCGGCTCCCGGGCATAGAGCAACCTGCTCGTGCGAGGGGAAGCTCGCGGCCGGGCACGGGGCAGGCAGCCCTCGGGAAGCAACACAGATGCTGAACGGAGGCGGCTGCGGCTGTAGCTACACGACCCCGACCTCCACCTGGAACGGTCTAAGGCAGGGCCGGGTGCGTTCGGGACACAAGGCGGGTGGGAACTGCACTCGCTACAGGGGACCCTTGGAAAATGGGGGTTCGCTGGCCACGACAGCTGCCGTGCTGCCACATTCCTGAAGGGGAACGTTTGGTACATGGAAAGGACAGGATCCAGCAGCACTGGCATGGGAGGAAGGCTCCAGCTCCTCACAGCCCTGGGTCACCTTACTTTGGATGGATGATCCCAATTCAGGGCTCCCTTTCCTCTGCAGCCTCAGTTTAAAATGAGGGAATGATTTCTGAGCCATCCCCTCTCAGACTTCCCTTGGGATCTTTCCCTCCCTTCCCGCAGCAGTGGCTGAGCAGAGGACACAAGGGCCCCCTAGGGCAATGGCGCACGCGGGGGGCCCATGTCTTGGCTCAGCACCTGGGGACACAACAGCCTCTTCTGCCCACGGAGGGCCAACAGGATCGGGGACCAGAATGGGATCTGATGCGGGAAGGGGCAGAGGCCAAGACCAACACAGTAGTTTTCAGAGCATGTTCTTATTGAGGGACAACGACTTGTCTCACCCCAGAGCATGGGAGTGGAGCCAGGAGAACCAGGCAGGTTCAGAGAGGGGACGGGATGGGCCTCACGCACCAAAGCCACCGCAAACTGCACCCAGGAGGAGATTCCCCGCTGGACACAGCGAGGCCGAGAGCACGGTGGATTGTAGCAATGAGAAGTCCTCAAAACCTCGGTGTGGGACGTCAGGTGGCGGGTTGGGTGGCGCCTGGCCCTTGGCCAGCCCAAAGCCCGGCCGCAGCGCGGAGGAGCAGGGAGCCTGGAAGCCGCACGGAGAGGCTGTGGAGGTGGCAGGGTAGCTGAGCAGCCCTCCCGCGCGGCCACCGGACACTTCTCATGGAGGAACGAGTGTGGGGACGCGCTCGTGGCCGCGCGGGGGCCAGGGCGCTGACCATTCAATTCCTCCGATGCAGAGGGGTGCCGGGGCGGATGGAGGTAGCATGAACCGCAGGGGAGAATGGTTCTGATGGGAGTAGAAGCCAGCAATGGTGTCCCTGCTCAGCAGCGTAGGGGGATTTCAACTAGGCCTCTACAACGATTCATCTACAAGATACATTCAGCAGCGGTGTTAAGTGCTGTGATTGGAAGCCTTCTGCTTGCTGCCTTCCCCTCCCGCTCTTCCATGAGCGGCAAGAAACCGGGAAGGGAAGGCCAACAGCTCCCGGGCACACCTCTGTCTTTACTTGGTGACTTGATGGATGGCATGGGCCAGGTAGCCCACGTTGCCCGACGTGACTCCCGCCACGGAGATTCGGCCGTCCTTTGTCATGTAGATGGAGAACTCCTTGGTCAGCCGCTCCACCTGCAATGAAAGAGCAGTGCTGAGGGGCAGCCCAAGCTCTGCGGGCAGCCGGGTATCTGCCCGCCCACAGCAATGACCCGTAGAGCCAGCGGCGCACAGCTGCGGAGCAAAAGACGTTGCTCAGCTCTTGGGCAACACGCAAGAACGTCAGATGTTCAGCCAGGACAGCTACTTCGCTTGAGCAGACCCTAAAGGTCACCACAGAGTGGCTTTAGGTGACTGTCTCCTTTCACAAATAAGCAGGCTACATCTGCTTTCAATCCCCCTAAGCGCAGCAGGGAGCAGGGCAGGACACAGGTCCCCAACAGGCTCTAGTGCTGCAGGACCTCACGGAGGGTTGGACGGCTCCTATGGGCTCATTGGAGCGCCTGCAGTCAAAATCCCCCTGAAGAAGATGACAAACAGCGTCCTGAGGTGACAGGAACGGCGTTTACCTGCTCAGGCTTCAGCCCTGTGAAGCAGAACATGCCGATCTGGTCGGTGATGTGCTGCCAGTTGTGGGAGGATCCCTCTTTCTTGAGGTTGGACACGAGCTGAGTTCGCATGCCGATGATCCGGTCAGCCATGCTCTTCACCTCCACCAGCCTGGGGAGCCAAGCCAGGAATCACTCGGAGCACAGCTGGGATGCAGACACCGCCCCCTCTGCAGCTGCCCGGGAAGCAGCCCTCGGCCCTGCGGAGCAAAGCCCAGGGCACAAACACCCTCGCTCCCGTTGGGGAGCTGCTCCTTCCTCCTGGCATCCGAAAGGGGCTGCTGCTACTTAGCCCGCAGCTGGCGGACAGTGTTAAGAGAGTCTTGCACCTCTCGCTTCCAAAAACCACGGGAGAGCTGGAGGGCTCATGGCAGCACTGTCCAAAACCACATAGGAGAGGATCTGGGCATAAACGGAGAGGACGGGGAGGCTCCCAGAGCAGGCAGTGCCTTGAGGGGACATCTCTGCCGGGCTTTGCACGAGGCACGAGCGTCAAGAGGCCAAAGGAGCTGCTCCAACACAGAGGCAGCCTCTGTTCTGCAGGGCCAGCTGCCTGCAGGGCTGTGGCACCAAGGGGCTGGGAGAGCCCAGGCTCATGCCCGGAGCAGGCTCGGAGCGTGCGGGTTACATTCCTCTGCCTTATTCCCAGGGGCCTTAAGCTTCCCACTTCCCCCACGTGGATGTATTAAGTGCCTACAATGCCTTAGTCAGCCTGCTGCCCTCCGGGGACAGGCAGCTCCTGCAGCTTTGGATCCCAGCAGAGCTTTATCCCCTTTAGCCCTTTCCGTCCCGGCAACAAGAGGAGCCCCCACGCACTAGGCTGGGCTGATCCCAGCTGATGCTGGGACACGAGTGTCCGAGCAGGTGCCCGTTCCCGTGGGCAAAGGAGCAGCACGTGCTGCTGCGGGCACCGCTGAAGCAGCGGGCACCGGGACGGCGCCGGGCAGCAAGCGCCACGCACAAGATGGCCCCGCTCGCTCCTGGGAGCGTCGGGGTGCCCCTCTCACCACTCCTTCCGCAGCTCAGGGCTGTTCAGGATGAGAGAGGCGATGCGGGCTCCGTTGACGGGCGGGTTGGAGTACATGGGACGGATGAGGATCTTCAGCTGCGACTCCACCCTCTTGGCTTCCTCTGCGTCGCTGCAGATCACTGTGAAAGCGCCCACACGTTCCCCTGAAAAAAAATGGGACCTGTTAACACTCCACGACGGGCACAAGGAGCAGCGGGGACTGGGAGTCTGCCAGGCATCTCTACAAAGACACCGGCTGCTAATGGAGGGCAGAGGGCCCACTCGGCGTCTCCCTGCTCACCGTACAGCCCCATGTTCTTGGCGTAGGACTGTGCCAACACGATGTTGATGCCCTGCTCGATGAAGTGCCGCACAGCCCAGGCATCCCGGTTGATGTCCCCGCTGGCAAAGCCCTGGTAGGCCATGTCAAAGTACACAAGGAGGTTCCGTTTCTGCCAGAGAAGAGGGAGTGTCATGGGGACAACTGGACACCCCTCTGCGCCGTGGGAAGCAGGGCAGCAGCCTGCTCCGTTGTGACTGTGCTCCTCAACAGAGGAGCATGAGGAGAAGCCCCAGGATCACAGCTTGCTCTTCCAGCCTTGCTGTGCTCCCTCCTCTCCCTGGGAAGGTGCCTAGTCCCACAGTGACTGTTGGACCTGGATTATTAGGGCTCCCAATGGTCAGCTGGAAGCTGGACCTGAATGGCCACGCTTGCTGGCTCCTGTCTTCGGTGCAGGAACAAAACACCCATAGCCAGTAGCTCAGCAGAGACCAGATGCCATCCATGAAATCCCAGAGCCACATTTTTCCCCAGGAACTACACAGCATCACTGGAACCCTCCACCACCCACCTTCACGGCAGCAGCCATCTCCTTCCATTGCTCCTGCCGGGGATCCACACCAGTGGGGTTGTGAGCACAGGCATGCAGGAGGATGATGCTCTTCTCTGGAATTTTCTAAGAAGATGTTACAGAGAATGAATGATTAATGATGCCTGGGGTCTCTTCTTAGCCTAGGCACATGTGCAGCCACAAAGATCGCTTAGAAGGCCCTGCAATGCCAGGACTTTGGAGGAGCAAGAATACAAGATGTCTCTTGCTCTTTTATGTCTGACAAGTTCTGCAAAGTCTCCAGCCTTGATACAGTGTCGTCAGGCTCCCTGTCACACTCAGGCTAAAGCAAAAAGCTCAGACACTTCCCCACACCACCACCAGCATCCAGGCCCCCAAGGCGACTCACGGAAATGTCATCCATGGCTCCCGAGAAGTCAAGGCTGCATGTCTTGGGGTCGTAGTAGCGGTAGGCCTGAAGCTGCAGGCCAGCATCACGGAAAATGGGTGTGTGATTGCCCCACGATGGTTTGGGCAGGTACACATCACGACTAGACTTGAAGAACCGTTGCTGATCAAGAGAAGGAGAGCACATCCAAGTAAATCGAACAGATTCAGGAATCTAGAAAAACCTGAAACCTCAGCTCCTAAAGAAAGATTCCTTTCATTCCCCCACTGGCCAGGGACTCACCAGAAAATTGGCCCCAATCCGCAGAGATCCAGTGCCAGAAATACCCTGCACGGTGACATACTGCAAGGGAAGACACAAACACACAAGTCTGAGCTGACACCACACAGCTCCTTGCATGAGCTTTGGCAGGTGTAGGCATTCCCCAGCAACAGCTCCAGCTCCTTCAAACAGGGACACTGGGCTGGAAGCAGCTACACGGATCAGAGCGCCCAATTTGTGACTCTGTCCTCATTAACACACAGCTGTGTCCTGGAAACGTGGGTTCCTTCTCTGCCAACCCTGACAGGTTCCTTCAATACACCCTGCAGCAGAGCTGAGCTCTGGGGCTCAGTCCACGCTGGTTACTGCACTACCAGGGCAGGGAGGTGGGACCCAAGCGAGGCTGAGCCCTCAGGAACGGCTGGTTTACCACAGTTTTCAGAGACAGCAGTTCCTGTTGGGACTACAGGCAGCAGGACCCACGCCAGCCCCTCTGCTCCTCCCATGAACCCACGTACGGACCGTGCAGCACTGCCCACCCCCGAGCTTTCCAGTGCGCTCCTTACCCGGCCGCTCTTGAAAGCCTCACTGTTTTCACCCAACGCCAGCTCTGCTGATGCCCTGGTGAAATCTGCTAGTCCCCCAATGGGCAAATACTCCTTGTCCATCTTCTTAGCCGCTATCTGTGCCTCTGCCTGCAAAGAAGGAGAGACATGTGCGATATGGAAGACTTCACCAGCACCAAGCTCGGGGTCTCTTCCCATTTTCTGCTCCAAGGTGACAAAGGATCTTGTGGGAGAGGAGTTTCCCTTCGGAAAACCAGCATTGTATCTGCATACACCTCACTGCCCTACGCCGAGGGCAAGATTCCCACTGGAAGCCGGAGCCCTCCCTGGTGGTTGGCACGGTGCCACAGAGCCAGGTAACCAGGTGCTAGAGGAGAGCACCCAATAGCAGCTACTGCTGCAGCCCAGGGACATATGTTGTTTGGCTCAAGTTGGAATGGTCCTGCAGGAAGGAGAAACCTGGTTGTTACCTAACAGCAGAGGTGGACTCTAAAGGGAGACACATCCCAAAGCTAGGTAGGGTAACGAGCTCTTTGCAGGCCCTTAGGACTGACACCGAAATCCGCAGGAACTTCGGCCCGTTCTGAAAACAGCCTGCCTGAAAGCTGCTTCCCCCGTCTCCTATGCTGGGCTCCCTCCAGCCTTGCTAATCTCAGCCCCAGCCCACCTAAGCACTAACTTGCTTTCAATTCACTGCTTCTTTCAAGCGCACTTAGCATTAAAAAGCAACCCAAATCCTTATCTAACATGGGGGCAGCACAGTGGACTGCAAGCCATCCTAAAGGAAAATACAGTGACAGAGACACATCCCAAGCTCTCTGGGAACCTTATTCCAGCTCCTAAAGGAGCTGGACAGAGATTGGTAGCACTGATGCCCACAGGAAGCTCCTTCTGTGTCACCATTCAGGCTCTGTGGTTGTGACTAGGCTGCAGGGTTACTGCTGAGGAACTGCTTTAAATCCCAGGCAGACAAGAAACATGGACTGGGTACCCTCCCTGTGCCAAGGAGAGCAGCCACTTAACAGCTCTTTAACAGCTTATTTCTATACTTGCAGCTCTGAAAGGCTCCAGCAAAGTTACCCCAACCTTTTTCATAATCCTCTCAAGGGCAGTATCCACATCCAGCTCCCTGGATGCAGCTTCAGACTGGCTTATGGGCAAACTGGTAACAGAGGCTCAGCGGAATTTCTAATCCAATCAAGGGGCAATGTTGGCTCTTCCTTCCCCTGCGGGCTGGTCCCAGGAACATCGGGCTATTTGCAAGAATCACCTCAGAGCCCAGAAGAGAGCTGAATTGGAGAGCTCAGGGAAGGCAGCAACAAATTAGATTTACTTGGATAGGAGCAAGCGCCCTTTTCCTATTCTTCCACCTAGGAGAGATGGCTCCACTCCGTCCCTGTAGCATTAGTTCTGCTAATGGAGATATTTAGCAAACTGCCCTGGTCTTCCAGAGACAAAGCGTGTTGTAAGGACCAATGGGAACACGTGGCCTGGGGAATACATGCGGGGCCCTCCATGTTTCCCCCACGGCACCCGGATCCGATCCTGCCTCACAAGCAGCAGGGCTCACCTTGCGAACGCAGTTGAGCACGTAGGGCTTTCCGTTGTCATCCCGGTACGCCCCGACGCCCAGGTTCATCTTCTTGGAGTTGGTGTCGCGCTTGAAGGCTTCCGTCACGCCCAGGATGGGGTCGGGGGGACCCATCTCCACGTGAGACCACCATGAGCTGAAGGGAGAAAGCAGGATTAGGCACAAGAAACTAGGGATGTTGCATCCAAACGCAATCAGTCTGCGCTTTCCTCCTGTTCCACACAAGCCAGGCCTAAACCTGCAGCGAGTCCACGCGAGCGCGTTCCCTCGTCAACCCAGAATCAAATCTGCAGCAGCTTGACAAGCTGGAGGGTTTGCAGGATAAATAAGCACATCCCGGCCTGCTCTGCACCTCACGTGTCCCCCACCTGCTCTCCTGGGCAGCATCACTCTGACCCAACACAACAACACACACGTTTACTAGCAAGCAACACCCTTCAGGTGTGCACCAACAGCTACAGAGGACACACCTCAAGAAGAACCTGGCCTTTCAGGCTGCAAAATGGGCAAAAACCCTTCAGTTTACTGTCACTGAAAATAAATGGCTTCACCTAAATATTAATGGGTAGAAATGGTCCCGTTTTCCTTACATGCTGACACTGTAAAGGCTCCAGGAAACCTTCAACTCTCCCACTCCGATCACCTGCCACCTCTCTGGGGCTGGGTCACTGCTGCACATTAGCTCCTTAGGGCAGCTTCTCCAGATCCAGGCTATGGGCTGAAACGCAAAGACTCAGCCTCTTCCAAACTCCCAGCAAGGATCTGGGCTGTGAAAACCAATCTGCTTCTTCAGCAACGTTGGTTGTCCTAACGAAGATATTTCCCTTCCCTTTCCTACAAACTTTGGCTCCCTTGAGAGGGATGTTGTAATCAAATGCTGCAAGGAAAGAAGTTTTGGGCGTTTAAGGTGCCCAGGAGGGGCAGGATGGTCCTCCTCAGGGCAGGCAGCTCAGCTCTGAGCACCCTCGCACACTCATCACGCAGGGCTTACCTGGCCTGTGGCGCCACGTTCATCTCCCCTGGGGGGGCATTGAGGAGATGGCTCCGTAGCCAGGTCTCCCTGAAGATAACGGCCTTTTGTTATCCAGGAATGATATCCTGAGACCAGACCCTGCCCCAGGCAATGCAGGGGCCTCAATCCAGCCCTAAGCAGCCAGACCCGCCCTGCTGCACCCATGGGACCAGCAAAACTTGCCTTCCCCCACTACTCAGGCCCTGTTTCAGGTCTGTTTAGACCCAGGTTAATCACTGCATATACCTGCTCTGCACGTACATACATGCAGATTATCTCTCATCTGGACCCCAGACATCATTTGTCCTCTTCAAATTTAATTCTCTCCTCACAATTACAGTGTTCCTACAAAAAAAGGCAGCGGATGTGTACAGGCAGCCACCCCTCGGGCAGCTTAAAGATGGAAGACAGGTTTAGCATTTTCTAGACCGCTAACCAGAGAGGTAATTAAGACCTGTTAAGTCCTGGATCAGCTCAGAAAGGGGCATGAGTCAGCCGTGGCAGACACCTACCCTTGGAGGGACGCATGCAGGGGAGAAGCTCAGAGAGCAGAGCTGACTGGGACGCAGGGGGGGGCCACCTAGGGGGCTCTGCGGGCAAAGCCCCCATGCAGGTTTCGGGTGTGCAGCATCTCCCCCCTTCCTGCCAACGGAGGCGGCGTGGGGGGGGGGAAAAGCACCTCGCACACAAGCGTAACCCCCTGCAGGAGTCCATCCGGTCTAGGATTATTTTGGTAGCGGGGGCTCACGGTAGCTCCAAAATCCCTTTCCAAGAGCTGCTGCTTCCGCAACGGGGACAGTGGCACCTTTCTGCTGTGCTTCTCACCAAGCCGCTTATGGGGCTCCAGGCATTTAGCTCCCAATCCTGCAAGCACTTAAGCAGGCCACCGGGTTCCAGTGCGACCGCTGTGAACGACACGAATCCCACGGTGTCCCCTAAGCTCCAGCACTCCAGGGAGTTAAGCACCCTCCTTCTGAGCTGCTGCTTCTATCAGCTTAAGGCAGTGAAGGGGGGTTTACGGCTGATTTTCCCCTTCTTAGCTCGAGGGGCTTGGGGAGAAGGCTAAAGAAAGACTCCTCTAGGTCTTCCAGGGAGTTGAGCTGGCAAAGAGACGAGAAAACAGCTCAGATCAAGTTGTACGAACACATCGGGATACCCAGAGAGATCCTGATGTGGGTTTGGGACAAGAAATCTACTAAGTCTCCAAGGCTCCATTTGCAATATATAACTACCCATATGCTATCATACGCATCTATTTTTTTTTTTTTTAAATGTGGTGTCTCTGCACTGCACTGTATTTTACTTCCAGCAATTAAAACAGTGCTAGCACTGAGTAAAGGTCAACATCATAAACTGCACGTTCTCTCTGCCTGCACTCCAGGGCTGGACATATTTCAGTGCACAAGTATAAACAAAAACAAGTTTAAGCTGTGGTTGAACGACTTGAGGGATATCGAATGTAAGCCAAAAACAGCATTTTCCTCAGCTTCCGGACTCGGATGTGGGTGTTCTGAGGTTGTATTTAGACGCTGAGCAGACCTGTTGTTCAAGTAGTCTCTGTCCCCCACCAGCCAGCCTGTGGAAAGAGTGCTGCAAAAAACTATTATTTTTCACCCAGACTGGTCTTTTGAGACAATTCAGTACACAGCTACATGCCTAATGTGACAGACAGGACAGAGAGGGCAGGAACGTGCACCAGGATCTACAGAAGATGTACTGCAGAGTCCCTTAGGAAATGCATGTGGCACTTGGGGCCCATGCAGCAGAGACCTTAAGAGAGCGTTTATGGAATCAGGCCGGGCTCCCAGGCCGTGTTTTCCTCCAGGTTTCCTCCAGACAGACAAGTGTTTCGAAGTCCAGGGAAGTTCTCCACTGTTGAAGATCCAACACACATCCCCTGAGCTCCAGCCCCAGAAGATACCCAGCTCCTAAACCCTTGCCAGAGGCGGTCCCGAGGGCTGCTCTGCAAGTCAGAGCAGAGCAGATAGGCCAAAGGCAACTCTGTGATCATGGCTAAAGCAAATATTTGTTTAAGAAAAGAACAATGCCAAAAGGCAGCTCCTGCTGCCACAGCCCTCACAAGCCTGAAGAATTCATTGCCCCAATCAGCTCTGGTAAACGTCCCACAAAGACAAGCATTTAAAACCGTGGGCTTGCGATACCTCAGCAGCGCACGCTCAAGGCTATCACCTACCACTAACTACCACCTGTGTGCCAAAGGGGCCCTTTGAATCACTCCATATCTCTTACCCCCTGCCCTGCTTTCACAGAGGCCGCTCTCGCTGCGCCACCAGAGACAAGGGCGAGCGTTGCGCGGCCTCTCCTTGGGATGCTCCCGGGCACGGCGGCGGGACCCGCTTAACCACTACCTAACGGGCCTGTGGCCTGCTGGACCCTGCTCCCCCTGTGATGGGGAGCGTCGCGGTGGATAAATTAATTAATTAATTAGTTAATTAAACAGGAAAATCGCGCCGCGGAGCTCCCTCTGAGCTACCCCCCGCCCGCGGCGCCCTCTGAGGCGCCCCTCAAGGGCAGCGCCGAGCGCCCACCCCCCGCGCGGTCTCAGCCAATCAGAGCGGGCGGCTGCGGCGCGCGCCCCCC
>VZSV01000154.1:733969-754012 GCA_013398735.1 Nothocercus julius
ACTGCCGCCCTTCCCCGTGTCGCTGCATCCCTGCCTGTGTCACCCCCCTTGCCACTGCTTCCCCGGCCCCTCGTCACCCCACCCCTGCCCCGCGTCGCTGTCACCCAGGTCCCCCCCAACTTGTCATTGCCTTCCTGCCTCCCCCATCACACAACCCAGCCTTGTGTCACCGTGTCACCCTCCCCCACTGTGTCACCCGCAGGCTGTGGGACGAGTGACACCCCGGGCCAGGTGCGAGGGGCAGCCGCAGGGATCCCGCCCTGCGGAGCGGCGCCCTCGGGCTGCTGTGTCAGCTCCGTGGAGGCACCCAGGGACCCCCATCGCCCCCCTGCTCTTGGACCCCTTCCCCGAGCGCTCGGGTGCTACATGGGGTGGCTGCTCTGCACCCCAGGGCCGCTCCCTCCACGGAGCTTCCAGGGGGGACTTGCTTCCTCGCTCCGTCCCGGTCCCAAAAGCACCGGGAAATTTCCAGACCCCAACGGGAAGCAACATGTGGGTTAGGGCGCTGGCTCCAGCTCTGGCTCCCGGGAAAGGGGGCAACGTGTTGCCATGGCTACAGGGAGGAAAAAAAAATAAAAAATAAAAAATCCAGCGACACCCTCATGCCGATAAAAACACTTAATTAAAGATGAGAAGGAGCCGGGGAAGTTCAGCCGTGCGCAGGGCTCGGATGCAGCGGGAGCTGGGGGGCAATTCTGGCCCATTGCAGCCCTGCTCTCCGAGCTGCCCAGGTCAGCGCAGCTGAGGAAGAGGAGGGTCTGGGCTGCAAAGAGGAGCCAAGACCAAAGGGACGGGGCAGGCAGCCCATCCAAGGGACCTACCCGCACTCCGGCGCCTGTGCTCGGTACCGAGCGAGGTCGGACGGAACCTCCGGCCGTCGCCAGCACGTCCAGGGCCCGTTAACCAGCTCCTCGGAGGAAGGTCATGAGGGTTTGGAGCCCCCAGCCCAGCTCTGCTGCAAGGCCAGGCTGCCGTGTACAGCAGGGCAGCGAAGGGCTTCATTCTTGCTAGTGCCCTAAGTATTTGCAGTGACACCTTAAACCTTCTTTTTTGGAGGAGAATAGAGGGGGGAAAGAAAAAAAAAAAAAAAAGAAAGAAAAAAACTTACTTCAAATGCAGATTTCTGGCAAAAAGAAACATCTAAGGGAACTTTGGTAACTCAAAGGCAAAGGCTATGATCAGTTACTGAGTGGAGATGGAAAGCACTATTTTTTAATTAAAAAAAAAAAAAATAAGGCTTGTTTACTTCAATGCTCTTCAAAAGAGCACAAACGGTGATTTGTCTGCAAGAGGAAGGTCCCCGTAAACTGAGCCCTGCACAGCAAGTTATCTTTCTGAGCACCTTTCAGGTTAACTCCTTGCCCACCAAAGGCAGAATTTCCAGAGGAAATATACTGCGTGGAAAATGAGAACGAAAGGAGGCCGGGGCTCTCGGCTGCTTCTTCCAGCCATGGACGTCTTCCGAAAGCAGCAGCAGAACTGAATAAAAAGCAGAGCATGTGAGAGCAGGACAGCTGTGCCTGGCGCTGCAGGATGGTGGGTGAGAGGGGCCCGGTGCCCATCCCCAGCATCCAGGACTCGCTGTGCAGGTGCCACCCTCTACCTTCCACCGTGCGCAGCCTCCTGAGGAAACTCAGTCCTTGCTTATCTACCCCCTTCCCAGCTGCAGCAGCAGCACAAAGTCCCTGCTCTGAGCACCGCTCAGACTGTGGCCCCAACCCCTCCACACCAGACCCTGACATTTGGGCTCTGCTGCTCTGTCCCCGCCGGCAGCAGCTCCCTCCTTCCGACCCCGCAGCGCCCTGAGCACAAGCAACGTCGCTTCCAGTAGCACAGCAAGGTTTATTTCCTCCCCCAAAATCACATTTTTATCATTTTGCAACTTGCAAGCAGTGAAAAAGAGCATTTGATTAAAGAGATCTCCACCAGCAGAGAGACGAACCAGCTTGTGAATTGTATCCCTCCCCCTCTCTTCCAAGACACCAAAATCATCCCAGGATTTCCAAAGCATCCACAGTCCATCTCATTATTCAGCAAGGCCAAAAATCCAGCGGCTCACACAATTTAAGCTGCCCAGATCAACCTTTACCAGTAGAATGAAGGGCCTCCAGCTTCTGATGGGCTTCAAGGTTATTTCAAAGACATTTCTTTAAAAATAGGTGGAATTTGGCAAGCGTACTGAAAATTTCAGCACAAGTTTCAAGTTGTATTCAAGTACAAGCCTGTGGTATTTTTGTACTGCTTTTTGCCCCCAGAAGTTCTCACCGAGACACTAGTAGCCGTTACCCACCGCGAGGAAGGGCTCGGACCTGGTTATTTAGCACTAACTCCGGGCTCCCAGAGCGTATCCAGGGCCTCGGAGACAGATGTTGCTGCCGGGTTCCTCTAATCTCCCGCCTAGCCCAAGGAAGAGCAGGGTTTTCGTGGATACTTCCCATCAAGATCCAGTCGAGCCCGATTCCGATTAATTAACAGAGCTGGATGAAATCCCAGCCTTAGCTACCTCGGCCACTTGCTAGTTACAGCCAACCGCAGAGCTGCCTGCGCCCCTCGCTTGAGGGACGTGGTATTTACGGAGTATTAATTAGGTGGACGTGAAGCACCTCTGCTCTCTTGGCCCTGCAACAAGCACGTACTGGGTCAATGTGCAGCCCGAAAAGGCAGCAGTGCTCCCTTCTCTCTGTACATCTGCTGCTTTTCATCTTTCCTCGCTGTTGACGAGCGATGCAGAGCTGCTTGACCCAGGGAAGGAAGGAAGAGCTGGAGCCTCTTCTCGCATGGCCGTGATCAGAACCAGTCCCCGAGATCCAGACCCATCGAACGGCAGGTGCTGTGACAGAGACCCAGATGGAGCGTGAAGAGGTGCCGAGACAGCGACTTGGCCTGCAGACCATCTCCAATGACTCCTCCACCTCCAGGGGTCTTAGAGGTTGGGCAGACATTTGCCAGGGCCAATGCCAAATGGCCAAGTTGGCAGCTCTCCCCCATGAGCTGGGGGTCTTCAGATCAAGGTGTTGTCTGAAAATACTCAACTGTGACCAGCTCTATAGGAAACTCCGAGATAAGTGAATAGAAAAGTTTACCCAACAATTACAGCCACTGTTTCATATCCAGCTGCAGCCACTGCTCAGCTCAGCCTTGGGGGAATACTGAATAATCCTGGTGAATATTCACCATGGACTACCCATGATAGAGGAGTGGCCTACAGGTGAAAGGGGGTTTGGTGGCCTCTCCTGTTTGTTCTTCACTCACTGTTAGGTTCAATTTCCCCATGAAAAGGGAGCAGTGAAAGCAGAGAAGCCTCTAAGGTAGGGCAACCTTGCCAATGGTGTGGCAAGGTGCAAGGGGGACGTGTTGCACTGTAGTTAGCAGGGACACGGCTCCACAGCCCATCTGGGAAGGGAACACAGGGCTCTCTGGTGAGACCTTCAGGGATGTTTAGGGGAAATACAGCCCCTTGGGCAGGCAGCAGCTTTCAAAGCCCTAAAATCAATTGTAATTTGCGTACCGGGCAGTATCACTTGCTCCAGACCGATCTTACTTGTTGTCTAACCCTTTTTATGTGTCCAGGTCCTCATCCAAACACCAGAGGATCCTCCTCCTGGCTTTGGATGAGGCCCTAGCACCCCAAGTCCGGCTCTCAGCCTGGACTACCAGGCAGGAGACCCAGCGCAGTGCCCAGAGACGCAGGGACACACGGATGAGACACCGGGGGCTCTGCAGGGGAAAGGGGGCACTGGAGCTGGAGATCTGCCGGAGCCCATGAGGCTGCGTTTCTGTGAGTGCCAGAAAGCTGCCTTGGCCTCCCCTGGCAGGATCAAAAGGGAGCTGGCTACTAATAAGGGCTTCATCCTGGCAAACTTCAAAGCACACCTCTGTGCCTCACCAACTAAGCCACAGGGACAAAAATCAAAGGTAAATTCAGAAGCCAGAGAGCAGAAAGAGAGGATCTCGCCCACAGCTCTCCCCCGACCCGTGCTGGTGGTCACACATTAGGACCGTGAGCTCCAGGATCTCCAGGAGAGCTGCAGCAGAGGCAGACCCAGTGCCGGAGATCACGGAGAGTTTGTGCTTTCGCCCAACTTGCCAACGAAGCAAGTGATCAACTTCTGCAGGGCCTCCGCGCGCACCACCGAGATGCGCAGGACTTCCTCATGGTTGGCTTTCTCCTCGCTGCTGTAGCTCATCACAGCTTTGTTGGTGATCAGGGAGACCCCAAACACTCTGAGGCCACAGTGCCTGGCTACGATTACCTCCGGGACCGTGCTCATGCCTGCAGGAGAGGAAAGGACAAGGACGCACCAGAAGGGTCAGGATTACACCAAAATCGTTCTAAAGCACCAAGCCACCCTCCCATCCTCAGCGCACGCCCTGCTATCCTTTCTCTGAAGCTATTTCTGAGCAACACAGCCATTGCAGCACTGCAGTAACAGACCTGCTCAGCATAATGAGACACCGGTGTTTGATTCCCAGGTGCTGCATCTCTGTCCCTATCCCCGAGTGTCCCACACCAGGCTGCCTGCAGCCCTGCTAGGGGAAGCACCAACGTGCAGCGTCACGTGGCTCTTCTCTTCCTTGGCTGAAAAGCTATTCCAAGGAGAAACAGCTTTGAGAAGCTCAATGCCTTCCTTTACACACAACATGCCTGCAGATTTTAATGAACAGACATCCACAAGCTGCCTCGGCCTCCAGGGTGTCAGGCTGGAGGAATCATGCGGATCATAACGCTCACCTTCCTCACATGCCATTAGAAAGGTTTCCATGATTGCTACCCTGAAAGCACAAAGACTCCAAAGACTCTTGCGGGGGGCTGCCTTGAACAGGACCCAGGAAAAACCCTCAGAGTGCCAGAAATCAGAAAATGATCAAATGGCCCTTTATTTCTGATGGGACTCCACTTGTTCCTGGTAAAGTCAAGCCACGACAATGTGGCAAACTTGTTCTTTGGAATACAAGTGGGACATTACATTGGGCTCCTTGTCCTTATCCAGACTCACTTCTCCAGACCCAAGAGACTTTGGTGGGGACACAGACAGCAACAGGAACCAGCCTGGGGCTGAGAGCACCGTTTAACCCATCGCTCAGTGCCCAAAGGACCCCGTGAGCCCGGACCCACCTACAGCGTCCGCTCCCAGGGCCTGCAGCATGCGGCACTCGGCGATGGTTTCGTAGCAGGGCCCCGTCTGCATGCAGTACACCCCTTCCCGGAGGAAGGGCAGGTAGCCCAGCTCCTGCGCGCTCTCCCGCGCCACGCTGAGCAGCTCCTCTTCGTAGGCGTCCGACATGCAGGGAAACCTCATCCCGAACCTGGAAGGCAGGAAAGGACACGGCCATGCTGACGCTGCTACTGCTCTTCCTCCGGCAAGGATCAGGACTGGTCATTGCTTGGTTAAAAAAGAAGGATTAAGGGCAGACTTGCCTCGAGTATAGTCTGTCTCATCCCAGCCTTGCCATCAGGTACTTCCAGCCTTCCTGACAGATTTAATCCCCCAAGACCCTCCCCACAGCAGATTAGAGCCCCTGGAAGGCCTGGCCTTTTGTGCCTATGGGCAATTCCTTTGGGAATGGTCCTTCCGAGGACTTCTATCTGCAGATAGCACCGATGGCCAAATCTCTCCCCCCAGTACCTGGCCCTCTGCTCCTCCTGCACATGCAGAGCCCCCAGGCCACCCCCGGGAGGAGGCAACGGTGCAGCACCGGTCACTAGACATGCAAGACCCCATCAGGCAACCAGGCCAAGCTCCAGGGAGACAAAGCAGGTGATATTTGAGTCTTCCCTCCACTCCATATATGTTAGGCCAGTTTGAAGTGTCCAAAGAATGGCTTTCTTGGGAAGACCTGTTCTGCAGGTAAACAGGGATTGCTAGTTGGAAGATACTCCCCAGGGCAGAGCACTCGACCCAGCTTTTGCTTCTTGGCACAGCAAGGTCACACTGAGCACAAGACTGGTCACTTTTCTAGGACATGATTGGATTTAGTTGCCTAGCCATAAGTATTTAGGCCCCTTTTAAGATACCCTGATAGGTCCTATCTGTCCCCCAGTTGTCACTGCAGAGCACACGTGTATCCTGTGGGTCTTATCTTGAATTTGCCAGCTCCCAAGAAAGGGTATTAGATACTCAGTGGGGTCTCAGATGTTATTAAATGCTTAGATTTAGCCAGTGGTGTCCTACTCTTTGTGCCCTCCCTTGCAGGAAAAGGTGCAAAGGAGCACAGCTGGGGCCAAGTTTTAGGTCATGTTCACCCTTTGCTTCCAGGCAGGGTCTCTGGCTTGCCTTGGATCTTAAAATTAACCCCATCCTGCTCCTGATTGAAGGAATTGTACTGTGGAGTCAAAATGAGCAGAAGTAGATGGCCAGGGCTGCCGTGCCGCTGCTGAGATGATCTACAAAATAAAATTCTAGTCATCTTCCCCAATCTGGCTCGGTAGGAACGGAGCAGGGCCCTCACCTGGGCTCTGGGAGCTCTGCCTGGCTTTCACATTCCTTCAGCTGAATGTTCAGGGCAGCAACTGACTTACTGTTTGTGAGCGCTAAAATATTATGAATAAAAAATAACCTTTTCTGTCTGGTCTTCGGGAACAAGCGTTCATCAGCACAAAACCTGCCTCTCCTTCCTGAAGGATGGCCCACAGTGGCCCGACCAAGCTCTCCAATTTATTAGCTGCAATCCTCAGATTCTCTCCTATATTCCCTTTCCACATCCCTGCACTGCCTCTAGCTTCCCCTCAATTGTGCTTAGGTAAATCCTTCCCGATGGCTGAGTTTTGCTTCAGGGGGTGCTGTCCTCTTGCCATTTGAACCGCAGAACAGCATTTATCTTTTCCGAGATGATTGCTAGCACCTTCCAGGCTCCTTCAGCAGCAGGAGCCAGGTCTGCTATCAGATCAGGAAGGATTTAAGTGCAACTGGAAACCAGGCAGAACATGTTGCTCTCAACCAGAATTTAATTTCTGGAAAGTTCCCAGGACAGTCCAGGTGCCCGTCCTGCAAACCTGCTCCTTTTGCTAGGATGCAGGTACTACCAACCCACCAACAGATCTGGGCATCCTGTCATCTCCATTCGCTCTTTGTTCATGAATTACCTCCTCCTCCACCACCTCTGTTCACTGTCCTCTGGCTTTATATATTCTTCTACCTGCTTGGATAGGAAATCATCCTTTCTGCTGTTACCTCCTTATCCTCAAAAATCATGAGATAACTCAGACAGCCCCAGATCTTTCCTGCTTTCCTGACACCTGAAGCTCTTTGGTCTGAGCAAGGCAAAACTCCAAGGGATGTGGAAAACAGAAACCCTGGACCACTGTCCTGCATGGCCCTGACCTGCCAGCTCGGCCAGCACCAGGTCACACTCTTAGATCTAGAGGTCTCCAGAGAAGCTGCCAAGACAACCAGCTCTCACGGGACCGATGCCTTCAGAGAATAAATAAAATTAACAGAGGCACCTCAGTTTCACAGGCTGAATAGAAGGGAGGGTCTCCAGAACCTTTGAGTTTTCAGCTATGCTCTTCTACCAACCCATCGCCCGGCCTCTGCTGTGTCACAGTTTTGTCACGTCAGAACTGAGTGACAAACGCAGGCTGGAAGCGTGGCAGTTCACTCGGTTATAGGGAACTGGCAGAGACCGGGGCTGACAAGAAGGGAGAGCAGCAGAGCTGATTTGCAGGCAGTATGGCCAGCCATGCCAGGAGAGGGATCAGCGCTCTGTTCTTACCAAGTTTCTGGAGATTTGCCTATGAACTCCTTGCAGACCTACAAGAGAAGCAACAAGCAGAGCAGGTGCTTGGGGAAGGCAGGGCAGGTGGCACCGCACACTCAGTTACTGCTTTAGCTTTTCCCTTGGGGATATCCAGATCCAAACCCTACCTCTCATTAACTACTTGCCAGCAGGTGCAACTGGTGGTCTCAGTCCTGGTGCAGGAAAGGGCAGTTTGACAATGCTGAGGGGCCAGCTGGGATCTAGGGAAGATGCATTTTGCCATAGCACAATGGGAACTCAAGCAGGAACAGCAGGAAATGAAGCAGGACCGGAACAAGGGCCAGTGACAGGAGTGCACTGCAAGTCTGCGAGGAACCGGCCACGCGGCCGCTTGAAGCTAATGCTACAAACCTTTCACAAACGCATTAGAAGCGCTCTCCTGCTCTTGCAGGCACACGTTGCCCAGTTTGGGACAGGAGGAGGCATCCTCACCTCTCATCGTTTTGTCCTCGCAGTGGATTCTGCCCTCCCAAGGCAAACATGCTGATGTGATCCCGAATGAACATGATGTCCCCCACTTGGAAGTGGGGATTCAGTCCCCCGGCAGCATTGGTGACAATCAAGATCTCAACCCCCAGGAGGCAGAACACCCTGATGGGAAAGGTGACCTGTAGGAATCAAAGGAAAAAGACATCTGTGCAAGGAATATCAGTTTAGTTTTCCAAACTGCTTGGTATTCCAGGAGCACTGAGCTGGGTGTATCTCCGCATACGTGGGATTACTAGATAAATTGATTTTATCTTCCACTCTTGCATCTTTTCAGAAAGGGATGGAGCCGTGATGGAAACAGAGCTGGAGCAGCCATTAGGTAGCCATTACCTGCCCTTGCTCAGTTAAAAATAATAGCAGCAGGAAAAGACACAGCCATGATCAATAGCATTAAGAGAGTATAAAGGATGGAGAGGAGAAGGAAAGTGCAGGAGGTTTGAGGCAGTGAGCAGTCGTCCTCTTGGGAAGCCAAGGAGAAGGGGAGGTTGGAGAATACTAATGCTCTGCTCACCTTTGGGGAGAGAAAATCTTTGCAATAGTTCTCCTTCATCTTAGTCTATCTAGCTTCAATAGATTCACTTCTCCTCCACTTAGCTCTGTAGATCCTCATATACCAATGCTGTGCAAAAGTGCTACCTTAATTAAAAGGTGAACTTCTGAGCCCCTTGTGCTATGGGGAGAACTAAAGGTCTCCATGCACCTGCATGAGGAATTTCCCATCTCCATGGGCAGTGAGGAATCTACATGAAGCTTGATTTGCCTCCCCATAGGCTATCTAATTTAAAACCCTCCACCCTATTTAAATAAAAAGCATTTAAATGGTTTTGAAGTGTATTCAAAACTAATTTTGAACTAAGTGCCTTTAAAATTCAGGCCCAATTTACTACAGCTGTGCTAGGGTTGAATAAACAGAGCACAGAAAGGACATGCAGATCCTTTTTCCTTGCTGCTAAAGTGCTGCAGAACTCAAGCCACTGCACTGGTGAGGTACCTGCTAATGCACATGGTCCTGGAGTTTAACTGATCAACCAGGTTTTTACAGCAACAAGGTATTTTGCAGAAATAGAGGTTACTCTTCATTTCAGTTTATTCACATTAGCTCTCTGCAAGGACCAGCTTATCCAAAGTCATGGAACTATGGGGAACGGAAAAAAAAGAAAGAAAATCAAGAAAGGAAGGAAGCAGAAAGAAATGACAAAGATCATCTATTTCTAAAATGCTAAAGAAGCAGCAAGAAACAATAACTCTCAACCTCACTTTAATAAGTGATGTTTCTTTCCCACAAACATCACTTAAAGTGAGTTAATTTTAATTGAAAAACATGCTTTGATAAACCTATTTTTATATCAAGAACATTTAACAGTTTTGTTTTATTAAAAGGCAAGAATGCTGCCAACTATCACAATTTATATTCAAACACAAGCTGCCCTGAGCCAGAAGTTAAATCCCAAACCCATGCAAATAAAAAAGAAGCCACGAAACCAGCACCAGTAAATACGAAATAATATGTTCATTTTCTAACAGATATCTGTAAACACTCACGTTAGGTTATATAAGCATTTAAAATTGCCTATATTTTCTGTATTTTAACTGGGAGAATATTCCCAACTGTACACTAGCCAGTGATATATAATTTTTTCCTATGTGAGAAGAAAATCCTAAAATAAAGAAAAGCAAAAGATGATTAAAGCAGATTATTTTTGTGACACCAAGTTTCCTGGTTGTTGATTTAAATCGTGAGTACAATGAGCAAGTTGAAGCATGTACATTAAGCTGTCTGGTGTGATATACTATTTCACCCTGAGAGCATAGAGTGGGTAACCAGCTTGTGAGCCTGCACAGCGTCAGCTTCATCTGGTCGAAGCTCGCAGACTTTTTGGTTGGAATTCCCAATTTTGGGGTTTTGGGAAGGGGCTGTAATCTCAGCGAACGCTGCGTCAGTGCTCACTGCAAGGGCTGTCCTCCTGCAGCTGGATCCCAAAGCAGTCACTGCTGCCTCTCTAAAAATACATCTACTGCTCTGCAAGGGATTTGCACAGGGAGGACTCACCGCGCTGATGGAGTATCCCTCGTAGAAGTGGAAGCGCCCCTGCATGCACACGCACGGGTGGCCGTTCAGCTCCCCAAACACCAGCCTGCCCGCGTGCCCCGAGACTGCAAACGAACAAAGGAGGGCTCAGTGCAGCCACAGGGCTTCAGCTCGGCACAGAGCGGGTAACTCAGGCGATGCCCTCGCGCTACTGCAGAGCGAGCAAAGCCAGGAGTGGCAAGTGCAGTATAAACACCAGTGGCTACACGCAGGAACACCTTGGGTGGTTTATTAGCTTTTGGGAAGGAAAAAAGGGTCAGCAGCCTTCATCGAGTTCTGCAAAATCTCGACCCAAGCCTGTGCCAAGAGCTCCAGGAGAGGGTCATCCCCACAAGGGGTGACGGCTGCCAAGATGTTCAATTCTGCTCACAGGCACTTGGTCCAAGAACACACAAATTCTCATTGGGCCTTAATGACTCGCAGCATAGTAGGAACAAGCAACCAAGGACAAATTTGTATTGGCAGCCTGCAGGTGAAAAGCAGCTGACAATACTACAATTTCTTGAGTTTCCATCCAGCTAGGATGGAGTATAAACTCTTTATGGGGTGTTAGCTTGCGGCTATTGCCTGGAATGACACACCATTTGGAATGGGGGCTCATGGGGAAGATGCTGAAGTTAGAGTCAAGATACAGCTCTGTTGATGCTCCTTTCACCACCGAAGGGCTGGTTGGAACCAGGAGCAGGACACGTCACATACAGCAATTCGAGCCGCCTTAGCTTAAAGGAGATTATGTTGGGCTCTGTAAAATGCTGCCGATGGGACCCTGAACAGCTCTTACAAATAACCAGATGCCCCGAGCAGTGCCAACCTGTGCTCCGTGGGAAGTGAGGGATGTCCTCATAGGGAAAGACGGTCTTGTTATCCAGCGCATCGGCCAGGCCCCCCAGGCCGGAGCCGCAGATGATGGCAGTCCTCGGGCGCCGGGCCGTGCGGGCTCCTAACCAGTCCGCCGTTTCCTTGCACACCTCGTAGCAATTTCTGCAGAAGGAGAACAGGTCGGTGAGGACATCAGCCCATCCAAAGAACAAACTTCAGAGGATAAAAGTCCTGAGAAAGCACAAAAAAAATGTTGCCATTTCTAAAAGAATAGAAGCTTCACTGCTATTATTACAGATGTTTCTCTATAGCAACCACCTTTAATCTCATACTTCAGCTCTGGCCACAGGCAGATCTTTTGAATCCTCTGTGCCAGTTTCATTCTATAGTGAAGAAGTGGCTAATGATACCTATATCGCAGAAGTGTCACTGGGTATGAGCATCGGCGCTGACGAGCGCTGCTCCCTCCGGAGCTGCTGAAGGAATGCCAAAACATTGTTATCCTGAGAAATCACGAGCCGTGTGTCAGTGCACGGGGATGCCCGACCCGGCATGGGGAAGACGAGAGGGTGCAAGCGCAGGGGAACAGCCGGGTGCAGCTCTCCCATGCAGCGGTGGTGACGCGCAGCCCCTATGGAGATGGGATCTGATGGGGGAAACGCTGCCGTTGTTAAAAACCCTTGTGACTTCAGAGGTGGAGGTTGACGCAGAGACCTCGCTCAGCCCTTCTCCTGCAGGGTGGCCGGTGGCCCACAGCCTACCCTAAGCAAGAGCCCCGGGCCAGCTCCGCAGCAAAGCCGAAAGTAAAAGCAGGGGCTTGGGCTCCTGGGCCTGTATTATTTCATTTCTTGGACTGCTCCTTGCTGAGCGACCTGCATTGCTAGAAGGTGGGATAGGAGGAGGTGGCATCACAGTTTTGCAGCGCTTTCATGGAAAGCAAGTGCACCTCAGCTTGTAGCCCTGTCACTCCAGCATTCGTCAGCACTAATCAGTTTGGAAATACAGTCAATAGAGGAATAAGCCTATAATCCTGTTTCCAATAACACAATGAAGATGCTTTCTGAAAGTCGATATCAAGGTTGATTGGAAATTCCCTCCAAAATCAAAGTGCTGATAGCATTTCTTGATAGCAACTCAGCAGTTTCCATTGATGAAGAGAATTAATAAGGGTATTTGCTGGAGGGCTGGGTCACAGAGCAAACTCTTCCAAACAGGGGCAGCATCTCTTGCATATAAAAAGCCCATCTGGTTATTAAGGAGTGAAAAGATCAGATACTGCAAGGGTGAAGGGGATGCAAAATTGACCGGAGACCCCGATAAGCAGCGTCTGCTTCTTCAGTGTTGCTTTGCTAAAAGGCATCATCTCATTTCCAGCAGAGCAAGCCTTCTTCAGCCAGGGATTCTGCCTTCTGCAGCCCTAGAGCACATAGGCAAAATGCGTCAGAGAGCTGCTCTGCGCTCCAGGAGACCTCAGACCACCGACGAGCAGGATTTGAATGCTGATGCCCATCTAATTCCTCATGGGCACGCCACATTCAAGCACAGAACTCTAAAACTACTTTTCTCTTGATGCCTCTGATGCAGCAGGTGAATGTTATGTGTGTATCTTCCATGAGCTTTGCATCTCCCAGCTCCTGGTCAACGTCAACTACATCCAAATTATGTCCTTGGTTAGGAAAGGAGATGTCATACACAGGGTACATTGCAAACTCGTGCGCTGCACAAAAACTCTTCCATACTCACGAACTGGAAAGTCCTAAGTAGCGGAAATACTTTTCAAAGGAAAAATCTGGAAATGTAAGTTTATTTACCAGAACTTACTGTTGAATTCTCCCTGCATGCTGTATCCAAGCTCTTAAAATAAAGAAGTAGGAAAATATTAACCAACCCTACCTTTGACTGTCCATATTATCATTTTCCTGGGCATAGTTCTCCCAGACAAGTATTTTTAAAATGCTTTACATAAATTAATGACTGTTTCCTCATACTTTATCCTCTGAGAAACTGCAACCCTTATTTAGAGAGTTGAAAGCACCAGGAGTGTTGAAATGCAATAGCCAAGCTCATTAGGCACTTGCAGAAGACATGAGAAGAACTGAGGTCACCACGTATTTGGTCTTTCATTTACTCCCTACTCCTTTCTTGCACTTTTGCTGGGTATTTCTTAAGGAAAGCAAATACATCCTTGCAAAATAGCATAAAAACATTCCCACATCCACATAAATTATGAGTCTGGGGTGGATCCGTTTCAATGAGAGCTGAAAACAGTGGGACTGACTGAGCTGCACTAAGTTTCAGAGGAATTTTTTCCTTCTAAGAGAAGTTAAAATGTTTCCTACCAAAGTGGGTGGTAAAACTCCTATGCTGGGTAACACTACTGGCCCGAGAGGAGCCACAGCAAGTAGAAAGGGGCCTTTAAAGCCATTTTAGCCCCCAGCTGCTCCCCAAAACCCAGAGCTGTCTCTGGTGCTGAGCACACAACTGCTCACTGATGGAATAGAGGCACATCCAAATAATAAATTGGGGTGCCCAACCTGCAACAGCCGCTTCTCCGGGCGCCCAGCGAGGGGGAGCAGCGGGCGCCAAGGATGTCGGCGCTCGAGGACAAAGGCGCTCGCCCGGCGGGGCGGGATGGAGAGTCCAGCGCTGGAGTCAGCGGGCGCAGCGTTCCGCTCGGGAGCGCGCGAGCCCGAGGCCTCCGCGAGCCTTTGGACGGGAGCATTAATGCCTGGAGCACAAAGCCCCCCTCCAGCCGCCTGCAATGCACGCCTAATAATAGTGCTCAGCAGCCCAGCTTTGGATTAAATCACGGGATCAGCTGAAAGCACAATCCCCTTCTTTGTGCTTTACTGTATGTACTGCTGTCACCCACCGAAGACACACATCTGTTACGAAATACAGGCTTGTCATCAATGATTAATCTTTTATGGCATGTTAAAAAGAAAGAGAAACTTCCTGCTGTGCTTCTCGGACAGTTGAAAGCAAAAGCACATAAAAAGCAGATTTTTATCCCACTAACAGATAAAGCGCTGCATTTTGCAGAGGGCCAGGGTGGTATATGTGTTTGCAGCACGTGCATCTCCATCTCCACTTCACACAAGAGCATTTGTCTCTTCCCACATCTTCTGTCCCATAATCTTTCCCAAGGTCACCTGCTTATTGCCATATTTCTAATACCAGCACCTGACAGGGGCAGCTGGTCCGATTCCTCTTCGGTAATAAAACGTTTACTCCTCAGCATCCCACGCCTGACGCTTACAGAGTGCCAGGAAGAAAGAGGAAAAGCAGTGCAAGGGAAAACGATGCAACTTGTGCAGCCCCTTTTCCGCTTCCAGCTCCGTGCATCCCTGCGCTTCACAGCCTCTTACCTCTCCTCCTCAGCACAGGCCATGCTCCTCGCCGGGCAAGCGACAGCCGGGGAAGGAAACGGAACCTGCCGGAAAGACGGAGCGGCAGAGGCCCATCGAACGTGCCCGAGCCGCGGCGGCCCTGGCAGGGAGGCGGGAGGTGTGTCCCCAGCTTTCCCCGGAGCAATTCTGATCCCGGAATAGGAGGGGCATGCTCAGGAGATCTGCTCTTCTGCTCTCACGCCCGCGACACGCGCGCGCTCGGGAGCCGGGCGGAAGGCTCGCGTGTGCACAAACACACGGTATAACGCAGAGGACGCCCAGAAAACTCACGCGTGCGGCTGCAGCAGCCCCCAACGGCACGGCAGCTGACGGCGGATCTGCAGCGATTTGCACGACCGGGAACCAGCTAGCAGCTCCACGCGCCCGCTCCTGTATAATGCATCACCTGGAAGCAGGCCACGAGTTTGCCGGGCCTCTGCAGAGCCCGTGCGGTGATCTGTGCCACTATTCCTGCGAGCAACGAGACGTTTCTGCATCTCCCCTCATTATTTTCCCTTTTATTCCTGCAACAAGGGGAAATGTCCTATTAGGATCCCCCTTTAACTCCTATTTCATCATGGTGCTTATCTCAGCAAAAAAAATACTGCTTTGAGCTATTCTACAGCTCTCTACCTTTTTACATTATGGAAGATACTGGAAAAAAAAAAAATCAGCATCCCAGCACATACCTATATTTTTTTTTTTTAAACACAAAGTTTAAAACAACCCTGGCATATGCATCTGTCCACGCAACACTGATCTCAGCAGCTAATTTGAATCACATTTAAGAGCCATAGATGCTTCCAAGACAATAAAGTGCCTAAAAAACATATAGGAAAATAAGTGATGAGTGGAGCAGAGACCTTCCTCGCTCCAAGTGCTCTACAGGGGCATTAGGGATTGCAGGGTCCAGAAAAGCCACGGGGGAACAGCCTTCGCAAGCACCCAATTGGGAAGAAAGCTTCTGTCAAAGCTTGGGAACAAAACAGACAGGGTTAATAAAAACCCTTTAGAAACGGGAACTTCACCAGTTCCAGCTCCGGTTGTTTCTGTTTCATCTTTGTTCCCTGGCCTAGAAAACCACACGCTAAACACCCGGGTTGCCCCAGGAAACCTCAAAGTCAAATGCTAAGAAACATCCTGGGCATTTTTAAAGAATCCGTTCTGTGCATAGGCTCCTTCCCCCTCAATACTTTTTCCTTCAGCCTCATTTTCCGACGCAAGACGCGCTGAGCCGATGGCTGAGGTGGCTTTCGGGAGGTGCAGGCGCATCGGGCCCAGCCAAAACCCCTGGGGCTCTGCAAGTCGCAGCCCGCCTGGAGCCCCCTCACGTCCCAGGCTTCTCTCACCAGCACCCGGGACATTTTTCAAAGCCATTACCTACTCCTAGTAAATTAGCAACAGAGCAGCATTAGGCCCTTTATGTTGATTTTCCACACAGTTCTTTGGTACCAGCAGACTTCTGATGCCCCCCAGATATGTTCCTTTTTTAGCCTTAACCTGATTACATTCATTAATCTGATTTTCTCTCCTTTTTGTTTAAAGTTTTGCAAAGCAGAAGAGATCAGACAGACTGAGAGCTCTTTTCAATTTGTTCTTGGCCACAACAATCCCCCCTTAGTTGGGATTTACATGGCAAACAGGATTAACAAGAAGGGACCATTTTATTTCTGTGATGGTCTGGTTTAAGAGCAACTAAAATGACGGGAGTTTTAACCTGTGATGGTGACTCTATTTTATCCTTGTCCAGCCAGGCTCGGCCTCCTAGACAAAAATTTGAGCATTCACATCAATAATACTGAGGAAAGGAAGAGAAAAAACTAATTAAACTTCAGCTCTTGTACAAGCACTGTAAAGTACATCTGTCTAAAAAATGAAGTTATTGAGTAGGTTGCATAATCCCAAAGAAAGAATATTGACAGGCATTCACACTGAAAGAAGCTCATCTGCCTCTTATTCTTTATGTATGTGTGTCTGCAGCAAAAATATATCTATAATCCAAATCTTATTGACCTGGGTGCCATTCAAGTGCTGCTTCTGTAGGTAGAAATTCAACAGCTACAGCATGCAGATACAATCACCTGAAATGATTTTGTAACAAGGCTTTACATTCCTACAGTAATATTCACCTAAGGAAGGGTGAAGCTTTCCGCAAGCATTTCATCAAAATATTTAATTAGTGCTTTGGGGTAAGGCTCCCACATACCTCTCTGCTCACATTATCACAGCATCAAGTTATGCTGTAGCCTTCTCACATATATCAGACCACAAGTATTTTGGAAAAGAATTGAGATGGAGAAATACTAAGAGCATCTCTCAGTGGGGGAGCTAAGCTAAATAAGCCTCGTCCAGGGGAAGCATCCCCGCGGCAAAGACCTCCTGGCATGGGCGCTGTGCTCGGCATTAGCTCCATCTGGGGACATCCTTCCAGGTTCTGGAAGGATTCCAGGTTCTTCAAGGATGTCCCCATGTTTTGGGGCTGTCTCTGTGTTTTGGAGAAACATGAAAGGGGGAAACCCCAGCACAATTTTGGTTCTCTACAGGTTCAGATCTGGGATCCACATGTATCACTGCCCTCGCCAGCCAGTTAAGTTGGTCTAACATAAAGCTCCCTCCAAACTTAGCCAAAAGTTTGGATACAGATGGGAAGAACATGAGCTACATAAAGAAAATCATGTGAAGACTCCACAGGTGGCTACAATCAGGGTATTTCCCCATACTGAGCCCACATGGGACAAAAGTTTATTCTTTTGTCATTTGGTTTTCCTCTCCATTCTTTCACACAGAGGAGCTCCAGCACAAAACACCCACCCAGCTCCTGGCCACGTTACAAGGGACAACTCCCTCCAACTCCTCTTTGGAGGGCACAGCTCTCTGCAGATCACTAGACGAATGTACCAACACCTGTAACCATGGGCCCATCCCAGGAGGATGGAGAATTCATGGTCTCCCAAGAGGCCCAATGCTTTCTCATCATCTCATCTGTGGTGAAAAAACACCACGGAACTGAATAGTCTATAGGGTTTTTCCTGATTTCTTTCACTGCCTTTTTTTGTGTGTTTTGAGCAAAAGTTAAACAGAGTCAATCATTTTATTAAGGTTCTGCATTAGATACCGCTTAGGTCTCAATGCACTTTCACTGTTGCTACAGATTACTGCTGCAACCCTTCACATGAAGGGCCCTCAATGCAAACCCACCTGATTCTGCACCGCAAACCGAAAAGCAGGAGAGCCCTGACTGATCAGCCACCAAGGTGACACCAAGAGCAGCCGGCGTTCCCAGCCTCACGCGCTACCTGCTCATGTCTCCGTATAGCTAAAAGCTTCAAGAGCAAATACAAAGCAGAGCCTCAGATGCAGCTGAGAAAGTGGGAGAGAGCAAATCTCTCCTGGACACCCATCGAGGTCTGCCTTATCTGTTCCTTCCCAAAAAGGCTGCTACCCTCCTACCTTTAGGAAGGCCCATTGCTAAAACCATGCAAGACTTGACCCAAAAATACACATTTATGCAACTGATCTTTAGATGCAGGGTAAGAAGAGCAGGATGCCCTGTAGAAACTATTTGTTTTCTTCCAGGGCTCAGCCTGCTCCTTCAGGTCCCATTCCTACATAGCCAATACAATTAAAAAGCCTCCTCCAAACCTCCAGCACCACCCTTCAACGGCATCAATCAGCCTGGCTAGAATGCACAGCCACCCTGCTAATTTTAATTAAGAAAAAGCACAAGCAGGACTAGCTCATTCTTAACTGGAAGATTTGTGGCATTTATCTGAATGCCCCTTTTGGGATACATGCTCCAGCTGCACACACATATCATCAGGGATTGAAGAGGAGCTGCAGATCAGCTATTATAAGCTTAACTCCACCAAAGTGGGGCTATTGCAGCAAGCAAGGGACATGCTCCAATTGTGTCATTCTCCCAGGGGCAGAAAAAGGTCCTAGGAACTAGTCAGAATGAGGCAGAAGCACTTGACTGATTTTTGTATCTTAACTTGAAAAGTTGTTAAGGAAAGATTAGAGAAACCTGAAGTTCACAAGCTGAGTTAAGAGTTCAGAGACATATTCAGCAAAAAAGAAAAATAAATGCCAGAAAAAAACAAGCAAGCAAAAAACCCAATTTATGTTCCTCAAAAAAACTATTTCTTTTAGCTGGATTACTAAATACTTTAGCTAGTATTTCTTTTAGCTGGGAATTTGGTAGCCCTGCATGTTGAACAAGGAATAGCTTCTTCTCATTGTGTTTTGGGCAGTCCCTCTCATCAGGAGCCCAGGCTCCAATCAGCAGCCTAAGGTACAGAAAAGTCAACAGCTGCATTAAAAACTCAGCAAAATGGGGCTGCTAAGTTAAAAGTCCTATTTCTGAATCCCTATCCACAGGTGGTGGATTACAGCTGCTCTTACTAGTATTATTTAAATGCTTATGAACCTAACAGCCTATAAGAATACTTAAAGGAAGGGGTTAAAAAGAGTTTAAAAAAAGGTTTAAAACATACAACTCCAAGCAATTTAAATAACTTACTCCCTGCAAAGCCTGATCATGCTACATTTTGTTCTTGCAGAGAGCAAAAAGCTAAACAAACAAGATATGCAGAAGGGAAAAAGAAAAAAGAAGAAAGCAACCAGAAAAGCCCAACCTAACAGAAAGCTCTTCTGCCAGGAACAAAAAGCACTGCAGACTGTACTGTGCCTGCTACATTGCGGTTCCCTTTAACTTCTCCTAAGATAAAAATAAGAAATTTAACAATATTACCAGAATAGCAGGTTCTGCACAAGCAACATTAAAAGTCACAGCAGGTACCAGAAACCCTCACCAACCCACCCAGCCGGACACTCAGCGCTCCAACCAGCCCCAGCTGCTCCCCTTGAGCTATTTAAGCCCATTGATCCCAGAGCAACTTCCAGAGAAGCCAATGGGAGAGCAAAGAGGTTCTGCCCATGGATATAAATCCTTCCGCCCAGCAGCCTGGGCTTTTCTGTAGGGCAGGGAAAGCTTCCCTCTGGAAGAACAGCATGAATTTTTATTTGCTTTTTTTTTTTTTAATTGCACTTTCTGCATTAGTGCTGAATATACTATTTTTACCTCAAAAAATGAGCTTTTTTTTCTTTTCCCCTCAGGGATTTAAATAGATGGAGGCTTGTTAGTCTCCTATCTGTGGGCAGCATAGGGCAGTTTAACCCTTATTTTCTTAAATAAGAAGCAATCTAGCTGTAGCTATGCATAGTTAATTTGGAAAGCAAGTAAGTAGCTCAAAAAGGGGAGGAGTTTATTGTTTTATAGAGTTATATTTTCAGTTATAAATTGAACACGTAAGATTTTTAGTGTGTTTAAGCAGTGCTTATGGTATATAATTGCTTATAAAATAGGATGGAATGTTATATGGGGATTAGCGGTGGTTTTGGTTCTCCTTGATGGAGCTGCCCTGTCCCCATCGCTC
The DNA here is from genome assembly GCA_013398735.1 of Nothocercus julius. Taxonomy (NCBI): domain Eukaryota; kingdom Metazoa; phylum Chordata; class Aves; order Tinamiformes; family Tinamidae; genus Nothocercus; species Nothocercus julius. Next base: position 753,949 of record VZSV01000154.1, read on the forward strand.
CTCAGCCCGTGCCGAGGCCTCCGCGGGCGGCCGAGGGAGGCGGCGCCGCGGGCCGGGAAGGGAG
>VZSV01000154.1:754317-907204 GCA_013398735.1 Nothocercus julius
TCTCCTTTGGTTTTTATTCTTTATTTGCGATAAGCTGCTTTGCGGCCGCTGAAATGGCTGTGCGTTGCTTCTCCAGTGCTTTTTGGAGGTGGCTAAAGTGCTGTGCTGATGTTCCTGTCCGCAGGCCCCACGCCAAGCCGTGCAGGCCGGTCCTCAGCCCTTTGGAGCACACGGCTTCCTGTGTCTTTTGTGCTTCCTGTCAAGTAGGAGTTGGAATTGACCATAAATACCCAAGAAAACATTTTTTTTTTTCCTTGCTTCATTTTTAACTACTGCTCTTTCATCAAGGAAAGCCAGACATAAGGATTTGAAGTGGCTTAGTCAAAACTATGTGCAGTTATGAAGCAGGGCACAAAATATTTTTTTCTTTGTTAAACCTCTTGTCAAATGTATCTGCTTTTAATTTTGCCTGCTTATATAGCTCTATTTAGAAGCCTAACAGTGTTTTTCCTCCCCTCTTGTCCTCTAGGTTGCAAATCAGTCCAAGAATGAACAAATGCAAGAAGACTTACGTTGACCAGACTCCGAACCTTGATAAGTTCACCCCTGATGTTGTTGCTGAGATTGAGAAGCTCTTTGCCAAGAAGTTTTCTTACACTAAGCCTTTGGGTAATGAGTGGAAGCTGCCGGATCCCAGCGTTGCTTTTACCTGTGATCATGAGGAGTTCAACTTGCTCCTTGCTCTGAAGGACTCCATGAATGAAGTCAAGAATCAGCTGAGTGACAAGAACCTGGTTGAATGGCATCAGCACACCTCGCTCACCAACAGAGCAGGGAAAATAATTCCCCACGTGAAGAAGTCGGTGAATGCTGAGCTGTGTACGCAGGCTTGGTGCAAGTTTCACGAGATACTGTGCAGCTTCCCTCTTCTCCCTGAAGAAGCTCTTCAGGATGGAGAGCTGAACTCTGTCCACCTCTGCGAAGCCCCCGGTGCTTTTATAGCCAGCCTCAATCACTACCTGAAATCCCATCGCATCCCTTGCGATTGGAATTGGGCAGCTAACACTCTCAACCCCTATCATGAAGCAAATGACACCCTCGTCATGATTATGGATGACCGTCTCATTGCGAATACCTTGCCTTGGTGGTACTTTGGCCCAGACAACACTGGTGACTTGATGACATTGAAATATCTAACAGGGCTTCAGCACTTCATAAATAATATGGCCACAGTTCACTTGGTAACTGCTGATGGCAGTTTTGATTGCCAGGGAAATCCAGGTGAACAGGAAGCTCTTGTCTCACCTCTGCTCTACTGTGAAACAGTCACTGCTTTAATGATCCTGAGCCCCGGAGGATCCTTTGTGTTGAAGATGTTCACGTTGTTTGAACACTGCTCTGCCAATCTGCTCTTTCTCCTAAATTGTTGCTTTGAGCAGGTCCATGTCTTTAAGCCCGCCACCAGCAAAGCTGGAAACTCAGAGGCCTATGTGATCTGTCTTCGCTATTTGGGCAGAGAGAGCATTCACCTGCTGCTTTCTAAGATGATGCAGAACTTTGGTACGGAAATGGTCAACAAAGCACTTTTCCCCCAGCATATGATACCAGCGTCTTTTCTTAAAATGCATGAAGAATGTTGTGTGTTCTTCCACAAGTGCCAAGTAGAGACCATCTCTGAGAACATCCGGCTCTTTAGGTGTATGGAAGAAGCAGAGCAGACAAAACTGAACAATTTAAGAGATTGCGCAGTAGAGCTCTTTATGCAAAGATATTGCATGAAACCTATTGCCAGAAGTAACTGGCTGGTGAAGAAATGTCAGGCTGGTTGCAGCATGAATGCAAAATGGTTTGGGCAGAGGAGCAAATATTTTAGTACATACAATGAGAGGAAGATGCTGGAAACCCTTACGTGGAATGACAAAATGGCAAAGGGCTATTTTAATCACTGGGTCGAAGAGCACAGCTTTAATAATGCTGGTAAAATGTGTGTTTTGGAAGGATTGTCTTCTAACCTTGAGTGTAGCTTGTGGTACATTTTGGAAGGAAAGAGACTGCCAATGGTAAAATGTTCTCCATTTTGTGATGGTCAAGTCTTAACAAATCTTAACGAAGCGCTGCAAGAATGGGCAGGGGCTGAGCTGAGCAGCAGACAAATGCTGCAGCCTTGTCCCTCTTGCGAGGTGCTCTCTGGGGAGCTGATACTGGCTGAACTGGCCAGCCTTACTGCATGCCACCAGGAGGTCCTGAGTGCGAGTTGTAGTGGCCGGCCCACGTGCCTTGTGGTGGGCTTCCCATCCCTTTGCAGTACCAAAAGCCAACCCACTATGGAGATGAAGCTCCTGGACTCGCCCCTGCTGCTAACATTTAGCTTTTCTCTGGTTTATGACGGAGAACCGAAATACCAGCAGCAGCTTTTGGAGTGTGTTCTGCATTGCCTGAAGCAACTGAAGGCGGGAGATGCGCTGGTCCTGCCTATTCTCTCTTGTTTTACTCGCTTCACAGCCAGCCTCGTCTTCATCCTGCACTGCTGTTTCAGATGCCTCACATTTGCTTGTCCCATGTCCCACGAGCCGCTGAGGACGTGTGCTGTTCTGCTGTGCGTCGGCTACCACGGCCTCCCGGATCCGGTTGCTGAATATCTGCGCCACCTGAATCAGCTGATGTGCTCTCTGCTGCGCTCAGACTCTCCGCAGCAGGTTTTGCAGTTTGTGCCCATGGAGGCTCTGCTCCAGGGCAAACTGTTGGAGTTCTTATGGGATTTGAACACGGTCATTGCCAAGAGACAGCTCCACTTGATTGTGCAAGCTGAGCAGCAGCAAATGACTAGCAGTATTTCATTTTAAAACAGCTCTAGAAGGGAGCATGTTCCTGCTCTGAGAGCCGGTTTCCCAGGCAGGTAGAAGTTGTTAGAAATGCTGCCCTGTGGCTGGAGTGTCCCTGTAAAGCCTTGGCTTGGCAATTGTACTTTTGAGAGGCCATTTTGAGTTCCCAGGGTTTGTGGAAGCCAAAATTCTGTGTTTGGGCCAAAATGCTTGGCAGTGTGTGAGTCTCCTGCAAGACATAAAGAGAAAAGTGTCTTCTGAGTTGGCTAACAAATATTAGGTTAAAAATATCTGCTTTCAAGCAGTAGCGAAAGAGTCCAGGGAAAGATGCTCTTTGGTTTTAACCTTGTATATGCTGTTTTTTGACAGGTCTTTTTATGGCCTTGTTCCACTGCTCCCCCAAAATCAATGAGTGGATCATAACTTTGTTTTTAAGTGCAGGGTCTTCCTTAAATTGTCTTGAGACACTGAGAGAAAGCGAGTCTAGTGGTAGTGGCTGTTAATAAGGATGTAAAAATGTCTTTCAGATTAAAAATATAATGTACAGATTTGTTCACCAGAAGTGCTTTGTGGGAGCACTGAAGGAGCATTAAGCTGAGAAAATACATGGTACTTTCTTTAAAAAAATATGATGAAAGTTTAATTTGTCTCCACTTAGAGATAAAAATGGGAAAATTAGTGATCCATGCAGGTCCTTTAAGAGGATCAAGTATAATTTTTTCATATTAAGAGCTAGATTTTGAGGCTCAGCTTGGGTGTGTTAATGCTTAAATTTTAAGCTTGTAGCTTAAATGGGGAAACCTGCTCAGAGGGAGAAATGTCCTTTAAAGGAAAAATGGCTTTACTGTTGTGTGCAAGATCTCTTGGAAAAAAAAGATTGAAAGTGCAGTAAGAAGGAAAATTATAGTCTCCTGATTAATTACCAGTCACCTTATGGAAGCACTTCTAATTATATAATGTAGGAGCTTGAAAGATAATTCATTACTGGTGAGGACCAAAAGCACTGTTGAAATGCTGTATTTTTCCCCCCCTGGAGGTGCTGCACCTTTAATAGGCTTTTTTGCCATGTTGATTGGGGCAGAAATTAACGCATTTAGTGCTTCATTTTTTATTTAAGAATTTGGTAGGTGAGTGAGCTTATGGCCCAAGTCTAATTCCTGAAGTTTTCTAAAACCTTTTTTTTGGTCGTGTGTGAATAGAAGTGGCACAATCTACCCAACAGAAGCTTCTGGGGCTGGTCGTTTTCTGTTTTAATTTGTTAAATGAACTTTCTCTTTTAGCTGAGAGCTGAGTCATGGTTTGCCCTGATCAGGAAGATGGTGACCTGGGCAGTAGCAGCTTCTCCTGCATGGCAGCTCAGAGCCTCTAAACTCAAGAGCACAAGCAGGGCTGTGGATGAGTTTGCTGAGGAATAAAAAAGAAGCAATGGTCACTAGAAGTATTTTAGAGGAGGAGTGCATGGTAGGACAGTAAAGACCACTTGTCAAAGCCTTATTTTGCTGAGACAGGAAGCAAGATGAAGGTATTGTCTGCTAACAGCAAATTTCCTTGAACTTCCTTTGGAATATCATTGGGCAGGTTTTCCATTTTCCTAAATTTTTAGGAGCATATATTTTAAACATCCCCAAACTGCATTTCAAAAAGTGCTAGACTGTCAATCTCAGCCAGAGCAGGGGGAAAATAGCATCTCTGGAGAGAAAAAAAAGGTGCATACCCTTCTGTGAAAGCCACATCTCTGAAAATGAAGGGAAATCAGTGTGTGGGGGGTTCCTGAGATCTGGTTTGCTTTGAAGTCCTTTTTGGTTCCTTGCCATGTGTTGGGAGATGACAGAGCAACTTTGAGGGTAACTGCTCCTGTTAGAAAGGAAAGCAGTGGTTTGGATAATCGTTTTTCTTTTGGTTTAGTTTGAAGTGGCAACAGTTCCAAAGTTAGGAATGATGCTAGTCCTTTTAGTTCTGAAAATCCTGTGTTGTCCTAGCTGTCTTTGGGCCAAAGATTTCTTCAAGGTAAAAAATAATAAAATATGTTCCTATTGTGACATTTTGGGAATAAGTAAGAATGCAAGGGAAGAGTATGTTAATTTTTTGGAGAGAGTCTGATGGCATCTGGTTTTGATGCTGAACAGTTCTTATTTGATTTGGGATGAGACTTGATTGCATGTCTCAATCCTGGCTCTCTAACATGCTTTTTTTTAACCTGTTCAAGGTTAGTTGGTGCTGACTTTTGTATTTAGGGTCATTAAGTTTCAATCAGGGAAATGGGCAGGGGAGAAAAATAGCTTGGTTTTGATGTAGTCAAGAAATCATGCAAACTTGGGGTAAGTTTAGTTTGTGCAATGACCACTGTTGTGTGTTTCCAATGAGGAATTGCTATCCAGGCTCTGTCATAGCAAGCTCATTCTTTTCAGAAGATTTTTTGAATCTTTTATCATAATACTTTGGAATAAGTATTTACTTGAGGGTTAAATTGGCTTCTCCATTAAATGAAAGTACTGATTTTTTAGTTGAGTACATTGAAGTTTAGAAATGTTGCTTGCTTTTACTGATTTTTGTATTGTATTTAGGTGCATTTGATGTGTGCAGCTTGCAAGTGTGCTTGCCACTGGTTTTCCAATTTAATTTCTGCAAAGCATAATGAGATTTGTAGTATAAAATTCAGTAGTCTGTAGATACAAATTAATATCTTTTTATTTGTTTAAGCTATTTCTATCAAATTACAGGCTATAAATGTATAGTTAGCAGAATTTTTGTCTATTAGAAAAACAATTTGGGCCTTAAGAAAAGGGCTCAATACTGGACAGTTAGAAAAAGGGAAGAAACATGATTTCTGGCCACTTTGCTGGGTAAATTAACATGTGTCCTGTTACCCTTCCTAAGATTTGTTTGCCACCCTACTATTTATTTTATAGATCATTTGTAGCATGTTAATTCTTAAGGGTGAAGAGGAGGAAGCCCTGTGTAGGTTGTCTTGTTTTTGATGGAACTAAATTATTTTATCAGGACTAGTTGCTGCCATTTCTCACTTTGAACAAGAGCCTTCCAAGGTTCTGCTTGTTCTTTGGAAAATCCTCTGCTCGAGTGGCTTTTTTTAGCATATTAGTGAGTGAAGACAGGGGAAATCCTATTTTTTTGCCAAAACCTGGTGATGGTTTCTCCATGTCATTTTGCAATTACTTCTGGAAGTGCCATATTCATGCCTCAGCCTCAATTATTTGTGCATTTAATTCGGTAGATGCAAAGACCAAATGGCATTACCAGTTTATCCCAGAAATGCTTTCAGCCTGTGTCTGTTCATTGGGACCTTTTTAGGCAATAATTCAGCCCTTGTATGTGACTCCTTGTAATTCCAAAACTGATTCTGTGTCCTAAAACAAGAAGCTTGCTGTAAGAATGAGCAGATGGTTGCAGACACTTCTGCTTGCAACAAGCAGAACCCTTAAGGAGCATTTAGGTGCAGGAAGCTCTTCCCCACTCAGAGGCAATTTAACTTGTTGTTGGCTAAATTTGCTACCCTTTCCTTGCTAAACCAACTAAAAAAGGCATAACCCTCTGAGCAAATGGTTATACGTGGGTACATACAAGTTTATGCTTGTGGAAACCCCTGGTGTTGTTTAATAACTAATCAGTGTATGTTTTTGGTTTGAAGGATGTCTGTATTTGCCTAAGTACATTAAGTGATGTTGGTTGATGAGACCATTGTCTTTTCATTTGATCTGCAAATAAGTGTTAAAAGATCTTTTTAAAAGAAAGGAAAATGATTTATATGGAGAAAATAAAGTATTTTATTTTAGGTTTAAAGTGTCTGTCTTGGAATGAATGGATGCAGTACAATGGGGGAGGTTTGGAGTGACATCAGAGGCACTGGGGAAGGCAACTTTAAAGCTTTTGTCTGTGTAACAACTTCCTCTATTTTCCGATTTCTAATCCAACTAATTTTTAACTGTCTTTACCTTTGCAGTTCGCCAGTTCAGAGAGGCTTCATGCATGAGTGTGGTCAAAGCAAGGTGTAGGAGGCCTGTTGAATTCCCTTGGCCTTATTATCAAAGCTTAACCTGCTGCTTGTGAGTTACTGTAATGCTCTTCAAAAGCAAGGACTTAAGAATCTTTAGTTTCTCCTGGCTAGAACAGGCCAGCTGGTATGTGAAGCCTGTTAAACTTCTGTCAGCAGAATTTACTAATCCTTTTCCATATATTTCTTGTTCTTGCCTTTACTTTGCTTTGTATTATAAAAAAAAGCTGCATGTCTTATTTCTCAGGGTCAATTTTGCTGTACTAACAAGACCTCCCAGCTGATTTTCTTTGGCTTGGTTCTCAGATTTGTCCTGGGACTTCTTGCTAGCTAGTTCTTACTGAAATCATTGGTACTAATGTTTGTATTGCCTTTCTGCTCTGGAAGTGAAGAACTCCATATTAGAGAGCTGGGGAAGACCATCCTGTTTCCTTGAGGTATGATGTGATAGAAAAATTGTATACTGCTATGATACCTTAATTTACTTAGGGATAGTATTTGTGGAAAAATTTCAAGCTAGAAATGGTGCTAAATGTATGCTGAAAGGCAGAGCTCTGTCTCTGTGACTTTAATGAAGCTCCAGGCAGGAAGTATTGGCATTTAACCTCAAAATGTACTTAGCAGGGTTATGAGGGGTTTGGAAATGAAAGCTCTGAAATGGGAGACTGGATTGCAAAAGCCTATTAGGAGGATTGTCAGGTCAAATTTGGTCAAAATGTTTAGATGTATTTTTTTTAACTGTGTATAGGTAAATGTAAATGCTGAGAATTGCCTTCAAACCACTAAGCAGTGCTCAAATCCTTGCATTCCCAACATTACTATGTAAACACACTGCCAGAAAACACACGAACTGGCAGGCTGGAAGCCAAGGGAAGAACTCGGCATTTTTCTGTTGCAAACTTTAAAATTGCCTAGGTGACTGCTTCAGTCTTTGAAGTTGCTTGACGTACTGCATCGTTGATTATAAAATGTACTAAATTTGGATAGATCCTAGTATGCCACTGTACCTGCCAGGTTATGCAAGAGTCGAAATGGTGTGGAAAGTGAAGCCAAATCTCACTGACCATAGAGCAAATTTCTTTCAACTGCACTGAGTTGCTTTGCAAAACTTCACTGTGTTGCATTAGGCTCTTGGTGTCTGCAAGGGACACTTTTCCTGCAACACTCAGTTGTGTAATACTCACCTTTGAAGGCAATACACTTTGGTTAGTGGCCACTTCTATTAAATATTTTTCCTGCCTAGGCAACTCAAATGCTTTTATGGGAGTGCATCTTAAGAGTGCATTATTAATTGAAGAAAATTGTCACTTTAACAGCTTTATCTGAATTGCTCAATAGCTGGGTGAAGTGAATCGATATTCAAATCTTATTTGTTGCTATAGCCAGATCATTCTCTGTAGGGCTAAGAAATATAAATGGGTGGATGCTGCCTTGTTATAAATGAAAGCTCATGCTGAGGTACCCTGAGGTCCTTTGCTGTTGTGAACCTGTGTCTGAAAACAACTATCCAGTAGCAAGTTGGTAATGAAACCTCAATAAGACTGAAGGGACTAAGGTTGTGAAGTGCCTTAATTTTGGGCCTCCAGAGTTAAGAAGATTAAATCCAGTCTTTATAATCAGTTGACTGCCCCAGGTTGATGACAGAGCAGAGCACTTTGTAGCTCTTGAGTTGAAATGTAATGAAATCTGTCTTGGGGTCACAATTAGAGTGAGCTCCAAGGTGGCTGCTGGAGATGTCAGTGTTCCAATCTGTGATGCTCCCTGACAGGTGACAGTGAGCAGAGACATGTGGCCCTGCAGCAGGACTGCGGTGATGGGACATGCCAATGGTGGGAGCAGTTAAGTGGGGCCTCCCAGTCTTCCCGACTGCAGCAACCAGGCAGACTTTGAAGCCATGCACAGAAGAGGTCAGTAATACAGGGTGTTTGGGGGTTAGGTCAGTTGTGGAGGCTTGCTGTCACCTAAACAAGAGCCATCCTCAAAGTGACATTGAATGAATGTTAGCAGGAACTAAAAAGGCACCTGGATTTGGCTAAAGTGTCCTGAGAAGAGAGAGCTCTGGCCCTGGCTAGATGGAACTTCTGCTCTGCAACACTGCTGAGGAGGCCAGTGCTCAGCTCCTGGAGCTTGCACTTTGTGTGGAAATACCCAAAGTAGGCTTGGTGTTTAATACCTGCCAGTTCCAGGGCCTTAACTATAAATCACAAAGTAATTGATTTCTGGGTGTTAATGAAATGTAGATTTATGGCGAGGTAGTTATGCCTGGGATGCACAGTTAATAGCTCTGGAGCTGGCTAAAACCTAAATAAGCTTTGTGCTTCCATTATGAAGGAGGGTAGTAGAAGCCCACGAATCCATATTCATATAAATGGTTCTTAATTACTTGACTAGTTTTATGAAAGTTCACAATCCACTGCTTGAGTTTGGCCTTGCAGATTTGGAAGTGTTGAGAGCTGAGCTGCTTCCTGGAGGGAATGGTGATGGCGTCAGTCCTGGGAGTGTGAGTGGAAGTAATGAAGCGGTAATTAGCAATTAATAAAATGTGGTGAAACTTACAATTTTAGTAGCTGCTGCTCTGGCCTAGAGGTCTGTGGTGCTACAGTGTCTAAGTCCCTTGGAAATCTACAGTTCTGGAGCTAATTATGATTTTCTTTAGACAGCATCTGTTCTTAGAGTGTACTTATGTCTCCCCCCTCTGCTGAAGGCAGATGAAGTGTTGAGGTCTCTACTACTGTGGCTTTCACAGCAGATGAACATGAAGCCAGGATTAAGGTTTGGCGTAAGGTATTGAGCTCAGATCCTGTAGGCCATGGAGGGGGATAAGAAGGATGGGATGCAGCAAGCACCCCGGCTGATGTCACTAGCTGAGCCATTCCTCTGTTTCCAAGCTGACGCTGGCGCCTGACCTGGATGCCCATCCTGAGGATGCAATGCTGCTTGTCCCTCCAATCTGTCATGTTACTGCTCTTTACTCGTCATCAACTGTTTTATGCCTTGCTGAGCACTGCAAGGTCAGTTGAGGTGAGAATCCAAGGCGTGCACCAATCCCTGCTCTCTTAAAGATCAGCCAGAAAAATGATGGGATCATGAAAACAATCTAAACCCCTTCCCTTCCTGTACCATTAATGGCAGGAGCTGCGAGCTTATTGCAAGGGTTAGGTTAGACTGATTTCTTTTCCTGTTAGCCATAGGAATGCCCTATGGACTGGAGCAGAGCAAAACACCTCAAACAGGGAAGGTGAGGAAATGGGACATGGGAATTTTGGAAGACGTAAGTGCAATTTGGGAATGCCATTTATTCCCACTGAGGGGCTGTATTAAGGATTCAGCTTTGTCTTGTGTAAATCAGCTTTAATTAATAGAGCAGATGCACTGACAATGTATCTGGAAATGAAATGGAGGAGAAAGAAGAGGCAGCTGTTGCTTGTGGATGTAAATATTTGCTTTTTGGGGGAAGTAAAGCTCTGCTGCAGAAACTTCAATTCAGAATCTGGTTTCTTTTGCCTGTGGAGAAATAAAACAGGGAACAGAAAACATAGCTAAACCCTAGTGCTTTGTTTGGTTCTAGTCTGTCATGCAAGAAAAGTTGATTTGGAGCAGGGCCAACGCATGAAATCCTGGTTCCTGAGAGATCTTATGGCCTGCTGTTATGTTGGCCTAAAATGCAGTAATTCCAGAGGAGCTGTCTGTGTCAGCAGCCTTCCCCAGGGGCTCTTGCAGATCTCTATGAGACAGCATTAAGTGGGGTAAGCATGTAATTAAATGTGGTTAAATCAATATAGGCTAACTTTTAACTCAGAGCAGGCCTGGGTACAATGATGCCAAATTTGTAGGGTCTTATGGGCAAATTAGGTGGAAGAGATACAGATATGTGAAAGCCTGTGAGGTGTGACATGTGTGCTCATGGACCCTGGTCTTCATTTAAAACAGTTTTTAATTTTAAAGCAATGCAAGAATTAGGGTGTCTGATGTTGATGACACCCTTGATGGCTCTTCTGTGATGTTTTTGAGGCTTCTCTTTGAAGGACAGGCCAGCATTTCATATTTTCTTCACTTCTAACAGCAGGCTTTTCATGAGATCTCTGGTTATTGATGTTACAACTGAGAGCTTTTCATTGAGCTTTGGTTTTGCAGTTACTTGCTGTAACTGCTAAGGAAAGTTTGAGAGCACTAGCCGAACAGCCCCAAATTCCCCAGCAAATAAAGAATCTTAAAGTATATTAAAAGAAAACTTGTCTGGAGGGCAGCAGTGTCCCTTCTGGGACTGCAGTACTGGAAGGGGTGAAAATAGAGGGGTTGATCTAGTGCACACGTTTTCAACTCAGTGAACTGGACAGTGGTGATGGGGGGGAAAAAATGCTTCTGCAGAAGAAAAGCAGTAGAATAAGTGTTACTAGAGTTTATTGCAAACTTTCTGAAGATTAAGTGGTCTTTTTTTTTGCTTTGTACTTTTATGCTAGGTGAGAGGAATCCAGACATAAACATGCCAAGTTTGGAATAATATGTGGGACTTGAATTTTGTGCTTCATTGCTGTGGAGACACCTCTGAGTGGGTAATACAGGTCTTAGATGGGTTAAGTCTGGAGCAAGGGAAACCCCTTTGTCCTTAAAGCTTTATGGAAAAGGAGATTTTCTGGTCTATATGTAGTGCTGCTGCTGAGGAGTGGCATTTCCAGGCCTGGGCACCAGGTTGCTTTTGTTGTCTGTGCTGTATTTGTGCTGAGGAAACTTGTCTACAGTAACATCTATCTCATTTCTGTTTCAGAGCCCTGCTATTGATTGCTTAGTGCCCTGCTCTGGTGACTGTTGTCATGTTTGCCATCCTTCATCCTTAATTGACCTTGATGAGCAGCAGGAATCTGAAGGAGATGATGAAACTATAATAGATCACAAGAGGCAGCAGGACTGCTTGCGGTGAAAGATCTGTCAGGTGTTTCAGTGTTTCTCATGTGAAGTGTCTGAAACTTCCAGAACAGTCATCTGCTCCAAGATGGGTCAAGCAGAGTCACCAGGACTTCATGAACCTTAATGTTGTGTTCTAAAGGCATCTTCCACTCTAAACCTCAGGCAAGTAACCAGTCATCTCGGTATTTTAAAGCAGTTAATCTCTTCTGCCTCTGTCATTATCAGATGTCAAAGTAGCTGATGCCCCCAGTGGTTTTGCTTCTGTGTCTCCATCCATGCTGTCCCTGTGCATTTACGTGCATTTCTGAAGTGTGTGCACTCCCTCTATGCCATAGAGTCTAGGGGAAAAATTGAACTGCAAGTCACATTCCCCAGATCCCATCAGCAGGTGGTGAGGGGGATGCCTTAATCTTAATTGGACTTTTTGGGGAATAGATCTCCTTTGCGGAGCTATAGTTTGAGGTTGGGAGGTCAAAATATTTTTAAGCAGTGAAATAATGTTGTGTAAAGGATGCAATGTTTCTAACCACAAGCTTGTGTAGACTGTGCATATATTCAAATACATGACTGAATTGCTGCAAACTTACAGAATTTACTGTGTTGAAAAGCATGTGGTAAGGAGTTGAATAATCCTGTGCGGCTGTTGAGGGCTCTTGGAAATGAAATGGAAGCACTGTTAAGCTTCCATGTGGATTTTTGTCATTTCCCTGGTGTCCCCCCTAAAAGGCTGGACTGTTCCTTTCTAGCCTTTGCCTGCAGTCTCAGGTCTGGTCTGCTCTTCAAACTGAAGGGTTTGTGTTCTTGTGTGATCAGACAGTTCATGGCAAAAAGCTGTCTTCATCTAAGATGGTGTTGGTAACAGTTCCTGACTATTCTGGGGCAGGGGCTGTCTCTTATGCTGTTACAGGGCCTCCTGTAAAGTCTTATCTGGGTGGGTTTCCAGGACAACTGCAGCCTAGGAAATCAGGGATTACTTGGTTGCTTAACCATCTGCAAGCCCAAATGGGATGTCCTGTGTCATAAAGCTAGGACTGGTTTTAGCCACCCAGTGCTCACATGAGTTGTTCCCCATGCTGCACTAACACCTCGCTGGCTGTGGAAAGCCAAGGCAGGACATGGAACAAATGAGTTTTTCTTCTGGCTTCTTTTTATTTGACTTAAGAAAACAGCTCCCACTGTGATCTGGCAGCAGGAAAAGGAAAGTGAGATAAATGTAGCCTGCTGCTTTGCTCTAGCGAGCAAGCTGGACAGGCATCTTGTAAAACTCATACCCTCTCCTTGCTAGGGAAAAATATGGAAGTTTTTGCTTATTTAAGAATTATTGTATTAATCTGTGCTAGTGGTCACTAATTAGACTTGATACCCACTGTGCTGGTGTGGTACAAAGATCATGGGCAGCTGGTCCTGTGAAAGGTTTGTGGGCATCTCTTGGGTCTAGGATGCAACTCCTTTTCTGGGGAAAGTGATAAAGCTGCAAGTATCTTGGGGAGCTGTTTGTTTGGGGGAATTGGAAAAGAGACTGAGTAATGGATGTGGAGGAGAGTCTGTGGCAGCAGTGTGAGTGGATAAGGCTCCTTTGAGAAGCTCAGAGCTGCTAGGAATAGCCTGGAAGGTCTGGGAAAAGGAAGAACGGGAGCTGCTGGTGTTTGGGACTCGGGGGTGATGGAGATGCGTCTTCTGCCTTGATGGACAGCCTGTGAGTGCAGGGACTAGTGCAGGTGAGAGGAGGGTGTCCATGGCTTCCTGCTCAGCAGTCTGGAGCAGCTCTGTTTCACCTGTGAGCAGATAACTGAGTTTCAGCCACTTGCTTCAGCCACATGTCACACCTAGCAGTGAATGTACCTGCAGAAAGGACCCTGATTGCTGTGCATTTTGACTGCAATGGTAAGGGGGGAAAGAACAGCAGCAGCTGTGAGGGATAAAGATGTGCCTTAAAGATGTGCCTTGACTCCCAGATTGTATATTCCCTGGGTGTTTGGTCTGCCCTGCCTGCCAGGAGGAGGCAGTGGGAACCAGGGTCTCCTCCATGTGGCTTTCTCCTTTCCTGCTATGCCTCTTCAGTGAAGCACCTGGACAGGGCTGTGAGCCATTGCAGGACTGGGAGTAGCATGGGCTGTCCTGACTCCTGGCAGGTGTGGGAGCAGGAGAGCTGCTCCTGCGCAGGCTGCCCAGCAAGGAGAGGCCTCCCTTCCTCCCTCATCCTTGGAGCTGCTCCTGGCTCTTCTGGGAAAGCAGTAGCCTTGTTCTGTGGCTGAGCAGCAAAATGCCTTGACACCGAGGTGTCTTCAGAGCAAAGCAAAATAAGGCTTTTTAGATGAGTGTTTTCCCTGGTTTCATGCAGTCCTGTTTTCTCTACTCCTGGTTGTTCTCCCAGCTGTCTGTCACTGCTTGGGTGTTTGAATGCCTCTTGTCACAAACAGTATGGTAAGATGGTTTTGGTTATTTTCTTGTTCCTTTTCTCCTTTGAGAAGTCTCAATTTCTGCAGCTGTCCTGGCTCTCTTCCCCATCATTGCAGTGAAGCAATGTCACTGTTAGAGATGTGCTCCACTGGCGGATAAAGGGTTCACAGTGCTGCACTCTGCTCATCTCAAAGCATTTCCATTCTCCCTGTGGCATGGATTTTAGCATTGTGCCCTTCCAAGTACACCTGTAACATCTGCAGAGATAGTGCCTGGATCATGCTGGTTTCATGGATCTTTGCTTTTTATCTCACTTGAAATGCATATTACACATTCTCCCTTCTTTCTCCTTGAAGGATAACTGTGCCACCTCTGAGATACCCAGTTAAGGTGTCTGTCACCTCATTATTAAGCACCCTGGAAATAATTAGATGCCTTTCTACTTGGAGATTTTGACCCATAGTTGTAGTGCAGGAGGGGAAGGCTTCTCTGGAAGGGTGGTGAGGCACCAGGACCTAACTATCCACCAAGCCTTTTTCCCTCTGGCTTTGCCGTGTACCTTTGGTCAGGATCTGGAGCTGAGTGGCAGCAGGCTGTGTAGCTGGTGTGGAAATGCAGCAGGTCAGACAGCAGGGTTTGACCTAATAGAGAAGTTCTATGGTCCATCTTGCAGTGCAAAGCGATGCCATGCAGCTGGAGTCCAGAGGGGAGGCTGTTTCAGGGCTCTGCTCCAGTGACAGCTGTCTCACTCCTGCGGTTGGGTTTATTTTGCTTCAGAACAATTGAATTAATGTTCCCCTTTTCCCATTTTTCCCTTCCCAGAAGTCATTGTCTGGAGCTAAGGAGCAGCTTCCCCTTCCTGAGTGCTGGGGAGCACAACCTCCCTTCAGCCTAGGAGGGGGCTCTTGGCAGCAGGACTGGGTTGTGAGCGGAGCTGCAGGTCCTGAAGGAAGATGCTGATCCCCCTGATCAGCCCTGAGGGGCTGACCTGTTTTCGAGGGCTCTGTGTGCTCCTAATAAGCCTTTTCCTGTTGGCAGGGCCGATGCACATCAGCCTGGGCGCTCGGAGATGAGCCCATAGGAGGCCTTTGCTACAGGCTTTGCTGCTGGGAGCTTTGTTATCTTGACAGTGTTTGACATTTTCCAGACAATTTTTAAATCTGCCAATTGACAATATTTACTCTCTCCCCTCTGTAAAAGCCTCCCAGAAGTGATGCCTATAAACTTTAATTTTTCCTTCACAAAGATGTTAACAAAAACCTCTCTATTTTGTCCGTTGCCATATCCCACCAACAGATCCCTCCTTTTGCTGCTTTAACCTTTTACATGTTGCCTTTAATTAGAACAGGGGTTGATGGACAGTTCCAGTGACCAAATACAGGAAAGAAATGCAGATTTACTATGTTTCTACTTGCAGCTGAAGGAACGTTCCCTTAGTCCAAGTGTCTCTGGACATGTCTTCAGGGAGGGGCTCACCAGACCTCAAAGCCAAGCTAGGAGAGAAGATGAAGGTGGGAGGATGCCCACAACGCTCTGCCAGTGCATCATGCAGGCCATGTGCCACAGGATGCTTGGATGCCTTCTGCAGCACCTGGTGGCAGTCCCTCCAAAACTGCCCATCCCTTGGGCTCTGTGTGCCCACTGCTCACTTGTCAGTGAGCGCTGGAGCTGGCGTCGTGCAAGAAGGAACCGGAGGAATCCTTCATGTGGAGCTCAGGGAGATTGGTAGACAAGCAAGTCATTCGCAGGCACTTAGGTGCTCAAAGGAAACTTTGCTTTTATACAGACATATAAATATAATTCCTTCTTGACTAGTGTTTAGCATATGAGGTTTAAAATCTCTCTGGCAGGAGAGATCCATGTAAGGAAACTTAATAGTGCTCTAAGGCAGACAAATGTGTTAAACTGCATTTAGCTAATTTCCTGCCTCTCTGCCTCAGCTGAGGGCTTGTCTGGTGTTTAGAGCAGAGGTTTTTTGGGTCTTTCTCAAAGATGGGGCTGCTCTGCAAGTTCCTGGCCAGAAGATGAGAGACACTTCGGAAGCAGTCCCCTCTGATGGAGGCCTAAGCTCTCCACGTGGCTGTCCTGACCATGGTTTCTGACCATGGCTTTCACAGAGGCCCAGTATTTCAACTTGCTACTGCTTTTTCTCATTAGGATACAGCTTTGTTTACTAAGGCTCAGCAAACTAAAATGCACCTTGCGTTGCAGATCTTCAGAATATTTCACCTTCCTAGAGAGCCATGTTCTAGCAAGATACAGGACAGCCTTAAACTGCAAGCCAGATCTTCCCACTGATGAAACCTCTACATCATATCGCCATGGAATCATCTAGATCACATCCCTGCTGCTCTGAGTGTCAGGAATCCAGTGCTTCCAGCATTGCATCTTCTGCCTCTTTCCCATGGACTGGACAGATTTTTGTTTCAGGCCTTGGTTTTGCTGCTTCATGCACTAGAGTTTTGCAGGTTTGATTATCAGTGTTAGGACAGGCTGGTTTTGCACTGATCTGCTCTAGTGGTTGTGCTGCCTGCATGTGTGTTGGAACAGGCAAGCAGAAAGTCTACTCTTGCCCTAGTTTTGCAGTGAGTAATCCTTGTGGAAGCAAGACTCTTCAGAGCGGCTGAGCCCGAGATCTTCAGGTTCCCAATCAGAGGAGAAGCTATCCCAGCTAAATCAGAATTGGGTTCCTGACTGCATCCTGATAAAGGATTACTCACTAGTGGGGGGGGAAAAAAAGAATTGCTTTTGAGGCCTTCAGTGTATATTATTCAGTGTTATTAATATATTGCTGCCTGCTCTGACTGCTTTTCTGAGCTTGTGAGTTGGTGCTTCTGGCTGGCGTGGCTCTCTGGGGTGGCACCTCTTTTGTGCCTGTTTTCCACCCCTGTGTGTGGATGCTTCAGGCCCCTTTCCTTGGTGTTTCATCAGCCCATCTACCAAAGCTCTGCCAGGTTGGTTGGGGCTCCATGGCCTCTACTGTTCATGAGTTGGAACCCTTTTTCTTGGTCTTTTTGCGTACCCAGCTGTGTTTTTGTGTTCAGGTGACAGATCAGGAAGTAAGGACAGACATTTGTCTTTATAGTCAACCCCCTCTTGCTATTGTGAGTTTCTTTGGGTACTTTTATAGTGGTGTTTTTTGGAAGACCCAAAGTTAGAGTTCCTTAAAGGCAGTTGGTACTGCTCATGTGGCAGCAGTAGGACTGAACTGAGGGATTGTTTTGTGAAATTTGCTTGCCAGCATCAGGAGCTTGGTTACCTGTGTGTGAACAGTGGCAGTGGCAACTCTTGGGTTATCACCTGCACCTCAAAGGAGCACAGAGCTGCAATTTGGACTGAAGTAAAGATTTAATTAATCCACTGTACTGGCTACAGCCACCTCCAGAGCAAGTAACCAAGACTGCTTTGGGAGTATGTGGGATAATCCAGCATATAAACTGTTTCTTGCTGCTAGTTAAAGAACCAGTTATTCCTTTGAACACTGACACTTACTCTTCTGTTCCCTAATGTATTTTGTCCTAAGTTTTGAGATCTTTGGTTATTCTGCTTCTTTTGGCTGCATCCAGGCCTGCTGCTTCTCCTGCTTTCACGTGATGCCCATATGCTGTACCTGGGGTGAGCCTCCACCTTCACTAGCCCTTCATTTCTGCTGACTCTTCTTCCTCACAGGCTGCTTAATGGATGCCCAGGTAAGCTCTAGCCCACATCTTTTTGGGTCAGTCTGTTTTGTATTTCCATGGACTGCTGATCTGTTGCACATCCCCTGACACTTGCATGCACAAGGCAGATAACCTCGGTGCCTTTCAGCCATCCACTGGCTTCCCTCTTTGGTGTGAGGCAGCTGGCAGATCAGTCTCATGGTTATTCAACAGATGGCTGCTAAAAAAGCCAGGAGACTTTTCCTGTTTGAGGAGGCAAAGATTTTGGAGGCATGTACTGAGCCTGTTTTTCCAGAACAAGGACTGGCCGGAGCTGTTGCACGTCCTGCAGGATCACAGCGTGCTAAGGCTCAGAGCCTGGGCTCTGTGCCATAGGCAAGGACAAACCTACCTGTGTCTGGTAGCTTCAAAGGCAGGCAGAGGCTCGTGTCACCCAGAGGAGTGGGAAATCACTGTCCGTGGAGATACTCAACACAGTTGCATATACAGCCCTGAGCAACCTGATTTACCTTGGAAATTGGCCCTAATTTGAGCAGGGGAGTGGGCCAGAAATGTCTAAGTCCCACCCACCTAAACTGCTTCATGATTCTGTGTCTGATCAAGCTGA
The DNA here is from genome assembly GCA_013398735.1 of Nothocercus julius. Taxonomy (NCBI): domain Eukaryota; kingdom Metazoa; phylum Chordata; class Aves; order Tinamiformes; family Tinamidae; genus Nothocercus; species Nothocercus julius. The sequence goes on from VZSV01000154.1 coordinate 772,660, forward strand.
TAGCCTGTGCCATCTGCTTTGTGAGGAGTGAGGGAGAGGAAGAGAAAAATGTGTTACAAAACATGCAGAAATGTAGCAGCCTCCCTGTCTGCTGCATCCCCTGGGAGCAGATGCTGACTGCTTTCTCCCTTCCAGATGCATCTATTTCACAGGAAAGGAGCTGCTGTTGCTGTGATGCTGCCAGATGGACCCACACTGGCAGCTTGGGGTGGCTGGAATTGGTGGAGGGGGAACTGGGGAGCTGAGGGGCCTGTGCAGCCCAGGACTGGCAGCTGCCCTTGTCCTGGCAGGCCACCAGGCTTCTCTGAAAAGCAGCTTCTCTGGTTCAGAGCCAGGAGTTGCACTTGGTTTGTGTCCCTCATGTTGGGCTGGGTGTTCTGGGGCTCTGGTGGTTTGTTGTAGGTTCCAATGGGTGGTTAAATGAAGTAAATGAAGGAGGGCAAGAGTGAGGTTAGAGCAGCCTCCCCTTCTAGCTCAGCTTTTCCTTGTGAAGGTTTGTGGTAGCTGATGTGGTTAATCCCAAGTGTATGTTTCATGTGATATCCCTTTGAAAAAGAGCTCGTAGGGCTGATAAGATCAGCTAGTGAGAGCAGGTTTGGAGACCTATTTGTCTCCTAGCTGTAGGAAAACTAAACTCAAGCCTTCTCCCTGTGTTCAGCCCAGCAAGATCATAAAATCACAGAATGCTTAAGGTTGGAAGGGACCTCTAGAGATCTAGTCCAACCCTCCTGCACATGCAGGGTCACCTAGAGCCTGTGGCTCAGGACTAGGTACAAGCAGGTTTGGAAGATCTCCAGAGATGGAGACTCCACCACTGAAAAGATGTTGTGACTCTGGGAGCAATTAGCATACAGTTCCTGATCAGAAAGGTGGAAGCAGCAGTTAGGGATGCTGATAGAAGATATCCTCCTTGTGGTTCTTCTCCAGGGGAACTGTGGACCTTTGCTTCTTGTTTAAAAGTTCAGCTGATGCCTTGAGAAGGGCCTGGTGCTTGGAGGTCATTGTGTGTGCTGTTCTGTTTTCCTTCAGAGCTGGAGGATGCCAAGGGCTGAAGATACCACCTGGGCACCCCATGCCCTTTCCTGGCACTTTTTTCAAAGCTTTTTAGGCAGATGACCAAAGCAGGAGGTAGGCAACTCTGACTGCAAATGTTTGGTGTCTGGCCCTACAGTAAGTGGGGAGGATGATGCCTTGTGACAAGAGGGACAAGTGCCTGCTTGAGGGCAATTCCCAGGGAAGAGCTAATGTGTGGTAAACCAATACCTCAGTTTTTTTGCTCAGTATCATCTGCGTCTTGGTTTTCCATCCATAAAGTTGAGATTTTCCTACCTCTCAGGGCTCGTGCATTTGCGTGCTCTAATGTATGTTGCTGTAGCCAGCATAGTCCAAAGATGCTGTCAGATTAAGGTTTCTTAGTAATATCTTTCAGTCCCATCCAGTTAGTGTGATAAAAGATGCCTCTTTCTACCAGGAAGCCTTATTCTGTGGATTGCTGAAGGCACTGAACTGCTCGGATGTTGTAGTAAGGGGCTAGATAAACACAGTAGCATGCACAACACTGTATGCAAGCTGCCTGCTACCCTTCATGACTGTCATTTTGCAAGGAAATATTGTTGGACTTGCTATGCTGGTAGGAAAGTTGAGTCCCTGTGAGATCAAATATCTTTTTTGCTCCTTGCCAGAGCTGTAATTAGATCAATAGAAGTTCCTGGCCTCTTATGTCATCTTTGATACATCTAATGTGCTGTTTCTGTTATGAAAAGACTTTTTCTTTCTCCTTTTTTTATCCACAACTCTTGGGTACCTTAGCTAATAGAGCAAGCTTGTTGTGTGCTACTACAAACTCTAGCACATGCATTGAAGAATTAGGATTGGCTAAAGTATTAAAAAAAAAAAAAGCTACTTTTGTGTCACGAGAGTTAGGAATGAGGCCTTTAGCTTGGTCTGGTGCGTGTGAGGACTTCCAGGGCAGGAAGAGGGTTTTCTGGCATCTCCCTGCAGTGGGACACTTAGTTTAAGAACTCCATTGGAAGTGTGTTTTATTGAGTAACCCAAGGTACCAAATTTGAGCTTTTCACAACAGGGGAAGGATCCATCTCTGATGTGAGGGCCTGGAGGTCCCGGTGCTGCCCTGTACGAGGAGCTGGGCAGCTCCCTGTGCGAGGTGGGCACTGCAGGGATAGGAACAGAGCAGGCCCCTAGGAGGGGAGAGGGGTGGACGTGTACCTTATACAACAAGAATTAGGTCTGCTGAGCACTCGAGCTCCCAAATCACATGGTGGGAGCTTTGCCAGATTCCTGTAGCTCTTGCAGGAGATCCCAGCTCGTATCTGGACTGTGCTCCTGAGTTTGCTGGTGCCTGGAGGCTGAGTCACGCAGGGCATCTGCTTGTGCTGTCCCACTGCTTCTCCCTGTTTGCAGGGCAGGGAGAGGTCCCAGCCACTGCATCTCCTTTCATTCCTGATTGCAAATGCATTTCCTCCTGGCAAGAGGAGCTTTTATTTACCAAAGCTTCATCTGCTCCTGCTGTTTGCTCACCTGAAATCCTCCTTGTTGCCTGCTGGCCTTGCTATCCTTTCTGGAGCGGCCAATCATGCTCCCACTGCAGTGGGGAGAGGGATGGGGTCAGTGCTTGGCAGCTGATGGCTCCTTTCATGCTTCCCTCTGTTCCCTCTTTTTCTTGCTAATGAGATCAGGTGCCTGAGTAAAGATTTTTTTTTTTCAGTGTGAGAGGAAGTTGCAAATGGGGATGCTCGGATCCCTGCTCATCTCTAGCAGAGAGGCTGCTCGAATCAAACCTGCACCCTCTTGAGCTGCTCTAACAGGCCTGGAGATGGGGAAGCAGAAGTGCTGGGCAAGACGGGAAGAGGCAGCAGAAAGAGCGAGGCTGGCGGCTCTGGACTGGTGAGTCTGTGCTGTGGTTCCAAGCCTTGCAGATGGAGGCTCAGCTTGTGCTGCTCATGTGCCTCTGGTTGCAGACACAAACCTGGGCCAATTACTGTGCCTGCTTTTTAAAATTGTTTCATTTTTTTTGTGTGGCTGCTGCCTGTCTTCTAAAATCCCAGCTGTTTTAAATGATGGGCTATCAGTGACTTGACAGCTTCATTCTTTCAGGCCTTTGGCGCTCCTGCACAGACCAGTCAGCCTTCCTGATCAACTTCTTTTTACTTACACTTAGTGGCTCTACTGCTTTGCTTGGAGGGTTTTATCCCACCTCTGCTTTTGTAGCCTTGTATTGATTACAAAGCTCTCATGGGTCTTTCACGAGTGGGCAGGTTTCTCTCAGTGTTCGGGGTTGGTCCTGTTACTGGCTTTTTTGTGTGTGGTTGTTCTCGGGACTTGAGAAGAGTGGAGGGAGATGGGTGAAAGGGGAGGACTGGAGGGGAGGTAACTTAATTTAGTCTGAGCAATCTGTGTAGGAAATGAAAATGTCCCCCCAGCACACACCAGTGCTCCAGAATGGGATGCGCTGGAAGTCGGTGCCGAGACATCTGTCTCGGGGGTATTACCTGGCTCCTAAGCATGGACAAGCCTCTTTTAAAAAGGATGCCTCAGGTGTCTGTTTAAGAATGAGAAACCAGTGGCTCCAGTTCCAGCTCACCATGGCCTCTGGTGACTCTAACAAAAGCTCCCAGTCTCTTTGGCAAAAGACTTTTAGGTGCAAATGCTCAACTGCAGAGTCAAATACTTGACTAAAAAAAGGCAATGCAGAAGTCCCTTTTTCAGTAAAAATGGAACTGCCTTGACTTTTCTTGTGAATTCTGGCTTAGAGCAGTGTGGAGATGGTGTGAGTGCATGGACCCTGCAAAGGCAACAGCAAGCGAGGCCCTGTGCAGCTCTGCTCTTCCCTTGGGCCACGCTGGGTTTGTGCCTCGGCCGCTGCTGTGGTGGCCGCGGTGCTTGCGGAGCGTCTCCAGCACCTCGCTGCGCCAGCTGGCCTGGCAGCGGCCGGGAAACTGGCTGCTCTTTGAGTGCTTTGCAAGGGATAAATCAAGCAAGCTGCTGCGTTCACAGCATGGCTTCCATGTGCCCCGTGGAGCTTCGCAGCTGCTGCTGTAGCTGTGCCAGGTGTGCCCGTGAGCTCAGGTTGAGATGTGTTGCAGGCCAGGGTTGCCTCTTCCCTGTGTCCCACTTAGAACTGTTTGTTTCTTTCTCATCTCTCCCATGCTTCAAATCAGACCCAGCTGTTGGTGCTGGCAAGTGCCCTGCAGGATTGATGGCAACCTGCTTGGACTCTGGCATGGGTCCTGTCAAGCCCAGACCCATGGGCTTTGGGCCAGTCTTGTCCCAAACAGGCTGTCAGGTGGTTCTGGGGGCTGCAAACACAGATCAAGCTGTTGGGGATCAGGTCAAACAAATGATTCTTATTTTTTCCTTGGCCAGGTGGAGAACCCAGGGAAGGATGCTGAGTGGTGTGGTCCTGGGGGTGAGCATGGGATGGTCCTGCTGGGACAATATCATGGTCTTAAGTGGGATGCTGAGCAGTGCTTGTGTACAGGCTGCCCAGAGAGGCTGTGGAGTCTCCTCTGGAGATCTTCCAAACCTGCCTGGATGTCCCTGGGTGCCATGTGCTCTAGGTGTCCCTGGGTGCCATGTGCTCTAGGTGTCCCTGCTGGAGCAGGGGGTTGGACTAGATGATCTCTAGAGGTCCCTGGCAACCTCAGCCATTCTGTGTGCCCAGAAGCCAATTTGCCTGTGATTCCTGGTAGTGTTGCCTAGTCTGGCTGTCCTTCCTACCCTGGAAGAGGGACTGGAGACAGGACATGACCTTTCCTCTTCATACCTGGTAGCACTCTCCTCATAAGTTAGTTAGATTTAAGTTAGATTTCAAACATAAATGTTTGAAATCCTCGTTTAGAGAAGAGCGAGGAAAGGACTGCTTGAGGTTGGAAGTGAGATGGAAAGTAACCAAAAAGGGAGAAAACAAAATTGATTCCCAGCATAGTATTAAGAATGGACAAAGTGAGCCCAAGGTTGTGTATCACAGTCTGTGCTACCAAAAAGTTCATGTTTTTTCCTGCAATGTGTGGGATTATAACGCTCAAAAAAAGGCAAATAGAAGGAATGTGGCTAAAAGGAGACAATTTTTTTTCTCCCCTTAAGGGGAAAAAGAAGAAAAACCTATCGAGGACCCTGGGCAACAATTTGGGACTTTATGAAGTTGCAAATGGGTAGGTAAATGTAACTCCATTTCTCCAGCAGAAAATATTTTGATGGCATCTGTGAAATGAGGTTTGCAGTCAAAGGGTCTGCTGTGACCATGTACTAGGGTTGTTTCTTTGTGGGATAAAGCTAGTGTATCTGGATATTCCTGCTCGTGTCCCTGCAGCTCTGTGAGCTCTGTGTGCTTGGAGGTGCCTGCGCCAGTGTGTGTGTCCTCTGCTTCGCCCCTCACTGCTGTCCTTGTCTTTGTCTTTGCAGCTCTGTATTCTCTGCAAGGCACCAAGCAGGTCCATTTATTCTGCAGTTTCAATTTATTTAGTGCAATCTCGATGGCAGGAGAAGTTCAGCTCTGACATAGCTTGTTCAAACCCACCTGGGAGCTCTAGCTCAGGGGTTCATAAGCTCCACTGTACCTGCATGATTCAACCCAGAGCAGGGTGGGGGACTTGGAGCTGGTGCTGACTGACTGTGCTCCATATCCCTGCCATGCTGCAGCATGGGAGAGGTTAATAATGCGACACGGCTGCCTCTTGCCCTCAGCTGTGTGCTTATTTGTTTCTGCAGAAGGATAAAAAGCTGTGTAAACACCATATTCCCAAGGGCCGGGGAGAGGGTTCTCGGCGCTGGAGAGTGGCTCCTCGCATGGGCTAACGCAATTATCGGCACCTCTAAAAGGAGCGCGGCCAATTGCTTAGTTTGGCCAAACCCTGCTAGGATGGATGGGGAAGGGTGGCTTGTCTGAAGTGCAGAGGGAGCTGGGTGGGAAGGGAGATGGTGGGTTGCTTCTGTGCCTGGCTGTGCACAAGGGTCACCCTCTTGGTCCTTGGGATTTGCCACCGTCTCTGCTGTCCAGGGCAGAGTGGTTCAAGGTGTGAGAAATGGAATTGCTCTTCAGACCCACTGATTTAGCAATGAGGGAGAGAACAAGAAACCTTGCTGGAAATTTGCCCTTTGAGCCAAAATTGCAAGCAGCCAAGGGTGAGCCAGGAATGACTGCTCCAAGCTGAATTTTGTGGGGAAAATAAGATGTGAAAGACAACATCTGGAGGTTGGTTCTTGGAGGGTGTTAACAGGGGAAGAGGAGATGGGCTGGTTGGCTCCTGTGGGAGCAGAGGGAAGAGGCAAGCGTGGGCATGTGTAACCCCAGGAATGAGGAGAAGGCAGCTGGGATGGAGAGATGGGCCAGTGAGACAAACCCTGCATCTCCTATGAGCGCACAGTTCGGAGCCTCCAGTGGTGCCCGTCTCAGCTTGAGTTCACTTTCTGAAAGTGTCTGCAGGTGTCCTGGTTTAGCTCCTCCAGACTCAGTGCGCTCTGTGCAGCGGCTCCTCTCCTTTGCTGGCAAAGGGAGGCCCCTCACTGAAGACTTTCCAGCTCCAAGCACGGTGGAAACCCTGGGCTAGGTCCAAAAGGGCAGGTCTTTTGCCTGCTGCTGGGTGTCCTGAGCTCTGTGTGCAACTATTGATTAGAGTTGCAGGTCCTGCTGCTGTTTAAAAATAGCTGCTTGGCCAGGTTGATGTGTCTGCTGCCTGGAGCCATTAAGAACCATGTCCTGGTGAAGAAGCTGTAGGACAAGCTGGCCGTGGCCCCCTGCTCAGCTGCCAGCACTGGAGGTTGGTCTGGATGGCAGTGTCCACTTGCAGTGATGCCTCCCCATTGTCCCCTGTGCTCTTTTGGGAACGGTGCCTTCCTTTCTCTCAAAGTCCTTGTCAGCTAGAGGGGGGGGAAAAAAAAAAGGCTGCAGTGTTTACCTTCCCTGCCCTCAAAAATTAAGCAGTTCTGGCAGAATGTATGTGTTTTGCAAAACGCCGGAGCTCCCCAAGGGCTTTGTGTGCAAAAACCGAGAGAATTGGATAAAGCAGTGTTTTTCAGAGAGTGTGCAGCCCTCCTCCTGCCCACATCACCAGGGGCTCTGCAGCTCCCCTTCCTCAGGCTGGGCTCTTATTCCCTGCTTCCTGCAAGGGGTTTTTCCCTCTTCCCAGGCTGTGTTGAGGAAGGCTGCAATTTTTTTTTTGCAAGTGGGACCTGTGCCGAAGAGGGGGCTCCCTCTAGTGCCAGGCAGTGCAGGAAGGATGGAGAACCTGCCCGAGCCAAGTGTGTGGAGCAGAGCCCTCTGCATGCTGCTGCTTTCCAGCCTGGCTGCTTGAAATTAGCTCTTGCAGGCCGCCTCAGTGTGGTGTCACAAAAGAGTGACCTCTTAAATTCCGTATTTGCAGTGATGAATTGTGTTGCAGAGTGTGCTGCCATAGGTGCCCTCCACTAAATGGGCTTGACTAAATCCATCCTGGTGCCCCAGGGCTGCCAGCACCAGATGGAGCGGGGCCTGCAGCAGAGGTAGGGGGGCTGGCTGCAGAAACACTCAGGTGCTGTCCTGGATTAGCAGCTCTGGCTTCTCCTGGGCTTTGCTTGCTTGGCTGCATGAGCATCCGCACAGCTGCACCTCTGCTCCCAAGGTGACCCTGTGGCTTTTAGCTGTGGTTGGGTATCTGCAGTCCTGTGTAGCAGCCTGGAAACGGCTCTGAGGAGAAAAAGGCTTTAAAGTCAAGGATGTTGTATAGGAAATACTTGGTATATTTTGTTTTTTCCCCTGATATGTAAGGCATTTGGCATGTTTGAGCTCCTCTGTCCTATATTTCTCTTGCACTGTTAACTCTGCTTTACTCTGAAATGAAACTGGAAAGGAAGGAAGGAAAGCTCTGACATCTGTGAAGCCTTGACAGGTAACAGTCTTAATCTAGATGAGGAAATAGTGGAAACACAGTATTTGCCTCTTGGCATCCACCTTGTGAAACCAGGATGAATAAACTCACCTTCATCTGCTGAGCTGAGGCTGATGGAAGGAGAAGGCTGGTAGGGAAGAGCTGCAGCTCGTGTTTTACTCTGGTAACCTGATCTGAGCCCTGCGTTTCCCTCTGATAATTAATGCCGTACTCATCTCTGTAGCAGCTTGGAAAGCATAAGGATAAATGGAATCAGCCCACAGGTACATGCAGCTCCTAGGTCAGAGCATGGGGAGAGGAGGAGCTCAGCTCCGTAGGCTGAAGGCTGTTTGTTTTGGCAGCTCAGCCTTTGCAGTGCTATGGCATTTGCCCAAGGCTCAGAAATTAAGATGTCCAGGACTGGCTCTTAATGAAATCCTGCTAGTGCACGCTGTGAAGCAGGGACTGATGTCAGCTACCTGGTTTGGCAGCCGTCTGCTTTGCTGTTCTATGCAGCACCACTTTTCCACTGTGGTCTGCTCAGGTGCAGTTGTGTTTTCCCAGCTGCGGAAGCATCGCTGGAGTTGACGTGAACCCAAGGGATCTGCGCGGAGCGTGGCGAGGACGGAGCTGGCTGTAACGCCCTCCTGGCACCGGGCACGGGTGCCCTGAGCAGGCGCAGGGGTGAAGCGTGTCGGAGGGCACCACGGAGCCCATGGGTGATGGGAGGGAAGGTCGGGGTTCGCCACAGGGTTTGGGGCTGCGTGTGTAAGAAGGTTCTGCTCGGGGGGCAGGACTTGGTTCTGCTGCAGCTTTTGCCGGGCTCGGAGCCTCTGGTGCATCGGAGGGACGTGCTGAGGAGCTGCTGAGTGGCCATGACAAGCCCGTGGGCTGCTTGGACCGCGGTCCTTATGGCCCTTTCAAAGGCAGCACCGGTGTGTGTTGCACTGGTCTTTAGGGCAGGCAGGTGTCACTGCTCTCTGCAGGGGTATGTGGCATTTTTCCTGTCTTGGACCCGCCACAACTGATGGATGGGGATAAACGCTGGGTTCTGCCATGGAGGTGCTTGGGGAAGCTTTACTGAATGCCGGGCACGGTCATTATTTTTAATCTCTCTTCCCTGAGCTTCCACGCGACACAGTCAGGAGCAGGTTCACGCGGAGCGGGGCAAGGCCGGGGCCAAGTCCTTGCGGAGTCGGGGCTGCGCGGCCGGTCCGTGTCGGCCGTCGCGTCCCGCGGCCGCTGCCTCTTCCCCGCGGCGTCCCGCGTTGCCATGGAGCTGGCGGCCGCCTGCCGGGCCCCGCTGCTCCGGGGAGGAACGTTCCGGCCGGCTGCGTCGGGGACTCGGCACGTAAGTGTCGCCCGGGGCGCCCCCAAAACGTATAGGGGTGTTTGAGGCCTCGACGGGGGCTTGGGAGAGGGTCCCCGTGGGCCCCAGGCCCCATCGCTGTTCGGGGGCTCTGGGCGTAGGGGATGTTTTGCAGCTTGAGGCCGGTAGCCACTGAGTGCTACGAGGAAGTCAATTAGAAGGGGGGACTTGGTGCAAGTTGCAAAGCTCCGAGAACAGAAATCAGACTCGAGGAGGGAGGGAAAGAAGAAAATACAGGGCTAAATATCACAATATAGAGAGCTGCGGTGTTTCCTGGGGACCCACGGAAGAGCTTGGTCATCTCACTGCCAGCTGAGAGCTGGAGTTCGTTAAAAGAAATAACAGGAAAGTGTAAATGAAGAGCCCCAATTAATCATCTCGGCTGTGGCAGAGCTTTGGTAATAAATTGCAGGATGACAGTGTTGAAGTGATAAAATACAGAGGGACTGGAGTGCAGAGGTGACACGCGAGGCTTCCTGGGGGGCACGACTTGGTTTAGAAGGCCCTCGGGCACACAGTGGGCTGCAGGGGCATGGGGTTGGTCCTGGAAATTTTGCCTCTTTTCCTGGCCTCCTGGAGAATGTTGTTTGTATGAAAATTATAGCTAAGCCAAGCAGGTGATTTCTGAGCAAGAAATGTGAGCTTGCTACCCCAGCCTGGATGGGAATGGGGTGGGATGGGGTTTAGTGGTGCAGAATTGCTCTGTAACATCCTGATTCCCAGATTTAACAAATATCCTGTCTTGCTGTTCCAGCAAAGTGTAATAGAAAGGCAAATTAAGCAATTACTCCAGAGAGGTGGTTTATCTTTGAGAAAGGAATAAAGAGAGGATTTATTTGTGTATAGGAACAAGATTCAGCTACCAGGCTGCCCTTCTGTAAGGGAGGCTGGATATGAGATGCTTTGGTGCAGATACTTGGCTGTTACCTCCCCAGCCATTAAGTTTGGAGGAGGGAGGTGAGCAGTTAGTGCCAGGCCAGCTCAGAAGTGGGTGCTGGTACTTCAGCACCCACGGGTGCTATGGGGTCTCTGCAATAGTCTCCTGGCACAGTGGCAGCTGCAAAATCTCCAATCATCCTCAAGTTAGGCTTCTCTGTGAACCCCCTCTTCTGTTCTTTAATGTCTACTGGGAAATTTGCTACTTATCCCTTATTTCCTGTCTTGCTCCTCATATCATGAGGCAGGAGAGAGCTGTTAGTTTTGCTATCCAGAGAAAAGCTGGTGCATAGGTGCACAAGGGATTTGGATGCCTTAGGGTCACATTAAGGTGCTGCTTCTCCCCAGCACAGCTTTTGCCTTGTTTATGGGCAGCTGAATGGTCCTGATGTGCCTCTGCTTGTGCTGTTGAGCCCTCTGAATTTCCCAGGTCCTGGCACAACCAGGGCAGCTGGTATTTCTGCCTTGTGCCTATGGGTCTGAGCAAATATTTGGGCTGGATTACCCCAACCTATCTTGGGATACCCAGAGAGTGCCCAGTGCTTCCTGCCCCAAGGAGGAGGCGTGAAGTTATTTCTAGGGTAGCCCATGGCCAGAGGTCTCAGCAGGGAGAAGGGAGCTCTTGCTTAGCCCCTTGTTTGCCTAATCTGAAGCAAGTGTAAGTGTTGTAGCTGATCCATGAGACAAATCTTCCCTCTCCTCTGTGGAGAAGACCCTGCTCTGGTGCCTGTTCCAGGCGCTGCTGCCGCATCACACAAGGAAGAATCTTTAGTGAAAAGGTTGCCTAGGTTGCCAGGTCGAGGGAGCAGTGGCCACCAGCCAGGGCTCCTCTTGCTCCAGAGCATCCCATGCTAGTCTAGCTCAGGCTTTTTTCCTCACTTGCTTTTTCAATACATATTGCTCTGCTGAACTTGAGTGTCTACCTTGGGGCTTCACCCCAGGCTCTGTGCTGGGCGAAGTTTTGAAGCTGGATCTCTGCATGGCACGGATGAGAACATGGGAGCCTTGCTGTGGGTGAGAACCTTTCCTGCATTTTGTGCATCTGAGATGGAGGAGCATGAGGTGAGACCTGTGCGAGCGCATCTCAGGCTGAGCACGTGAGGCCTGATGGGTCTCGTCTTGCTGCTTGTCTCGAGGTCAGCCCCCTGAGATAGTGGACTCCATAACCTCGCCGGTTTCCTCTCCCTGTGGCAATGCCCGTGTGCTTTCTTGAGCAGATGAGGGTGCCTTGTCCAAGGCTGGTTCCTGCTCAGCTTTGTGGCTGGGTGAGGAGCCCAGCACCTGCATGGGAGAGGTTTTGGAGTAAATTTTGACAAGCTAGCTGGCTCTTTCCCAGTTTGTTTTCAAGATTCAAACCCTCCTGGACTGCTGGTTTTCAGACTGAGGAGTCCCTGCTCCCTCCCCAGCAGATGTGACGGGGCTTGCCAGTGGCTGAGAGTCTCATTAGGAGCTTTTGTTTACAGCGTATGCTGTGCTGGAAACACCGCGAGTTCCCTGGCAGCAGAGGCTCTTGTGAAGCTGGCTCCCCTTGCCTGGTGTGGGGTGTGCACAGCTAATTGGAACCAGCCCGATGAAGGGACCGTCACCAGGTGCAAGGACAGGGGACAGTCCCCGAGGTGCTGCTGGAGCTGCAGTGACAAGGCGGTTTGGCAGCTCTGCCTCGTGTGCTCGGGGTCCCCCCTGGGTGAACAAAATAGATACTAGCTCCTTGCTTTGTGAGTCAGCATGGAAATTATTTCTTAAAGAAATGATTAGCTTGTGTGCAGTAACAAAGTGAAATTTATGTGAAGTTGCTGGAACATTAGCAAATGCTACTTCAAGGCGGTCTTGCTAATACTGCTGCAGTTGCTCATTGCAGAGTGAGATGTTTGAGGAATAGGCTGCAGTGACGTGCAAGGCTCTAATGCTCTCATGGGATCCCTGGGACACTAAATCCTGGGAGCAGAGACCAAGTGAAGCCATTGCAATAGCTCGCTGAAGGTCCGAGGTAGATGACATCCCTGCTGCAGGCTAGAGCTGAAGAACCACCCCCAAAGCCAAAACTGCTGGAACAGAAATCTGTTCCCCTGTTGTGAAGCTGGGCAAGGTAGTGAACCCCCAGGGTTTTTACTGGATTAGTGAGCCTTTCTTTTTGCATTACTTAGTGCTCAGGTTCCCACTGTAGAGCAAGGGGGTTCATCAGCAGGAACGCTAGTTGACTTGGGCTCCCATTGAGCTCTGCCAACCCAACTCTCCTTCCTTGAGGTCGCAGGGCTTTGTCTCTGCAAAGCCGCTGTTCTGCCTGGCAAAGTGCTAGCAGGCAGTTGAGGACACCAGGCAGTTGAGAAGGACTCTGGGCAGCTCTGGGAACCATCCGTTGCCTTCCAGGTTCCGCTGTTGCTCTTGGAAGCTGCAGCTCTGTGTCAGTTACTGCTGACTGGGGACTGTGGTCAAGCCAGCAGTCCCCTGCTGTTCCTGTCCCTCCAGGCTGCCCGTGGCCGTTCAGGAGGCAAGAGCGTGGACACTACGCAGTGAGTTGTCCTGGAGGAGGCCGAGTTCCCTGTCCCAAGGTAGCCCAACTCGAGGGCAGAAGGGGAGAGCTTTGGTGGCAGGAAGGACCGCAGCAGGGCATGGAGCAGCTGGGTGATGCTCAGCAGGGTTTAACAGTGTACCTGGTCATGGGGCAAGAGGTGGGAGGGTTTTATTAACTCTCAACCTGGCTCCTAGACCTCCTAGAGAGATGAGGCCAAGCTGCAGAGGTTGGAGTAAGGGGAGCTCTGGGTAGAGGGCTGGAGGTTGGCTGCTGTTACCTGCTGCTCTGCCTTTAGTGCTCTGCTACACCTGGGTTTCCCAAGGCACGTCGGGAGCTTCTGCTCCAATCCAGGCAGTTTCCTTCATTGCTTGCCTATGTCTCCTTGGTTGTCTTGAGCCACCACGTGCGTAGTGACTTCCTCTGCCCAACTTGGGGCACTTGTGCTCTGAAGGCAAAGCAGGAGCCTCAGAGCTGCACATGGCCCAAGCCTGTAGCAGAGGGGAGCTGCTGTCCATCCTTAGGGTTCTGGGCTGGCCAGGGGGCTGTGTGAGGTGGGCCAGGGGAGGGAAGCCCCCAGCAGGCAGCAGCGTGCTGGAGGAGCTGCCTTGCGCACGCTGTCTGTCCTGTTTTGCCCTCCATCCACGGGGAGATGTAGCTGATTCCTTCGTTCTGCTCCTTCCTGGCTCAGCAGGGAGGAGCAGCCTTAGGAAGCTGGAGCAAAGCTGGAGCCCTGGGGCTGTGAATGTGTCCTATGCAGAGCTAGAGGGCTGGGAAGCTGCTGCAGAGGGATGGGGGTGGAGAGGGGCATGATGAACGGGATTAATCTCAAGTGAAGCAAAATTACAGTAAGAAAATTGGAACAAATAATCCAGTTATTCTCCAAACCCAGTAATAAACTGCTGAAATCCAGATTAATGTTGTACCATGCCTATACGGTTTCTCTCTCAAAAATAAAATAAAATTTCCAGCTTTAAATTTTCAGCTGTGCTGTAGCATGTTGTGGATTCTGTAGGATGGTGCTCTGCTCTGTTTCCTTGCCCAGGAACAACAGGAAACAGCCACCATGTACATTTCCTTGTGCTGCTTGAGTCAAAGTCTGAGTCCTGATCTTGTTGTTTCCTACCACTGTAAAGGGCCCAGGACCCCAAATGGGCACTAAGCTGCAACTGGTGGTTTTGGGGACTAAAGGGTTGAACTGATGTTCTGGGAAGATATGGTTAAAATGTGAGGGGAAGGGAATGAGCAGCTTTTATGGATCTTGTGTTTCTATCTGTTGTACAGCAAGCCCCTGTGGAAAACAGTGTGGAGGAACTGGAAGCAGGGAGGGGAATCTTCTCCCTGTTTTTTTTTTACTGGATACCAGGATTTGAGAATTTGGGGTAAAGTCAGGTTCTAGAGATCAGCTATCCCTCCAGTTGCAGAAAATGACGGGGCAAGCCCAGCTTTTTGCTTGCTCCAGTTATGCAGGAGGGGGGAAAAAAATTGAGTCCAAACTAGTGCTCAGTAAATGCTGTGCTCGTTTATGTTTGATCTTGCCACTGCTCCGGACCCGCTCCGAGTCCTCTTCTCTTCCTGCCCTCTTCCACACACCATCAGTCGAAGACAGGAGGGTGCTCAGAGGGATGGGGTGCCTGTCCCTTGTCTAAGGAGGATGCTGGAGAACCACCATTAGGAAAAGGGCTTAAAGAAGGCCCTGCTTTCACATAGGTTGCACTTAGATTGGAGCTATTTGCTTGTGCTCCTCTCTAAATGGTTTTGTGATATTATTTCTACCGTGATAGCCGCAGTGATGCCTTTAGGGAGCCTTGAATTTGGGTGTTAGTAAGTAAATATTAGGACCCTAATTTTCCATGGGGAAATGCTCTTGGGCACTGTGGTAGTTTCATGCCTGGAAGGAACCGTATTTGCTGAATATTATTTGTAACTTGCAACAACTAAGTTAGCCTTGAGGAAACTCTAATTCCTCATCAGAATATTGACCTTGTAGTCTATGCTCTGTTACAAGCATCATGAGGCTGCTTGCTTGAGGGGTGCAAACTTGGCTTGCAAAGCTAGGAAGGTGCCCTGGTTTTGTTGAACCTTGGACCTGCAGCAGTGCCCGGGTCCAAGGCTGTTGGTAATACTGAGGGCTTGGGACCCACATGGGGGTATATTCAGCCAGCTCTTTCCTTTGCACAAAGTGACTAAGTGACATTTGCTGTCTGTATTCTGCTCCCACCCAAAAACTCTTCAAGAAGGGCAGTCTGGGATAGTTGTAGCGATTTGGTCAACCGTTCCTCTCCAGATTTAGTGGTCTTCCTGGGAACCTCCATGCTGGGCTGGGGGGGGCAGGGTGTCTTGCAAGAGCTGCTATCTAGGATGAACTTAACTGCTGTGGTGGGCTGCTGTTGGGGATGTGCGTGGCACATGGCTGCAGGCTGTGCAGTTCAGGGGAGGCCCTTCTCAGTCACCCGTGTCAGGAGTGTGGAGCCTTCAAAAGGGTATGAACCTATAGGTAACTGCTGCTTGGTTTTTCTTTCCAGCCACAAGCACAGATGAGAGGAGAGCTGGCTGAGTTACTGTTGGGGATAGCTAAGTGTGTGCCAAATCTTCCTGCACTCTTCCACTTAAGTGAAGCTGGATGCCTCTTTGTGTTCCCCTCCCTGTTAGGACCCCAGCGGTACCACTGGCCTTGACTTTGTACTCTCCTCTTGTGTGTGAGATGCTTTGTGTCTGTGCAGAAGAGCTGTGCACGCACAGCTTTGTATCAGTAACAGCCTGGAGTGCCTCTGCGGGCTCCCTGGTGACACTCAAAGTACAAATAACCTCCTGAAAGGCCCTTCTAAGCTGCAGCCATTGGGCTGCGCTAGTGTTGGGATAGCGTTTGGGTGAACTCTGAGTAAGGCAACTTATTTGGGAAGATGGGTGTCTCCTGATGGAGGTTTTGTCCACAGTAATGTCACTGAGTTGTATTCCAGTTTATCCCAGCTTCAGGGAAGGCTCCAATAGTGCTGTCCAAAGGGAGCTCTGGGCTGCTTACTCCTGTGCCAAAGGTATGGGAAACGCTCCTGATCTGGCTCAGCATTGCCCTTGGATTTGCACCACGATCTAGCTGCAGTGTAGATATAATTCTTGGCGTGCATCTGGCATTGAGACTGCAGCTTGAGTTTCCTTCTGGGCTTTAAAAGTCCCTCTTGCTGCTCATTCCAGGAAAGCTGACTGATGGCTGCCAGCAACCTCCAGCCGTCTGTGGCGTCCTCCAAGATGCCCCACGGATTCCAGAGCAAAGTGGTGGCACCTCGTAATCCCAAGCTGGTCAAAGAGGCAGAGAAGTCTGTAACTGTAAGTACTTGCTGTGTATTGTCCGGTAGGAGCTGTGTTAGGGCTGGCAGTCCCTAGTGTGTCCCTCCTCTGCCTTTCCCTTCGTGTCTAGCAGCACTGCTATGCTAGACATCACCTCATCGTTTGGTTCCTGCCCCATTTTGATGGAGGTGGCTGCTCTGGTGCCATGGGCTATGGATTGTGTGCTGCTTTAAGGTTAACTCCATGGTCTTGGCTCCAGCGGCAGCCACTGGCAAATTAAGCTAATATGTTAGATGTTGCACTGGAGTAGCTGAAACAGCAACACACGCTCCCTTCCGTCCTGTCCCATCTGCTGTGTGGGTAGCAATATCTTCAGTCTTGTTGGTGTATTTGCCAGTGCTGCTCTGACCATATCTCTTGGCAGCAGGATATGAGGTGGGCAGCTGAAACTGCCTGAAGATGGAGGGAGTAAGGTCCAAGGTAGGTCTCCAGTCATTTTATTATCATGTGCTGTGTTGAGCACGGATCCAGCCTTGCAAGCGGTGATGGAATTGGGGCAATCCCTCCTCCTGTCACCACGTGCCCCCTTTGACTGGAGCTTGCTTGACTGGAGGTGACCCAGCACTAAGCCTTCGTCAAGGAGATATAACGCTCTGCAAAGGGAGCTGTGGGGCCACCCAAGAGAGGAAGGAAGCACTTATTAAAATGAGATGACTAATGCTTGGACCCATTCGTCTCCACCTCACTCTCAGCTTTCTTCTGATTCACCCAGCAGTGACATCCCCATGTGCAGCTTGCTTGTGAACGTTGTGTGAAGTTGCAGTTGGGGGATTTCTGACACTGCTGTTCCCCTGCAAAGGTCACTAGCTCAATCCAGCCAAACTCAAGAGGAAGCAAATGCCCAAAGAGCAGGAATCTCCATTCATGTCACATCAAATCATGAAGGAGACACTAATAGGCTAGAGCCACTCCGTTAGAGCGTGTGTGTTCTGCTCTATATAATTAATTTACTGGCATTAAATATTTCATCAGGTAACTTAGAGGACTTCCAGGACTATCCTGGTGGCTGTGATCACAAATTATTCATCAGTGGCACTTCAGCAAGAAAAAGCCTTTCCTGACACAGGCATTTATGCAGCTCATGCTGGCGGTGCTTTGCGTTGCAGCTGACGCCCTCTGCCTTCCTGAAGGAGATGTCCCTGAGCACGGAGCAGAGGCTGGCCGGCACGCACGAGATGAGGCGGCCCCGCATCATCCAGCTCCTGGACATGAGTGAGACCTCGCATCAGAAGGTAGCGCTTTCCCTGCCCTTTTGTCTTGCTGTTTGATGTGACATTTAGAGTGGGCGCATGTGACAGTCTCACCCCCAGCTGCTCTGGATATGTCCCTGACCAGGCCCTTTTGGCCTTTCAAACTGCTGGCGGTGGTGGCTGTTGCACCTTCTTCCTGCCTTGTTCGGGGGGGAGAGGCAAAACTCCCACCTTGCCAGAGAGCCCAAGGGACAGCTGGTATTAAAAATAATTTAAGCTAGTATTAAAAATATTTTTAAAATTCTGCTGAAATCAGTGGGTTTTGCTAAAGCCCAGTGTTGGGAAAGGAGGATGGAACAGCACAAGGGCTTACCTTGCTGCTCTCCTGTTTCCTCTGAAATAGCCATCTCTTCTCTTGCTTTGATGTAGTCGCTGTCAAATGCTTAGGGTCCCCTCTTGCCAGTGGCAATGTGGCCCTTTGAAGAAAGAGCGCTATGGGCCACGTGGTAATTGCTCAAGGTTTTTTTCAAAGCCACAGCTTTGTTAGTGCTGCAGGCGAGACGAATGTGGGGACCATTGAAGGGTGTTAGATCTGCAGGGCACTGTAAGAAGTAGCAGGGGATAGGACCCTGAAGGAGTGATGGGATGTGCTTTAGTTAGATGTTTAGTGAGATGAATGCTTAAAGCTGCTTTTCTTAAAGGACTGCTCAGCTCAAAGGGGGAAATTGAGGTAGGCTACTGAGCAGAAAATGGCCTGCAACTGGTTAACGTTGCTGCAGAGAGCCCAGGAGGGAGGGGAAGGCGTGAGGTGTGTGCATCGGTACCTGGCAGGGGGCTGCAGCCACAGCTTCAGTGTGGTCGGGACTTCCAGGGGTCCTGACATGGGAGATCTGCTTGTCTTTGTCCTGGGAACACAGCAACTAGAAAAGGCGAAGAGTGGGAGGAGTTTTCTCAACCTAATGCTTCTGTACTAGAGCTGTAACCTGTTGCTTTGTGTGCCTGTGCATATTTTGAGATGGGCTTCTGCAGCACTATTAAATAAAACAACTGTAATAGATTGGAAGAAAACATTTCTTCCTCCAATTTA
The DNA here is from genome assembly GCA_013398735.1 of Nothocercus julius. Classification (NCBI taxonomy): domain Eukaryota; kingdom Metazoa; phylum Chordata; class Aves; order Tinamiformes; family Tinamidae; genus Nothocercus; species Nothocercus julius. The sequence continues at coordinate 790,958 of VZSV01000154.1, forward strand.
AAGTTCATAGAGGAAGACGCTGAGTCTAGTCTGGCTCAAGTTGGTCAGTAATGCTGAGATAGAGCAGAACTTTCTGACCATCCAGCATGCACCTTTTTCCTGACTTGCATTGCTTGTCTTTGGCCTTTCTTCTTGCAGTCATGTTCTCTGCCAGCTCATCTCCATGTTTCATATTCAACAAAAAATTAGGGACCAGTTTCAGAGTAAATCTCTTACCTGGTTTATCTCTTAGTACCCCAAAGATTTTCTTGTTTCTGTTCCTCCATGGCTACTTGTGGCTTTTCTGGTAAGTGTTTTGGAGCTGCATGGCCACATTAGCGCAGGGCTGAGCTTGAGAGAAATTCTGCTTCTCTTTCCAGAGATGCTTGGCCAAGCTGCTGCTTAGCCTGAGCCTGCTTAATGGGGTCTGGTAGCTCTTGTTCAGCTTGGTACAAGTGAACTGCACTTTCTCTAGTGGTCTTGGCAGACCTGCACACCCAGACGCTGCATCTCACTGGTTTCTCAATCCCGGTCATCCCTCCGGCAGCTGACCTCACTGCTGTGTCCTGCATTTTCAGTTCTCGGCACTTGACCTCGAGCAGAGCTTGTTCCAGCCTTTCCCCTCCGAGGTGGTGTTTCAGAACTACGTCCCCTGCGAGATCTACGAAGTGCCGCTGATCCTGAGGAACAACGACAAGGTGAGCGGCGGCACGCGCGCGTCCAGCCTCGTGTTGCAGAGCGGCACGGCTCCCGCGGCACGCAGCGTAGCAAGCTGTCTGCTGTGGTGCAGCACACGGGCATAAAAATCTCCCCAGCTTTCTCTTGCAAGAGAGTGAAGTCCTTCCATGTTGCTGGCGGGATTCTGTCTTTGATTTCTACCATGCATTGGTGGAATCTCTCTCAAAGGGGCTTTTTCTGTTCAGCACCTTTCCCCTCAAAAAAGGCTCAAGAGGAGAGCTGGCAGTGGGTGGCTTGTATGCTGCCTCTGTGTGCTGTCACTTGTCCCTCAGTATTGGCATGCACAGGGATCGATTCTTTTCTATGCTAAAATAATCTTGAATTAGTGACATTACCTCCCAAGAAAAGGTGACTTGAGTCAACTGTGGGATTGGGGTGATGTGGCAGAAGCGATGGGATGTCTTTAGGATCTGCTTTAGGTTCCTGTTAAGCTTGGTTAGGTTCTGGTTGGGGCTTCTCAAAGCTGTCTGGCTCTTTCTCTTCCCTGTAGAGAGTCACAGCTATGCAGAGCCCTGTGCTCCTCAAGGCCTCTGCCTTTATGTGAAATAATGTAGCAGTCATTTTGAGATTCCCCAATAAAGTTGAGAAGAGAAAGGCTGAAACATGTCAGCAATTTTGTTCCAGTGTAAAGAGGAAAATTGAGACCTTTTGAATTTCAGCGGGGGAAATGTTTGCTCAAATGAGGCATGTGCCAAGAGCAAGCTGGTGGGAAAAGACAGGAGGGAGGGAAGGAGTCGAGTTAAAAAGTGCTCTGGGAGACAGTATTGAGCACCCGAGGGTTTTGCTTGACGTGTAGCAATGAGTATACTGGAAGCAGAGAAAGGTCAGCATGGAAAACAAGAAGGATGTGAGAAGCCATCAGATTCTGTTCTGTAATGAAAAAGCATATGGGTAATTGGATGCAAGATGAGAAGAGGACTATAGGGGAACTGGGGGAAGGAAACAGGAGCGGGTGAAGTAGCCCCCTCCAAATCTACCTGCAGGGGAAAATAAGCAGATGGACAAAGTTGTCAGGGGACACTGCAGGTGGAAGAGAAATCAAGTACACCCTGAGATAAGAGGTTTTGACAGGGATGAGGTTGAAAATGGATAACACTTTGGCAGGGAAGGATGCAGATGTGGTCCCTCTTGTTATTCTCAGAGTACCGCTCCATCCGTGGCGGGGGGTTAGCAGGGGCACATAGAGAAGATGCCTGATTTCCCGAGGGATGTCTTGCACGTGCTCTGCAGTGTGAGCTGGGAGTCAGCTGGTATCCTCTTTCCCAACCCATCATGTCTCAGTCTCTCATGCTTCTCAGCTGCCTTTCCACTAAATCCTCTGGCTCTTAGGCCCTCCATCACCCCTGCAGCACTGGCAAACGGTTGTCTTTGCTCAGTACCAGCTGACTGGCAAATGGTTAATTTGTCCTGTTTATGCTTCCTCAAGTGGAAAAGAACATCTGCATTGATTTCTGCCATTCCCAGTACAAAATAATAAACTTGTACAGCAGCACCTTGGGATTTGCATGTTCTGTGAGGGGGAGGCAATGGATGAAGTGTCCATCTCCCTCCAGCCCCACGAATAAATGAGTTCTTGTGCTAGTAAGACCTCAGGCATTAGCACTGATGTAAAGGCAAGATTAGTCCTAAGGCAGAACCTTGCATTTTAGTGCATGAGATAGAGATGGCAAATTCAAGAATGGCTATTGGATTTTAATTTGGAGGCTTTTGGTAGTGTCCTGAAGAAAACAGTGCTCTCACCCCATAAAGGTCTCTGTGGTTTCCCACATTTCTTTTGGATAATATTGACTTGCGCAGCAACCTGGGCTTATCTGCTCTGTATAAATCCAGCTCACAGAGTATTCCAGATGGAGACTGTGTAACCATTTAAATAGAGAAGTGATTCAGTCTATACTTATTGCTCTTATTTGTGTGTTGGAAAATTTATTTTTCTGTCTTCAGGCTGCTGCTGCTTCCATCACACTCAGGGGGTGTTTCAAGAGGCTTCTGCTGGGGGTCTTGGTGGGATGGCCGTGTCCTTTCCCTCCAGGGCTCTGAGCAGCCAGCACTTAAGTACACTGTGGAATCCTTCCTGCAACCCACTGCCCCAGGGCGTTGCTAAGAGCAAAGGGCTTCCAAAGAGCCCAGGGCTGCTCTAGGTTGTCAGGCTGCTATGGGTGGTGCAGGCTGAATCTCTTCTTCATTTTTTTTTTTTTTTTCCTCAGCCAATCGTTCATTGATGAACCCACATGAGACCTGTCAGGTAAAACTGCCTGTTTGAGGCTTTTCCAGATGAGATTTGGTGCTCAGGAGTTGATATCTGGGTACCACCAAAGCACTGTTGGCTTTCTCTGTGTTTCTTAGTGTCCCGAAGGGCCGGACTTGCCTCAAGGCACCTGCAGGGATTCCTGGGTGTTGGGAGGAAACCCCGGGAAGCGGCTTTTCTGCTCTGACACTGCCTGGCCCTGATCACCCCGTGCCTCTGGAGAGCCCAGCCTGACTCTTAATAACAAATCCATGCTGAAAGTCAGTAGTAGGGTGTATCTCCAAGTGGAAAATGCCCTTCAAGCCCATAATTGATAGGTGCAGCCCAGGGGGTAGGAGGTAATGGTAGTGTGGCTTCTCAGTGCTTTGCCATGTTGACTGTTCTCATCTCTTCTCTTTCCTTCACGGGCTGTTGTTCTTCTCCACTGCCTCTCTACAGACCCTCCTTCAGGAGCCCTTTTCCTTCTCTCTGTTTTCTGGCTTGTCTTTTTGCCTTAACTTGTTTAATCTAACTTGTTTGTATTCCCAGCAAAGCCACAATGTCTGTTTTCTTCTTGCTTGCCTTGTCTGCCTGTTCCTATAGTACATCAGCTTGTCTACCCCGTGCAACCCCAGGACACCAAAAGTGAAATTTCCTCCTTGCCCCAGTGTAACAAATACTGCTTTGGCTTCAGATAATACATCCCCCTGCAGAGGCATGTCTGCATCTGCGTGCAGGCAGCAGCGAGCTCTGGGCTTGCTGAGCAAGTGGGGGAATCAGATTCAGATACTCCGTGACTACATTTTTGGTGTGTTTTCTCTGATGGAGGTTCCCTTGCAACAGAGTGTTGCCCTGATGGCCTCTGGCTTGGAGCTGTCCTGCTTGGGTGTGATGGATGCAAGTCCATCCTTGTGTGTTGTGTGCATGTCCTTAAGGGGATGAAAGTGCTTTGGGAAGGTGGTTAAGGAAGAAGGATATCTCCTTGGCACGGACTAATGGTTTCTTTGTTTTCACGTTTTCATAAAGATTACTTCATCTTTCCTGCAGATTCCTCGGCTGGTGAAGGTCGTCTTGGAGAGTTCTCCTTATTTCAAGTTGATCAGCCCCCATGATGTGTGTCATAAGGTAGCACCTGGCATGCCCTCAACTTTCCGCATACTTTTCACTCCTGAGGAGAACAAGGTGAGACTGCCAATCCCAAAATATGGAATATGAACTTGCAGGGCTGGACTCAGGGGCTATGGCATGGGTTTTGAGGAACTGTCCTAACTTCAGGAGATGCGTTGGATCCAGAGCAGGGGGAATGCTTTCTCTGCAATGAGGATTATTTCTTGTAGGCTTGAGATTCTTACCTGTTTGCAGCTGCTTTTATCCTTCAACGATGGAGCAATTTAGTGCAATGGCTTTGGGAGTAATTTCTCCCCTGTCCTCTGTAGATGTTGGTTTCTGGTCTTGATTGCTGCATGGGCATGGAATTATTCCATCCGTTATAGCAATGAAAGTCTATTCTTGACCTGTTGCTTGAAGGACCCAGACAATGTCTGAGGGAGGGTCACCACCTTTGACAACTGGTGTCAGCTTAGTGTATGTGATATTTGGACACTCCTGCTGCATGAGGACGTCTGCTGCAGACTGACTGTGAGATCTTGAGCTAGTTGCATCGTGGTGCTGCCTGCATTGCAGAGGCCTGGCTGGCTCTGCCTTTTCTCCCAGAGGAAGCTGGGCCTTGGAGAAGGAAGAAGCCCTCAGGGCAGTAGGGGAAAGACAGGAAGGGCTGTGGAGAAGATAATCTAGCTGAGCTTCTCAACAGTAGAGGCTTGATTATGATAGAAAATGCTCCAGGAACAAATAGAACTGGAGCAGGCTTTTCTTTCCCCATCTGGCAGCCACTTGTGTGCCTCACCCTGGACCAGCAAGAAGAGGCTCCCTCCAAGCCTGTGTTTCCAAGCAGCTCGCAGCTGTGCCATCCCTGAGGACGCTCGCTCGCGTGCCATCCGTGCAATCCAGCCGCCGGCCTCGGAGCTGCGTGCATGGCAGGGAGCCAGCCGGGCTCGGCGGCACGGAGCTCCCCGAGGCCTCTCCTCTGCAGGGTGTCAGGGTGCTGCGGAGCCCTTGGGAGGGACATCAGCCTGAAAGAGCCCACTAGGGCAAAGCCAGCAGGTATTGTCTGGCCTGCTGTGGTGCTAAAAGAGGGGCACGTGCTGCTCTTCACATGGCCTTGCTGGAGAGGCAAGGTTAGGGGATGGCTTTGAGCCACCTGATACTCCAACATGAGGATGGAGGTGAAAGCCCTTTGGGAATGTGTTTTGCTGCTTGGTTTTCCTTTTAAGTGTACTGTTTGAGGCTGAGAAAAGACAGAATTAAAGAGGAAATGCCCCAAGGTTCCCAGCTCCCCATGCTTGTGGAATAATTTGTTCGTCTGGAGGGACTGAGAAATTATTAAACATCATTAATATTTAGGGTAAAAAATTATGTTGGCCTAGGGCAGTTCTCCAAACTACCCAAGTGACATGAGCTTCATCTCATCGAGGCAGGCTTTGCAAAATATTCTGGTGCTATGAAAATATGATTTATTAGTATTAATTAGTAAGTGTTAATTTTGGGAGTGGATGAAGTAAATTGGCCCTCCTGAAGGGCAAAGTGCTGCTGTTCAGGTTGAAGGGCGGTAGAGGAACATATGAACATCCAAAACAGAAGCAGGGAGAAGCAACTCTTCTCACCCTGGAGAAGATTAACATCCAACACTTGTCCCTCATCTTGCTGCCTTGCCCACTGAATGCCAAATGTGTGTGACTGAGTGACTGCAAGGTCTCCTGCAGCAGTTGGGGTGGTCAGATATCCTTCAGCTTAGCCTGAGGCAGCTTCCCCAGGTGGAGGGGTATCAGACCCAGGAATGCCCAACAGCAGATCCCTGTTGAGCGGCCTCCTTGGGTCCTTGCTGTGGTTGTGCAGAAGGCCAGGGAAGAGGCTCCGCTTCACGAGGAGCCCTGGGGATTCCTCCGGGGCACCTTGCAAAACCCTTTCCCCAAGATGCAACCTATGGGGGAGATGGCTCAAAGGTCGTGGGCTTTGTGTTTGCAGTTTGCGTGTGGAGATGCGGTTTGGTTGTGGCAGACTGAGGGTGACCTTGTTAGTACCCCCACACCTTGCTTCTCCTATGTTGTGACCTGCAGGAACAGGATTATAGGTACAAACCCCCCGTTATGGCTGGAGACCCCTCCCAGTGTGGACTTGTGTAACCCCCTTGCCTTGCAGCCCTTCCCCAGGGTAAACCTGGCTTCACTGAAGTCATTCCTGAGTCCTGAGAGCGAAGTGCGGAGCTGGGTTGTGGCTGAGCCCAAAACAAAAGCCACGTGTGAGTTGGTAGTGGTTGAAATGCCGTGTGCCATGGAAGCCTTTTTTTTTTTTTTTTTGAAAAATGACCCATTTCCTACTTTCTTGCAGTCATCTGGGAATGTGCCACATGATTAGGCTGTCAGTAAGTAAATGAACAGCTGACACATCTTTGTTGATTGACACTTGCATTATAAACATGAGATGCTGGGCACCATTTCCAGTTAGCTACTGTTGTAGCTCCAGATGTACCCGTTGCTGTTCCGTGGCTCTGGTTGTGCAGTGGGGTGTTCTCAGCCCACTGTGTGTTCCTGGGTGTCCTTGCATTATGGTCTGACACTCACTGCCTAATTGGAAACGCTCACAGAGCTGCCTGGCAAATAAACAGACACGATGGCTTGTGTTTATGTGCATCCTTCAGGTCTATTAATAGATTATCTTTAAGGGGAAAAAGGAAGCAAGAGAGGTATAAAGCCCTAGCCCAGCTTGTTCTGTTTCCCTTGCTCTTTTTGCTGTGGCACTTGGGCAGTACCAGTTCAGTCACCAAGGTTTGCAAAATTCATTACTAATGCCCAGTGGAGCCTGAATTAATGTTCATTGATTAATATGAAATACGACAGGACAATGAGTTATTGCATTACTGAAATGAGCTGCTTTAAAATTCCGAGCAGCCTGGTTAGGGGTGTTTTGTAGCATGTGGAAGCTATTCCAAGGATGCTTTTGAGATGAGACTCTTGCAGGGGGACAGGAGATGGAGGCAAATGACCTTGCCCCAAGTGAACAGATGAACAATTTCAAAGCATCCTGTGAACTTGGGTTGCTGGGGAAGCTAGGAAAGGGGTACCCCATTCTCATGTGAAACTGTCTTCATATGCCAGTGTCTCTCCTCTCATGTCCCTTATTTTCCAGCCCTTAGGGTGTTACATTTTCAGCAGAAAGCTTTCCCTGTTTGCCTTATCACATTATCTCATGCTGGAAGACTTTTTTCCTTTACAGTTGCCTGCTGGAAATAACTTAATGAAGTATTTAGCATCAGTTATGCAGTTAAACTGACACCTCGGTGTTCCTGGGCATATTGAGCAGTTAGGTTGACGTTGCCGGAATGATAACATGGGTTGGAGTTGGCAAAGAGTTTCCTGCCAACAGCAGCTCCATGGGACAAGCAGTTGCTTTTGTTTCTGTGGATGCCAATTCAGATGCCAGTGGGGACATTTGGGAGGCCCCAGATCTGGATGGTGAGAGAAGTTGCACGAGGATCCCAAAGCCACACGCTGGCAGTGGGGACAGGAAGGTGGCCTGTGTTTGCCTTGGGGTGGCTTTTGCCTGGGGGAGGAATTGATTCCTTGCACTCTTATCCACATTGCTGTTGATCCTCGTGCTCTTTAGCAATGACTTGGGAAATGATTTCCTTTTTCCTGTCGAATACCTCCAATTTTAGAGACTTTTCCTTTATCCCCTTATTGATCTGAACTCCTTGTATCCGTCTGTCTACGTTGCATCTGGAAGGGCGAGATAAGCCTTGGCAGGCTGTATTTCCTTAATAAGGCATGTACCCTTCAACTGGATTTGCTGGGCCACTGTTATTCTAGTGTGGCCAAAATGATAGAAAAAATTAAGATATATTCTTCATTTGCTAATGCAGTTTCAGGAAAATCTAAACAGTCCAAAACATCAAGTACTGACATAATAGGTGCTTTGAATTTATGTGGGCTGCCCTTAGCTTCATTTTGGAGGGTTTAGGCTGCAAGACTGAGTACGAAATTGCAAATTTGGGCAGCTTGCTGAGGCTGAAATGCACTGCTGACGTGGGAGATTGAATTCTGCGGCAGCCGGCCCCGGCGCCCGCTTTGGGATTTTATCCTGCCGCGTATGAGAAGCTAAAGCTCTTCTGCAAGCTGCCAGGGTGAGTGTTTGAGATCTGTGTCTACAAAAGAGATCTCTTCTCTTGTCACGTCCCGGAGGTGACCACATCTGTAACGGGACCCAAGCCCTGGTGGGCGGTGTGTCCGGAGCAGCCTGTGAGTGCTGTGACTGTTGCTCCAACTGTGCCTGTGCCCCTTCTGCCCACACGTCCCCTCCAGGCTCGGAGGATGTAACCCGGATCAGGCAGAACCCCCTGCACAGAGGAATCCAAATGCAGCTCTAGCCAAGGCTGTTTGCAGCTGCGTGTGGTTCCAAAGTCAGATCTTTGTAGTTTATTTGAAGCAGCACGAAGGCAATTTCAAATGAGTTAAGCGCCCAGGAAAAAAGATCAGGATCGCATGTGGGAGTGATAAGGTGCATTTTCTTTATCGATTTGCCAATAACAAAGCTACGGGGAGAAATGGCTCCTGGCCTTATCGCAGCAGCTTGACCCCTGGTTTCAGCAGAGATAGGAGATATTTCTAGCACGGCAGCGCTACCCCGCATATCCAGAGAGCAAAGCAGGCTGCTCAGTTCTGTACTAAAATGATTCCTCGCTATCGCTGTGTGCCAGGCAGTGGGGAGGGAGTGTCTGGCTCTTTTCTGAATGAGGCAATGGCTTGAAACAGCTCTGAGTTTGGTGATGCAGATGCCTTGTCGAGTCCTCGGGAAGATGTACCCGAATATCCACAGCCAAGTTACGCGGCTGTCCCCGCGTTGCAGGGGCCGGGGTTAGCGGTGTAGCACAGCTGAGCTCAGTGTTTCTAATGGTCTTATCTAGTGATCAGATCAGGTTCATGTTACTGCTGTAATCCCATACATGAAAATATTTTTTGATGCTTCAGAACCAAAGTCTCGGGTGATTTTGTCCTGTGGCTGCATGAAATTGGTTGTTCCAGGTGGATTGATGAGATGCTGCTGCCTGGGCAAGGTAACAGGTCTGCCCAAGCCCTGTTGCTGGAAGGAGAGGTCCCTAAAGCAAAAACCTGATACATTAGATTGTTGTGACTCCCTAGTAGCAGCATTCAAAGGATTGTCTTCCTCCTGCTGCCCTGGGGCTGTGGTGGGTACGCAGTGCTGAGGCTGTCCCTCTCCCTGCAGGATTACTTCCACCAGGTCACCTGCATCACGGAAAGGGAGAAGTTTGTTGTGCCCATCCGAGCTATCGGGGCCCGAGCCATCCTGGACTTCCCCGACCAGCTCAACTTCTCGGTCTGCCCAGTCAAGTACCTTACCCAAAAGACTCTGCTGGTTCGCAACGTTGGCAACAGAGAGGCTCGCTATTGCATCAGCACGCAGAGGTAAGGGAGCTGCATCTTGGCTGCACCAAACCCTGACCTGTGGCAATACAGTGGCATAAAAGAACCAAAGAACCAGAGCTGCTCTATTGCAGCTGGTAATGGGCAGCACGGGTGGGGCTTTGCTGTCATTTACTGCCTTTTAACCTTGATGAAGACTTGGATAAAATCTGGTATATCCCACAGTGGTCTATGTGCAAAGGTACTTGCAGTGCACTTGGTCTGGTCCCCTGGCCTGAATATGAAATGTGAAATAACTCCTTGAGAGAAGAGCTCAAGATAAGTTAGTGATTTGGGCCCTCATGAATGGGAATGTGGGGCACGTGTGGAAAGAGCTTGCAGAGGTTTAGCTTGCCAGCAGCAGAGTTGCTCTGCAGAGCAGATGACTGCAGGAGAAGGGGAGATGAGCAGGTATGTGTTTCAAAACTGCCCTGCAGCTCTGAGGCAGAATACTGATGAGGGCACAGGCAAAAGATGCAGCAAAAATCTGATGCACAGGAGGAGCCTTATCTTCTAGAGCCTTATCTCTCCCAGGTTTCCTGGAGAGTGCTAAAATATGCTGTGTAAGAGCTCTTTTGCAACCACCTGATGGTAAGTACCTGCCTGAAATAGATAAATATCAGCTGTAGCAGCTAAGTGGCTCTCTACAGTGGCTGTGGCACTGCTCTCTGGGTGCACCCAAGTTGTCTTACCTTCTTGACAACTCCAGGAAAACTGGGCTAGGAGAAAACTTTCCTACTTATGTCAGATAAGGCCCTCAAGTGTCTTTTCACTGTGGAAAATATATAGTGAGGAATTTGTAAATCAGTGTGCAGTTCTCCAGGATTTGTGTTTTTAAAAAAAAAAAAGCTAAACACCCAGTAAATGTGTGATGTTTTTTCTCAATGCACATACTGATTATTGAGTGATACAGCATACACTGAATCCCACTTAAAGATTTAGGAATAGTTTTCTAAGTTCAGCAGTCAAAGGTTTCAGTTCTGATTTGCAGTGAGGAAATGCAAAGCATTTAACAAGTTTTACAACCTCAAAGTCCACAAAAAAACTAGTAGAGTTCTGAATAACCAGATTGTATATGTAGAGAGATCAAAAGCTGTTCCAATATCTCTTGTAGTCCAAATTGAGGGAATCTGTTATTTCTTTCCCTTTGTTATGAACCTTTGAAATCCGGATTGGAATTTCAAATAAAGATTTACATCTTTGAACATAAGCAATGTTTACTTCCAATTAAGAAGTTGCCCCCCCTTTCTTTCAGACTTCCTTTAAATACTCAGGAATGTTTGCTCTGCAATTTTCTAAGTGTGCAGGAAATACCACAATTCTTCAGTGGAAGGTTTCAAAAATGTAGTTCCTTCAATGTCTTTCCACCTACTCTCGGGCTATACTTATTCCAACTTTGTATATTTCTGGGTATATATGTGGAAAGGCATTGGACTGATTTAGAAGGGTCACAGATGAAATCGTAGGCTATTTTGGTTGCAAGAGATCTCGGGGATCATGTGGGCCAACATTTTGCTCCAGCCTCATCAAGGTGCTTAGGAGTAGCAGGCCTGCCCTTCCAGGGTGACTGCTTCCTCCAAGTTGGTGTCATCCTTCCCATTTTGAGCATTCCCTGCTGTTGTCCAGATCAGGATGTCCCCTTGAGCAGCTGAAGCCCTGGGTCCTCATGTCCTTTGTGAGGCGGCCTCTGATGTGCCAGGAGCGATCACTCCAGGTCACGATGGGGACAACATCTTGTGATGTCATCACTGTTGTAGCAGCTCTTGCAGTTCTCTGCAGCCTCTAACAGGGCCTAATTTCACATCCAGCTGCTGCATTAATGACTGCAGTGTCTGTTAGCAGTGATCCGTGTCTGATTCCATATGGGATGTGCTATGTGGAGCTGCTCAGTTCCCTGCTGCTGAGCTCCCAAGGGAAACCTGTGCCCCTCAACCTGGATGGCAAAGAATTGGTCACCCAGCAGATCTGACAACTTGGCTAGAGACCCCGACCCTTGCGCTGCGCCGCAGGTTAATACATCATTAGCTGGCTGCTCTCTGAGCTAATGTCTATGCAGGTTTTCCTAAGAGGCATCTTCCCAGCTAATGTTAGGGGATAATTTCCAGGGTGTGGAGAGTAACAGAGGCTGCATCATTTATTAACAACAGAGGTGGGGAAGATTTGGTTTAACGTGTCACTAATTCCTATAAATGACTTCAGTAATAACGCAATGATGATGATTAATTATCATCACAGAGCACTTAGAACTGTGCCAGGAGCTTTGGAAATGAATGAGTTATGTTCCCTGTCCTGGAGAGCTTAAAGTGTAAATATGAGATGCATAATCAAGAGTTATAGCAAAGATGCAGTGAGGAAGAAAATAGTGCCAGGCTTAAAGCCTTCAATTCAAAAGAGCTTTAGTCTATTCCTATTCATCAAAGAATTTAAGCAGTTGTTTTTAAATACGTGCTTACCTTTTGCTGTGTACGAGTGCAGTGTTGTGTTAAAGACTAAATTAATATTGCATAGTAGCTTCTTTGTGTGTTGATATGTATAAGCACGCATGCATATGAGGAGGGGAATTAGTGGAGTCCAAGGGAGCTGGAGGTTTGTCTGAGCTCTGTCAGCTGGCTCTGTCTTACAGATTTCTACTGCATAGCTCTCTGAAATACGACCTTTCTTCATTAACACGATTGAAACAGGTTTAGTTACTGCAGCTTCTGTTTTCAGGCCCGGACAAATTCAGGTCTCTGCCCATTTGCACGTCTGTTGTAGATGCCACTGCTTTATAGTCCATTGCATTGCTCATATCACCTTTCTTTTTGTCCTTTCCCTGCCTGTCCTTTTCTGGGCCATCAAGCCCGAGCTCTCTGCTTTTGCCTCTGGGACATTTTCAGCCTGCCTCTTCTCCCAGCCTTTCCTCTCAGCAAGTACTGAGAGCCCAGCTCTTCGGGCAGTTTGTGATGCTGTTGCTCACTCAATAGCCCTTTACTTGAAGGATTTCAATGTTTTCTGGTGTGCATTTCACTCCAGGGAAGCACTCTACAAGCAAATCCATAGGGCCACCTGAGTTTCTTCATGCTGCAGAGCTTTGCCACGGTGCCCACCAGAGAGAATGATGCATCTTGACCACTGGTGAACAACGCATGATGCTGTCTGACATGGACTTGTCATCTCCTTGTGCTCTGCCCACTCATACCCAGTTCTTATTGTGTGGCTTGGTAATTAAAAATAACAATAGTATAAGTATAGAAACTCTTACCTCCTTTGTCCTTGTTAAGGCAAGATAATGAGTTTCTTCATGGCATTCAGGAAGATAAATGTCATTCCAGTACCCCTGCATTGAAAAATGGTGTCTAGAAATGGATTCAAGTGCAGCACTGCCTTTTTAACTCCATCTTTGACACGACAGGTGTTGTGCTATGCCATACTGCAGGGCTAGAGAGCAACCCTTGGAGACAGGCACCCCTGTCTAGGAATGTTCCCAGCAAGGTCTGAAAGTGTGGAAATTACCCTCAAGACAGCGCTGGGAACCCCCTGTATTCTTCGCCATAACACTCATGTGCTGCTCTTGCCTTTGTTTCTTGTCTCTGACTTGCCCATATAAAGATGAGGAGTTCAGGAAGGCACTGCATGCAGAAAAATGTTCTGCTAAATGTTCTGCAAGCTAAGGCCCTCCTTGGGAGTGCCTCGAGCCACTTCAGCTCCATGAGAGTTGCGATTGCTATTGCTCCACGGCGTGAAGGAAGAAAGTGCTTGACCTGAATTAGGGAGATACTTCAGGAAAACAAAGCAAGTAAGGATCAGGACTTTCCAGCAATAGAAAATGGATTTGGAGGCCCAGTGAAGGTACTCAGCCTCCAACTTGCTGTCCAAGATCTGATTTCAGAGATGCCTCTTGCTTTATCCAGTCTGTCTCTGCTTTCACGTATTCTAAGTCCTCAGCCTCCTGAACACGAGTTCATTTTCTTGGATGTGCTTGGACTGGCGCTAGTGACTTTCCTGGGTTAGGCATCCTCTCTAGGTCTCAATAGTGTCACACAGAAGGCTGCAAGTTGATTCTCCCCAAACTCAGAAGACTCCATGGTGAAGATTAAGGCACCACTGAAAAGAGAAAGTTAATTTGGGGACAGCAAGAAGTGGATGAAATTAGATTAAATGTATCATAAGATTTGAGGGTTATTGCATCCTCCTTGCATGCTGCATTTAATAAATGTATAGTTGTAGGGAAATGTGGCATGGTAGATGGAAAGCCTGAGCCATAGATTTGCTAGTTTTAGTCATTCTTGTCGCTTGTGTTCCTAAATTATGTCAGGAGTATTCGGTGATTGGTATCCTCAGGGAATGTAGTCTTTGTGCAGCTCAGCAAAGAGGAGAAACTGATGCCTGGTGGAAGCAAGTGGGATGTAAACAGTGAAGAGTTTAATTATGAAATTGTTTGAAGCCAGTGCTGGAGTGTGTAGACACAGAAGGGGCTTATGAAGGTGGAGAGGTGGGACACATTGTTGAAAGCACTGTCAGGAATCCTCTTCCTGAACTGGCAGCTTTTCTCTGCTGGGAGCCTTTTAGATATAAAATCATTTCTGTGCCTTTCCTGTGCTAGGAGTGATTACATCCGAGTACTGGCTCAGTTTGGTTCACATGGACTCAGCCTTGGAGGACTGTCCTGTGAGGAATGTGATGGACTTCCCAGGAATACCGGTAGCCATGTCTTTTCTAGCAGGCAACTACCCTTAGGGATCAAGGAGGTTGTTGGCATGCTTTGAGGAAAGAAGCCAACTTGAGTATCCTTGAAAAATAAATCCTTTTGGGTGACTGAGAGCATCTTCATGATAGCTGAGAGTGCCTGCTCTCATAGCTCAGCTGTAATGCAGTGACTTGTCCCCTTTGGGCAAGGGGAGCAACACAACTTGATGCCTTGTTGCCCCCTCACTAAAGCTTTGGGGAAATGCAGGTGCTCCTGGACAGCAATGGGGACCTGCAGCATCCTGGCAGAGCTGCCTGCACATGCAGGACCCTACAGAGCAGCCTGCCACCAGGTCTCGTAGTGGCCTCTTTCCACCCTCTCCATAACAAAAATGATGCAGCATGTGAACAATTTGGACCCAATCCTTCTCCTGTTGGAGCTAGCAGCACACTCTCACTAGCTGTAATAGGAACAGGTCAGTCCTCTAATTGCAGAGCATCTCCTTAATGAGCAGAAATGCCAGTGATTTCATCAGCTGTCACTATTTCTGTGAGCAAAGTTCAGCTTGTACATGGCTTTAGTTGTCCTGCTATCTTTGTGTTTGTGCTGCATTCCCTAATCATGGAAAACTTGTCAGACGGTGCTTTTTAGGATGACAGCTTGACTGCCAGCAAAGCACTAAAAACAAACAACTTGTGTTTTCCAAAGGGGACTGTGCAAGAAACATCAAACTAAGCTGCTGTTATCCAGTATAAAATTTAATTTGACTTGTCCAGAGAGCTGTTTCTAGGCATTAAAGTATCAACTCAACATCTGTTGGCCAAGAACTGTTTACCTGGGGTCAAATTAGAATCATTCCTGGTAGATCCAAGGTGTGCCAACACATTTTCATTGTGATTTTGTACCACCACATGGGACTTGTCTAGTGGGCCAACCAAATGCACTTACCATTTTGGTTTGTTATCTAGAGTCCCTCTTTCTAAATATGTAGAAAAACTTTCTGCAAAACTCATAATGATGTGCTGCTGTTAATAGTATTTCATTTAGTTAGGAATTTATTAAATTGGGCCCTAAATGGGATATTCCTTTTGCTTGCGTCTTTTTGCCATGCTGTGATATCACAGTAGCTCTAATCTGCCCTTGCACTGATTCACATTTTGTTGAAATGCTGTTAGGACATGCTGGTTCTTAGGTCAAGCAAAGATGATTTCAAAGTGGGAAGAATGAATTCTGTGTGTTACCAGTATTATTTTTTCTGGTCTTCTAGTATGATTATATTTATCTGATGACTGTAATCTCATTGGAACAAGGTTTCCCCTGATGTTTGTATCTTCTGAGGTGAGGTTTATAGGCTGCAAGATCAGAAAGACTTTTGAGGGAATGTCAACTTTTGCAGACAAGTAGCTTCTATGCTCTCTTTGCTCTTCAAAACCAGCCTGAAGACTGAAAACTGTCACCAACACTAAATGCATGGCAATTCGACTCTCTGGGGCTCAGTGCATGGAGGTAGAACTGAGTGCAGGACATTAGCCTGCTTTAAACCATGCCCTCCTCCAAGGGCTAGATCCTCTAAGTGAGAGTTAATAGGTCTACTTTTGTTCCTAAATATACTCTCTTTACTTGGCTAACTGTTTCACTTGCTCCTTGCTTACACAGGCGAGCCAAGCCAGCTTGTTGCAGATCTTGGGAGGAGTAAGTCTGCAGATGCCCTGTAGTGGTCCTAATGTGTGTCTCCGTTGCAGCCCTTTCTCTGCCAATCCCTCCATTGGGACGCTTGGGATTGGTGACACCATGCAAGTAACAGTGGAGTTTCACCCGCTGGAGACCGGAGATCATTCCAGAGCCCTCATAGTCCACTATGACACAGGTAAGTGTTGGTTGGTGTGTGGCACAGACTCTGCTTGCCTCAAAACAGAACCCTTTTATAAACAGAATAACGCTCAGCTTGCTTTGCATACAAATTCCCAAAATGTTTTTGAACCTCCGAATATTCCTGTGTTAAGAAGTGAGCACCAAAAGGGACAAAACATACAGAAAAAACATACAGAACAAGGTTAGACCCAGCCTATATTCCTGTACCCTCATCCATTCCTGGGGTTGTCTGCACTGTTGTCCTGCATGTTCCCAGGACTGATCTACCAGGCAGCGTGCTCACCTGTTGGTGTTCCTGTCCTATCTCAAACTCACCTTGAATAGAAGTGAGGGCAAAGGTAGCTGGTGATAAATGGGTCATAGAAGTGGATAATGAGGTTCTTGGAATCTTCTTTTGCTGGAAGTTGCTGAGTAGAAGGGAAGCACTGATTCTCATCTGAAACATAACAGCAAATTCCTGTCTCTTACCAGACTCCCTGCAGTACCTGCAGCCTTCCACACCTCTTGGTGCCTTGTACTATTTCTCAGACCTGCCACAGCCCCTTTTTATGTTGCGCTCTGCCCATGTGCATCCTGTGCTTCACACCATCAGATCTGAAGCACCAGGCGTGAGGGGGGCTCTTGGGGGATGGCTGCAGGTGCTCACTTCCTCCTGAGATCTGGTGTAAAGCCCATAAAGGGGTAAGAAACCAAGGTCAGGCATAGGAGTATTGTCAGCTTCTTAAATTGTTCTTAAGAGTGAGTGGAAAAGCTCTCAAAAGCAGTGGAAGTTTTTAAAAAAAAAAAAAAATAATAAAAATTCTGCCAACTTTGGTTCAGCAGAGGGATTTTGTGATGCTGAACAGCAGAATCTCTCAGTTGCATTTTGTTTGCCTAGAGAAGAGCTTTTCTTTTGTTTTGCTTCCTGATCGCTGATCCCAGGAAGCAATGTATCCCAACTTAGCTGATATTGTGAAACTTTAGTCCAGCAGTGGACTTGAGATGCGTTTGCTGCTTTTGTCTTGAATGTGTAGAAGCTTGTAAAATGCTTCTACATCTTCCAAGCCATCTGTCATTTTATGGGGTGTCACTGCTTTGTTCACTGTTTGTTCTCACACATGTAGAGAACAACTCATGCACAGTTGGAGAAGCTCATGGATTTGGATCACGGTGTTTCTTGAAAACCACTGAAGTTCCAGGTAGAGAAAGAAAAAGTGGCTCACTTATGGATACTGTTCTTTGATCTGATTAGGGAATATGAGGTAACGTGGTACACACTTGTAGCACCGAACTGATAACAGTAAATGCTAGGGCTGTAGGGTCTATATTTGGTGACAGAAAAGCCTGAGCCGAGATCTTCATGTCCTGATTTGAAGACCTCTCTCTTGTTCTGACTGGATGAAAGCACCTGGTTTCTTCATGGTCAGTCTTCATGGAAGGGATTTGTGGAGATAGGCCATGGTGAGGAGGTGAGCAGGTTGCCCAAGAGCTGGGCACCCTCCCTTGGACCTCCTAGGAGCGATGTGGGCAGCTGCCCGAGCCCAGGGCTGCCTTCCCGGCCGTCACTACGGCACTGCTGTTACTTTGAAATAAGCCCCGGATTGAGGAGGAGTGCAGGAGAATAATTAAGGGATTATCTCCCTAGCTTTGAAGCATGCAAATAAATGAAAAGCTGCTGAGATTAGTTGCTGAATTGAAATGGCAACTTTAAATCGGTGTTAAAAGCTGCCCGTTGTAGGTGCAGTGCAGAGCAGAAGATGGTACTGAATGACCTTGTGTGGTGGCCCTGGTTAATTTGTCCTGCACAAAGTCACACTCCCTGCAAATTGTGTGCAGGAAGCAGCTGATTATTCTGTCCCTGCAAGTTGGTGCCTGCAGGACCTTGTTGTGAGGTGTCACAAGATGCTTCTGGTCCAGCAGATCCTTTGTGCAACACAGACTTCTCCGTGTGGCTCTTTCCCATCGGTCCCCCTTGTCCCTGGGGGTTTCTTTGTCAGCCCAGGAAATGTCAGTAATTAGCAGCCCCCTGCTGAGCCGGTGCCTGGCTGACAGACACGATATGCTGTGATGCTCTTATTGCTGTCAGCAAGGAGAGTAATTATGCAGATTGCTCTCCTTCGGCGCCTCGAGACCGATGCGGATACAAGAGCCTTAAGCGCAGGATTCTTGTGCCCTCGGAAGGGAGGGATCAGAGCCAGGGCTGGCAGGTGGGTCTGAGGAGAAGGAGTATCTGAGAAGAGCCAGTCTTCCAGCACCTATTCCCTTCCTGTCCTCTCTCCCGTTGGGCGGGAGCTCCAGAAAGCAGCTCCTGCAGAAAAGAGGCAGCGCAGGGCTCAGGCAATAGTTCTCCGTGGTCTCACTCCCACTGGAAGCCTCCAGCCTGCTGCTAAAAGCCTGCTGAGGAGCCATCTGGGGATTTGACAGATTAATACCCCGTTTCCCCTTGGCTTCCTACACAGTTTTCTGGCGGGCTGACAATCCCTTAGCAGGAGCTCTCCTAAAGCAAATCCCTGTGTGCTCCCTATGGATCAGAGCCCCAGGCCCAGGGCGCTCGCTGCTCTCTGTGCTCAGAGCGAGGAAGGGGCAGCTCGACCTCAGCTCCTCGCTTAACTCCTTTAAGGGCAGGTGGGCAACCTGGGCCTGGATGAGTCCTCCTGGCCTGGGTTGGATATTGCAGGAGGAGCCCAGACCTCCAGCTTTTCCAGGGAGCAGGTTGCAGCGTTCCGGGAGCTTCGCAGCAGCTCCTGCCTGTTGTCTCATGGGTTCCCCGCAGAGGGAAGGCAGTTCCAGGAGCCGGCTGATAGCCGGGGACTTTGGTGCATCACTGCAGGTGATTTTGGTATCAAGGACTGCAGGGCTCGTGTGGTGTGGGATTTGGGCTGACTTCTGCCTGTGTGGGACTGCCCCTAGAGCTGTTACCTGCATCAGTGTCTGGCGTGAGCTGGATTCATGAATCGAATTTCCATCCCCCTTCCTTTCTCCGAGCCTTCACAAGAGCCCCTAGGACAGATACTGATCTGCCTGGAGCCATGTAATGGGTTTAAAGAGAAGAAAGAAAAAGAAAATATGGAATTTCCTGGCTATATCTGAGAGAACTACAGGCCCTCAGTCTCCTGCAAAACGACAGCAAGTTGGATGTGATATAAGAGCTGTTTGGAACTGGTGCGGATGCAGAATGACCACAGACTTTGGCAAAAGGGGAACTGATACTGGCAATTAGAGTGACCGATTGTTCGGCTCCAGTGTCAATCGGCGCAGGGTTGCCAGCCAGGGCCGTGCGCTTGGGGATGCTGAACCCCGCGCTCGAAGCTGCGCTGGGCGCGGGGCCCTGAGCGGCGCGGCCGCGTTGCTGTGTGCGCATGGGGGCTCCTTCCACCCCGGGCTGCTGCTTCTCATCACTGTTTGCGGCTGAAGGGAGTGCGGGCTGCGTGTGCCGAAGCCTCCGAGCACGCGCCCGGGAAGCGGCGCCGTCGGACACGGCGCTCACCCGCGTGGCTGCGTCGGCCTGGGGAGCACGAGCGCCTTGGGTGGCTCTCCCTTCCTCCTACGACCCTCCTTCCTACTGCAGGGTCTTGTCAGCTCTTTTTGCAAGGCCGCTATTGCTGTCGGTGGCTTCCAGGAACTTGTTTGAAAGCAAAATGAAAATCCTGTTGAGTTGCTAGCCCGAGCTTCAGCCTTGCCTGTTTGACGTGGTGCCCTTTTTCCGTGAATCCGTTGATGGATGCGACTAGGTAACAGCGTGCGGCAGTCTGAGCCCTGGCTGTGCCGCATCTTATGTCCCTGGAATCACTGGAGCCACTCAAGTAGGGAAGGGCTCTCAGTTTGCAGTGGTTTCAGCAGCAATGGAGGGGTGCTCAGTACTTTCCTAAAAAATTTGAAACCTCTTGGGTTATTTGCGTGATCCCTGTGTTGTGCAGACTGTGCCCTTGAAAAGGGTTTCAGGAGCCCTTTGCCTTTGGTCTGGCCATGTGAAAAGCCAAGGCGGCACCTGCAGCGTGAGAGCAGGGAGGCCGCAGTCCCTCAATTCCCTCTGAGGGAGAAGCTCCAAGTCCAGCTCCTTGTTGCAGGGGCAGGGGAGAAAGTGGAACTGAGGTGTCCCCGGGATCATCTTCAGCAATGTCAGTGTTCCAGGCTCCTGATGCGGATCCCGTGCTGCCGGTCGTGCTCACGGGCACCGTGTTGGCCCTGCTGCGCAATGGGGCTCTACCACCTCCTTACAAATAACACAAGTTGCCCCCACGCTAAGCTCACGCTGTGGACTGAGCTTCCCAGGGCTGCAGCTGTGTTGATTTTTGTTGCAGTTTGTAGTTATTCATATTAATGCAGTTCTGTATTCCTGCAATCCTGGGCAGACTTGCAGGAGCTTCCAAGTGTTAGAGAGCCAGGAAACCTGCTCGTAAGCAGTGACTTTTGACTCTGGTGTGTCACTGGAGTGCAGTGACTGCTGCTCATATGCTTAGTTGGAGTTCAGGTCTGGCATATGTTTAAGAATGTATTGGACTCCAGGAGTTCTCAGGGGGATCTCATTTCTTGTATTATCCTAAATTGTACTGCTGTGATGTCTCAGCTCTTCCATTAAGAGGGTTCTCTAACTTTCCCTTGAGCTGCCTTTGAAAGGGACTTAAACTTTACTGAGGGATTTTTCTTGGCGCTTGCTGTAGGTGGTGAGTGCGTATTTTCTTTCTTGTACGTTTGCTTGGAAGTAATTGGGATTTAGGGGAGTGCAGGGAGGCATATATTGCAGCTAAGCCTGGTGTTAATAGGAGTTACTGCAATTATATGTTGACTTTGCCGCATCTTAATAGCAGCAGCACTGCAGCAGCCTAAGGATTGGTGACTAATACTTTATACAACTGCCTGGTTATGGGCTTTTATAGTCCTAATCAATAAGATGTTGCAGTGCATCTGGTCTCCAAAATGATAGTTTACATCCATCAGCTAACAGTTAACAAACATTTCTTGTGTTTGTTCCCCTTTTAGTAGAATCACTTGCAGAAATGATTTTGTGCTGTTTTGGATGGGGCTGTTCTACTTCTTGCAGACAGATCGTGACCTCTGTCCCTCTCCGGGGCCCTGTGTTTGGAGACAGATGGAGTGTCACTTGGAGAGCAGGTGAAGGGGAGCGGAGCTTGTGCTCCGTTTTGCGTAGCTTTTAGCTCAGCTTTCTAGCTCTGGGGCTGCAGGAGCGCCCTGTTGCCTTGAGCACACGAGCACAGCCCGCGTTGTGTTTGCTTCGAGAGCCGTGGGGAAGCTCACAGCTCCTCTTGACCATTTTTATTATCTGCCAGGTATCCACAAAAACAGGGCTTCTGTGTCACTCTCCATCCCCTGTCTCTATCACATGGAATTTTTGAAGAATGTGGGTTTCATCTTTTATTGTAGGGCGTCCTTGGCCATAGCTTGTTTAACCTGTCATCAGCAGAAATCACTAACGTGATCTTAAGTGTTATAAACTCTGGATGCTTTTCAGGGCAGAACTGGCCATTCCTTAACCTCTTTCCCTTGTGGATCTGTTGGTGCCAACTGAGAAGCATAAAAGCAGCTTGAGAGGCGATTGATTTATTAAGTGGTATATTCTGCATGTATTTGCAAAAGTTACTCTGAGATTTCTCCCTGTGGGCCAAAAGCAAAGTTCCAGCCAGCCCAGGTACCCCAGTTTTTTTACTTTAGTAGCAAGAGTGATTAAAAATAGCCTGCAGCATCTTGGATAGGCTGCAGCACAGTCTCTTACCATCCTTCGGTTTCACTGTGCTTTGCCTCAGTGTGTTCGGTGAGGCTTCTTCACCGTGGCAGGACGGAGCCTCTTTCCTGGTTCCAGCAATCCCTGTGTCCCAATGCTCCATCCTGCCAAATGGATCTCCCCGAGCAGAGCACAGAGGTGATAACAGGGAATGCTTCGGGTGCTCTGTTAGGAAAAATGCGCAGAGAAAGCTGTTTTACCTGATTGAGATGATGATTCACGTGTAAAAGAGCTGTTGTAAGAGCCTGCAGTTTGTCACAGACCCGCTGCACCTTTTTCTCCCTTCCGATCCCCTATCTTGTCTTTCAATTTGCTGTAATGTCTTTGGGATGGAGCCTTTCTGTGAGGTGCTGCACGGGCTCAGTGTGAGCTTTGCCAAGGCTTGACCCGTGCCTGGGGCTCGGGGCTGCTAAAGCAGTAACTGATGCAGAGTAGCACCGATTATAGGATGCTCCGAGCTTCAGCTTGGCCCAGGGATGATGCCTTGGCACTCCCCTCCTTATCAGCAGCCGTTATTTAGTGATGAGGCTGTACCTGAGCTGCTCTGGAGGGCTGGAGTAAATAAATAATGCAGTGATTTAGTGATGTCTGAAGGTAGCTCATGGACACGGGCAAAGGAAGAGCTCTGCTTTCATTTCTTTTTTATGTTTCCAGTAAGGAGGAAGAAAAAAAAAAAAAGCAGCACTTTTAACTTACTGTGTCTCTTCAGCTGCATTTGTAGAAATAAGAGCAAGAGAGCAAGGCTGCTGATGGGCAGCACAAATGAAATCATGACTTGCTTTCCATGCTACCCAAAACTCCTCATGTATTTGCCCATGGTCCTCTTGTAAAAGACTCAAAACACAAATCTCAAGCAAAGGAAGCGATACAAATAGGGGAAGAATATCTCTTGGTGAAGAAGAGGTGCTGCAGGGTGCTGTTGTGTTTCTCTTCAGTCTAACCCAGCTACCAGTCTGCTGATTTTTACAGTAGCAGTTGAAAAGTACTGGCTGTTGAATACAGGAAAGTGAGCATTTGAAACCTAGTTCAAGGGTTTGCTCTGAACTGTGCTTTAGATTAAACCAGATTTGCCTTTCTCTTTAAGGATATCTTGTGTTGCTCTGGAAACGGTTTCTTCTTTTATTAAAAATTTGTCTCCTGTAGTATTAGAAAAATTCAGAAAGATATTTTGGTGCTTTTTTCATTTCCCTTCTGGTCTCTTTTTTTCCCCCAGACCAGGTGCTGGGAAGGATGACCCAATACTAGACTTGTTTGCAATAGCATCCCATGCCTTTTCACCAAGACGTCTGTGTCCGCACTCATGCAGAAGGAGTTGGAATGAAACACGGGGGTGTTTCTGCTGCCTCAGAGCATCACTGAGGAGGGCGCAAACCAGGGCATCCGCTTTAGCGCTGTGCCAAAAGCCTCCCTGGATTTCAAGTTGGGGCTGCGGAGTGAGAGCTGCCGCCTCCTCTCCATAGGAAACGCATCAGGAGTGTTTAAGGAGGAGAGGATTGACGGCCTCTAATGAGGCTGAGGAGTGTCGATAACGGCCGGGCACACGCGGTGAGGGTCGGCAAATGTGTTTTCCTGGCAGTGCTGCGGCTGCACCGAGCCTGGTGCATGTCGCCCTGTCAAGTGAAATCCCTCACGCTGCATCCCTGTTAGAGTACAGAGATGGGTTTTCTCACTTATGTATTAACCAAGAGTCTTAAATGAAATGTCACATCTGATTTGGTGCCCGACAGCTGAAGGATGCGGCTGCCCTTGGCCATCCCGCAGCTCCGCTCCGTGTCCGCCCGGCAGGCAGCTCTGCGGCCTCCTCCCGGCGCCCGCGCGCGGCGGCTGAGCGATGTGCGGGTCATTCCCCCAGCGCTTCCCTTCCCTCGCGGCGCACGGTGCTCCTGCCAACCCCGCGGCCTTCGGAACGCCCCGCGGCCGACTCCGAGCTCCGTACGGCTCCGGGCTGGAAGAGCAGCCGTGTGCCCTGCTCCTGCGGCTCAGCAACGCACGGGAACGGAGGCCGTGCCCCGGCTTTATCCCCCGAGGGCTCCGGAGTTGGCAGCTTTTTGTGCCAGCAGCTTTATTCTCATCTTGGTTTAATATCTCTTAATGGCTTTATCTTCCACGAACGTGTCCAGTTGCTCTTTGGATTTATAAGCGTTAGCCTCGACAACATCCTATGGCAGTATTTTCTAAGGGAATGAGTCTTGCCTGAAAAAGCACATGCTTTTTTTATGTAATTTGACTGATAACGTTATTTCAGGCCCTCAAGTTGCTGTCTTACGGGTGAGATGGTGAAAGATTGTTCCTTCTGCACCTCTTCCGGGCTGTTCGTGCTTTTACAGGCTTCTCTCATCTATCTCCCCTTTGTGTTTTCTAGGCTGAGGAATCTTAGTCGGTCTCCCTTGATATCGAAGCTGCTTTGTAGTTCTAATCATTCTCTTTGCCCTCTTCTTTTCAAAATCTTCCACATTTTTGCTCTCCAAGGATCAGAACTATACTCCCTATTTCAGGACGCATGGGGCTGCAGATTGTCAGTTGGGTAAGCATCATTTTGGGGTTGTTTCATAGTAGATGTGAACACTGTTTGCCTTTCTGACCACTGAGCTCCTGTTTCTATGACCCTCAAAGCTTAATACCCTTTTTCACCCCTGTCGTGGGTCCTGATCCCTTTGCCCTCAGTGGAGAGGGTGCAATACTTCTAACGTACAGCCACAACTAAGGCTCTTCTGGGCTTCACTTATATTTTTATGTGCTGAGCTGTTTGTTACAGAAAAGTGATTCCCTCCCCATTGGAAATATTACTGTTTTTTATGGCAATGTAAACTCATCTCTGAGCACGAATTCTGCCCATTGCAGAGTCTCCGGAGAGCAGGGAAGTACAGGCTGTGTGGGCATGAAGGCTGAATCTCCACTTGCCGAGGCCTGGGTGCAAAAGAGCAGGTATCAGCTGTAGGGCCCAAGACAGGAGGTATCCCAAGAGGTCATCACAACACATACAAGATTTTTACCCCGTTCTGTTTCCTTCCTAGTCATTTTGTTGCCTCTTGACAAGCTGTAGAAGCCCAAACTTTTAGCCTGCTGCTTGAAGTGGCTCAGAGTGCCAAGGGTTTGGGCAAGCTGATTCCGGAGGGGCGAACGGCTCCATCCGGCCCATGCAAGGCTGCAGGACTGCAGAGCTCCCTTCCCGCAGTGCGGAGCCTGGCTTTGTTCCCCGGGTCTGTTGGAGATCCCTTCTCCAGAATCAATGCTGTTCTGCTCTGTTGTGGCTGTTGGGATTTAAGGTGTCCGTCCAGCACATGTGCCCTCTCCTTGTGTTGCTCTGCAGTAGCCAGTTCAAGTCCCTGCTGAGGCAGGATTCATGCAGGATTCCTTGCAGGTGCTGTGGAATTGCAAACCGAAAACCGCCTGAAGGCATCTGAAAAACCTCCCTGCAAATATTAACCTTGGGGAATAAACCTTTGCTTTCTTCCAGGTGAAGATATCCATACAGGCCTTTACGGAGCAGCGGTAGATGTCAACATCAGTCTGGACAAGAACTCCTTGCTGCTTGAGAAAACCTACCTGACGTTGGCAAGCCACAGAACTGTGCTCATTCGCAACAGGAGTGAAATCATAGCCCACTTCCAGTGGAAGGCTTTTGCTACGCGGGAAGAGGAGGATCGGCAGAAAATGAGGTTCGTTTGAAGATTCATTTCAGTTTGCTACTCTGCTATGGGTAGAACTAATGTATGGCCTCAAAGGGATGCTTTTGGTTTTGGATGAATGACCTGTGAGTCTACCCATGCAAGCTTCAGGGTGTAAGATGCTGAACTTCGGGGTAATGTAGGATGTCCTGCGCTCTCCGTGTTTCCACCCCTTGTGGTATTTCTGCCTTTCCTTAGAGTCAGGAGAGGACTCAGAGGTGGGGGAGCTTTTGGGAGGTAGGACAGCACAGGACTGGGAGAATATTTGGGCTTCAGCTCCCTGGGTGCTCATGGCAGTGAGAGGTGCTAATGTAGCCATGGGGCAGCTAGAGGTGGCACTAGTGTGAGGGCCAAGGACTGGGAAGGATTGATTTTAGAGGATGTTCTTTAGGGAAGCTTTGAAACTTCTACTTTGGGTATCAGAGAAACACTTGTAGCTTAGGGGTGAATTGGGAATTGCATTTAAAGGCTTGGGTGGTTTAGGGAATTCTTGTGTGACTTTTCCAACTTGGCTGAATGTAGAGTTTGTAGAAGTTATCAGCTGTGGGTTCAGTGCATCAGGAAACTGCTTTAAACTGGAGCACTTTTTAAGGGTTTCTGAGCAAATAAAGTTCAACATAATTAGGTCAGTGATGCCTTGAAGGCCAAAACTAGTTTTCCACTGTTCTCTATTTTTAATTACACAGTGTGACTTCTGTGCAAGCGCAGAGTGTTAGAGGAAAGTCTCATGACCTTTTCCTGGTAATTCCCTGAACCCCATTCCCTCACCATCTCTTCCTCCCTGCCTATCTCACTGGGCCCCGAGTGATCCGCTTTTCCCACTCAGAAGCAGCCAAGCTTCTCCATTGGACTTGCACCTTATTTTTTTCTTAGTACCTTTGGTCTCATTAATTTCTACGCCAGATTCTGCTGCTTTGTCTTGCCGGTTGCTGGCCCGGTCTCTGAGGGGGCTTCCACAGCAAAGTTCTTGTGAAGGATCCGTGGGTCAGTGGGTGGGATAGAGGCATCCATAAGCATACGTGCAGTTGGACTGGGCACACAGTTATATGTGCCCTGATGCCCAACTCCTTGTCTCTGCTAACAACAGTCTTGAGCTCAGCTGGCACCCTTGGTTGGGCTGTAAACCTTGGCTGATCTACCAGCCTCAGGGTTTTTGTGGGGTCTTCTGGGCATCCTGTAGGAAGTTCTGGGGTGCCATGGTGGAATTACCACCTCTGGATGGCGATTCGGTTTAGGGCTGTTGCTTCTGGTGCCTGCAGCCCCTGCTCGTCGCCGGTGCTGCGGGTCAGCCACGCAGAGACGTTCCCTATGGAACTCGACGGGGAGCTCGCCAGGGCGAGTATTTTTGGCACTGGTGACGGTGCTTGCCTGGGGCTGGCTGTGCGCCGCTAGCAGCAGCCACGGCTCCGCTTCCTCTCTAATTGCATTTGAATTTAGCTGGGTGACGATTGCTGTCCTTCCCTTTATACTACATTGCCTCAATCTGCTACACATGGAGCCCTCCCTGTGTTCCCCCAGAATTGTCACCTGCTGATTTTTCGTAGCCTGAGGACTGGCGCGTGATGGGGAACAGAAATGCTCCAGCTAGGAAGAGACTGCTTGGGAAAGCCCTCCCTGTCTTTCAGTTCCAGGGTCTAAACACTAGGAAACGCTTTCTGCTCTGACTGCCGACTAAAGGAGAGAGGAACTGAGATGAGGTCGCTAGAGAAGGTGAAAAACAGGGTCAGGTTGCTCAAGGCTGGACCTAAGAGATGGAGTCGGATGTGCTTGTCCTGTCTTCCTTTTTCTTGGGTGATGCAGGGCAAGGGCTTTCTCAGGGCCTCTGTTTTTATTCTTATGAAACTATCAAATTCCCCAAAGGTGAAGTGATGGCGAAATTTGTTGGCTCCCTTGTGAAGTGCTCTGGGATCCTCTGGCAGAGAGGCTCTGCTGGGGCCGGAAAGCAGATGTTGTGTCCTGGTCCCTGCAGCTTCGAAAGGGAGAAGGGGAGACCCGTATAGTAAATGGCAGATGAAATCCTGCCTCTTCTGTCTTCCCCAAGTGCTACAATAGCTGCCCATCAGGAAAACTTGACCTTCCTCTTACCTGGCTCCCAGTGTGACCCTGTTGGGACGCTGGGTGAGGTGGTCACTGGCCTCAGTGAGCTGCAGCGGTGGCTCGGAGCCAGGATGAACTTTCCTGCTCTTTTGGGGGTCTCTAGCTTTCCGAAACCCTCTTCTCGGCTTGAGAGCGTGAACTAAAATTACTTGATGCCAGTGAACAGCCACCACCAACCCGGTTCATTCGGGACCCCCTTGGCTCCGGGTGAGCCCCTCGCTGCTCTGCTGCCGCCCGCCCGCTCCCTCTGAGCGCGCGGCACCCCCTGCGCTCGCACGGCAGCCTCGGCAAATATGTTGCTTATTAAATTATCTGCTTGGTTTGTCTCCCTGTGGCTTCAGGCTGTGTCACAGACTGCAGAGCCAGGAGGAGGGCCAGACGGATCGCTTCCTTGAGGAATGCAGCGTGGACCCCGCACTCCGGGATCGCCTCTCCCTTCTCTCCCGCACCTTCCAGAACCAGCGGGCGAGGGTGAAGGGGGATGCCATGCTCTTCTCCGATGACATCTTCATCATCGAGCCTGTGGTAAGCGATAGCTGAGAGTCTCCTTTCCTCCTCCTCCTCCTCTTGCCTGAATGAGGTCACTTGGCAGATCCCCTGCATCAGCTGGTTTCATGTGCCGAGAGTGAACTTCAGGTTCCTAGCGAGGCTGGGAGAGCTTGTTGCAAAAAGCATTTCTGAACTGTGAGCTCCCAACAGGCAGTGAGAATCTGCCTAAAGCTGAGCTGCTGCAGGAGCTATAAATGTGCTGCTGGTGGGCAGCATGTGCTTGTGCCTAGAGCCCGTCACTGGCAGCTGGTTGAGTTGAACTCTGTTTTGCCCAAGGTGTTCTCAGGTAAATCACTTTGGCTCACTGCATTTCACCCTGCTTTAGAATGAAGATGAGAGTAATTACTCTTTTGACCCTTGTGGCTTAGAATATCTCTGTAAAAGGAAGATAGCAGCATTAGGCCACTTGTGGATAGTTATTTTCTGAGTATGAGCTCCTTTCATTCATGCACTTGCATGAACTTTGCTTGGAGTTTGCATTGTCCAAAGATATGTTGATTTGGGCACACCTTGCATAGGAACATTAACAAAAGAGATTAGAGCTCTGTCATTTCAAGTAGTGACTCCAAAGTAAAGTGGTCCTTTGAGGTGGTGGCCAAATTCAGCATGGGGTCAATTGTGGAAATACAAGCTTTTTCATATAACCTGGACTCATGTGCCACCTGAATCTTCAGTGTCATCTGTAAGCCTGGACACAAGCCTGGCAAGTCTAAAGGCTTTTTGCTTGTTGCATTTGTTTATGGGAAAAATCATGCTTTTCTGTTGATTAACACAAAGCCCACACCCTTCACTTAGGCAGAGCTCAGATTCTGCACATTTACATGTTCTGAGACAAACAGCTTCTGCCCGAGTCATGCAGAATCTCTTCTCTGCTTTGGAGCAAACCCTGGACTAAAGTCCAACCTGTTTCTTCTAAAATAGGTGGAACCAAATCTTTTCAAGGATGCGGGGCAGTCAGTCACGTTTCTGTCCTGTCTGGCCTTACCAAGTTTGCAGCTTTTCAGCTCCTGTTGCTGAAAGCAGTGGATACTCTCTGCTTTCTGCCTGTCACCTGTGACTTCTGTGAGCACTGTACAGAAATGAACCCTTCTAACAAGCAGCTGCAGGCAGGATGTGTTAATGTTAACTAAGAAAAAAATATCAAAGCAAATGGCTTCCAGAGGTTAGGAAGCTGATGGAGCATGGTAGTCCTGGAAACTTCCTCTGGGCATGGTGACTTTGCAGGGTTTGAACAAAAGCTCTGCAGTGGATATGGACCACTAGATGAAACCAGCAGATCTGCAAGTGTTTTCAGGTGTTGCTGTCTGCAGAAGGTGCAGCAGAGCACTTCAGCCTGCAAAGGGTTAACTTGATGTTGAAAATACAAAAAAAAAAGAAAAAAGAGGCAAAAAGGCAGTGATTTCAGAGTCACCACGTGACCATAAACACTGAGCAGCCTTCCACGCCTGTGGGAAACGGGCTGTTATGCAACTCTGACTTTGAGTGCATCTCAGATTTGGTTTAATTTATTTTTGCAAATAAACATGCTCTGTCAGCAGCAGCAGCAGCTGTGATGGAAGCCCAGGTGGCTACCACAGGACAA
This sequence comes from Nothocercus julius, assembly GCA_013398735.1. Taxonomy (NCBI): domain Eukaryota; kingdom Metazoa; phylum Chordata; class Aves; order Tinamiformes; family Tinamidae; genus Nothocercus; species Nothocercus julius. The sequence goes on from VZSV01000154.1 coordinate 820,585, forward strand.
AGTCTTTGCTTTTCTATTGCGTCCCTCCCAGTGTAGCTCCCTTGTGAATCACATTGCAAACACTGGGCGCTGACTGCTTGGAAATAGACACCAGGAAGAGGAAAGGGAGGACAAGGATTTGCTACCGTTGCACTGTCCTTGGCAAGTCCCCCCCGTCCTGTCATTGCCTTGCAGTGATTCCCAAGTGTCATGTGTTAACTTGGAGCCAAAGGAGGTGGCCCTTGGGATTTCCAGGTTGTGAAATGGCCCCTGTTCCCAGGGGCTCCTAGAAATAGTGACATTGTGCTTTGGTAGGTCTGCTCCTCAGCTGGAGAACCGAGTGCTGTGCTTCTGGATGCTCATCCAAACACGAGGTTACTAGAGAGCACTTGAGTTTTTGGCAGAAGATGCCATCTCCGTGGGGAGCAGCGGACCATCCCACAGCTCAGCGTGGCTTCAGTTATTTAGGGAACGAGGCAGCTGTTGGCTTTGGCACTGCCTTTCCCATAAGTGTCCTGAGCTAGGAGCCTCTGCTTTGGGCCTCATTTCTGGGCTGCCAGGGCCAGCTTTGTCCTTGCTTTATGCCTGTTTCGAGTAGTGACTTCCTTTCTCTGGATCACCTTCTGCAAAAGAGAGAGCAGAGGATGTGGCCGACGGGTGGTGGTGCCGGAGTTCTCACGAGCAGCTTTTTCTTATTCAGCTGCTGCAGAGCTGGCAGGCTCGGGGGGTTCAGAGGCAGAGAGAGGGGAAGATGGGGCTACAGATACCCCAGTCTGGCCTCTTGCATCCCACCCGGATCCGAGTGTTGCGCCTTGCGCCACCCCCTCCCTGTGTCACTGCTTGTCACCGTAGCCAAGCCTGTGCCTGGCAGCTGCCCGGTGCTCGTGCTGTGTCACTCCCTGGTTTCTACCACCGGCCCATTGCAGCCTGTTGGAGGCTGACATTAAGCCCAAAGGGTCCCGGGATCTTGCTTCCCACACTGCCTGTTTTATTTCCCTCTTGACGAATCCTCACAGTTGTTTTCCATGTTCCGACTCGGCCGGTGTCCTGCAGAGAGCAGGCCAGGCCAGGCAGAGCGCTCGAGGCTCCCACACATGGAGCAGCCAGCCCGAAAGGGTGGGTAATGAAGCATCTCCTTTTAACCAGCACTTCTCCTCCTAGGGGGTAGCAGGAATGTAAGGAACCTCTCCAACAGCCCATTTTAATTTCCCAGGAGAAATAACTCATATCTTATAGCTTTATGGGCTGGCACAGAGCAATAATAGGGAAAAAAATCAGAAATGACCCAGAATACATAACTTAAAAGAATTTGGTTTGATCATTAAATAGTGGAATAAAGCGTTTCTGGTTATTTCTTCTTGCCCTCCACCTTTGGCGTCCAGCTGCTTGGCTTATAAGATCACTGACAGCCCAGGCAAGGTTTCTGGGTTCACATTGCCAGAAGCTGTCCTGCAGATTAGTGGTTTCATAGCAGAAGCTCAGGAGGCCCAGTCTGCTCTTCCTAGTTACTGGTGTGGATTTGCTCATGAGAGGATGCGAGCGTCAGACTCCAGCAATAACACGGGGATTAGTCCAGAGAGCTGTGCAGATGCATAAAGAAGCATGAGTCACAGTGCTGCTCCTTAGGTTTCTTTCCCCTGGTGTCTTAGGAAAATCTCCTCCAATTGCACTGTGGGATCCAGCAGCACGTCGGATTATGGAGATAGGTACCTGATCAGGATCCTGGTATGTCGCTCACCGGCCTTCTGGAGTGTGGCAAGAAATCATCCCAGCAAAGAGGTGTTTTGTACCAATTCTCATCGCCTTGGGCTTTAAAACCGAAGCAGTGACGTGTGTCCAAAGCTCTAGGCTCTCTCACATGCTCGTTAATTAATGAATTATACAGCCTGCAGGCAGATCCCAGCAGCTGCTGCTCTGGTCTCGCTGGGCTTGAGCAAATCACCCCAGCAGGAGCCTGGGCAGTCGGAGCGGAGCCTGCAGAGCCTCCTTCCTCTCCTTCGCTCCTTGGACCTGCACATGGGCTCTTCTCCCTGAAGATGGGTTTTTGGGGTACAGGGGGAAGTCGCTGTTTTGATGTTATCTTGGGCCAAGAGACCAGATCCAGTGCTGGAGTGGGAGTCCACCTGGATAAAAGCCTTGCCAGAGCTGGCCCAGCTCTGGGAGGAGGCCAGGGTGGATGGAGCCTCCTGTGTCATGAGCAACATCTCATCTCCTGGTGGGGACCAGAGGCAGTCAGTGTGGCTTGCAGAGCCTTGATACCCCTGTCCTGCCTTCTGTGCCTGCGTGTCTCCAAGCAGGGAGAAGTGACTTTGGACAGTGAGGCAGTTAAGGCTGGAAAAAGAGTAGTGAGGGGCTGATCTTTCTTGAGGAGCTGCTTTCCAAAAACTTCCCGCAAAAACGTGGAAGCACAAGGCTTTCTTGCTGGGACCTGGATTGAGTTGTCCTGTTGCGTGGAAGGTCTTGGGATGTGGGACATGCTTGTTGGCTCTGCTGTGGTCCAGCTCCCTAGTGCCCATTACAGACATGTAAGGACTGAGGGCAGAGGTTGCACAAGGATTAGCTGGGGACGTTGGTCCCGAAGTGGTGGCGTAAAGGAAATCGGAGCAGACCTGCTGGTGCAAGATGTGTTCCTCTCTTCAGTATGGCTCCTGTTTGCCCCACTTGGTGCTTTGCCTGCTTGTGCTAGTAGAAAGTGACCTCAGGGAAGAGGATGGGGAGGCGCTGATGTCCCGCATCCCAAACCAACCTGGCTGTGACTCCCCCAAGGGGGAGCGCTTGGTGTCAGGCTCAGTGTGTGCACGGAGAGCAGCTCTGAAATGCAGCACGGGGCGCTTGCGGATGCTGCTTTCCAGACCACGGGGGCACCACGTACCCCTGCAGCCCTGGGGCTTTTACGGCACGCGGGTGGGGAGGCCGGTCCCATCGCGGTGGGCGCGCCTGGGAGCTGGCTGTGCCAGCACGTGTTCCGGGATCGCCCCTTTGGAGCGGGATAGATGCATCTGGGGCTTCGTAAATCAGCTCAGAACAAGGGTAAGGGTTTAAGGGAGGATGGTTTGTACTCTTTATTTTAAAAAGAAGCAGTCAAGGCAGCGATGTCGTAGCGGGAGCTGGTTTGACTGAGATACGTCTCTAGATAGATTGGATGGAAGGGGCCTTCAGTTTGTAGGGAGCAGCTTTTTACCTTTGTTTAGAGGGAAATGAGTCACAAGGCTGGCACTGCTTGCACGCTGAAGGATCAGGAATGCAGACTGGCTACCAGGAAGGCTCCCAGAAGTGCCCCTCCTGGAGCTGCTGCGGTCCAGGGAGCTTTGCCATCACCTGGGAGGGCTTGGGAAGGGCTCATGGAAAGCAGAGTTCACATCCTCCAGAGCTCACCTCTGCCTGCTACATGAGGGCTAGAGACATTCTTACCTTGCGCTACCTTGAATGCAGAACTTGATGTCTTGGTGAAGAGTCCCCCCAGGTCTCTAGTTCTGTTCAAGTTGGTGGAGCCCCTGTGCTGTTCAGCTCCTGCCTTCAATGGATGCCAGTCCAGGGCTCCCTGGAGATGGTTCAAGCTAAATATTTCAGTTTAGCAGTGTGAATATTCCACATCTTAAATGCTCTTCTCAACTGCCTCCCAGTGCTTTTTGGACTCTGCACCCGCCGGTGGGTCCCTGTGCCATGGAGTCTGTCCCCGTCGCTGCCTCAGTGCTATGTGGCTGTTTTCTGCTCCAAAGCAGTAGGCTAAGCTCACTATATCAATCCTGTTCCCATCTCAGATGTGCTGGCCTTGGAGTTCATGGAATCCCAGAGTCAGCTAAACTCCCTCGGCTGTAAAACTGCACTGTTGTTAGCAGATACATATTCATCAGGCCAGTGCTCCTTTTTAATTTTCTCCCTTTCCTGCTTAGGTTTGTTTTTGCTTAGGAGTTGTGTTACACTCGCTTCCATTAGTGGGAGATGTATCGCCTCTGTCAACCTTTGAGTAATAAGCAACTGCCCCGAGCGTCCGCGGGGCCCATACGTCTGCAGTGCATGAGCAGAGAGCAGCAGCAGTCCATAAGCCAGGAGAAGCAAACAACAAAAGAGTGCTTTGCTAAATAGTTGATCTGCAAAGCTGGTTCTGCTCCACGCTTAAAGGATGGGCCTGAATAGAAAGAAGGATGAGCTCTAAGTATCCCAGGCGTGAATTGACTTGATGAAGCTGCCCCTTTTCCAGCTACAAGCCTGGCTTTAGGGCAGCTAGAGTTGGACTAAATGCCAGGGATGAAATTCCCCTCTGCCTTTTTAGAAATATTTCAAAGGTTTGTGAGGAATAACACAGTCCCAGGCCAGTCTGGGGCTGGGTTTCTGGTGGAGCTTGTCCGCCAGTAAAGTGCCTCTGAGTCACCCAGCTCTGCAGAGCCCTCATAGTCGTGGCTGCAGAACCGCAGGAGCAGTTGGGTTCAGTTGGGTGAGTTGGATCTTACTGGTGTAAGGGAAGCTACAGACTAGCTTTATTTTGTAGTGGAAGTCTCTCCTCTTCTGGAGGAGAGGATGGGTGGACTGCAATGCTGGATGTTGTTGAGTGTTTCCCTGTAAGGCATTCAGCACTGTTGACCAGCCTACACTGTGAATTGATTTTTTTCTTTTTTTTTGTGACATTTTGAAGGCCTAGCCCTAAAAAATGGGAGATAGGTACAAAAAATCCCATTGTTCATGTTTTTATCCCATAGAGAAGAACAGCAGCTCAGAGGGGTCACACCAAAAGCCACGCACTATGTTTTGGTTAGGAGGCTCAGGAAGCGCCGCCCTTCTCCACTTAAGGCCTCTCCACGAGCTGAAGGCTGGGGGCTCATCGTCGCCCTGCTCTGAGCCACGCTCTGCCGTGCCTCCGCGGCACGCGGCGCGTCCCCGGCGAGGCCGCCCGCGGCACCGTGGCTGGAGTCACTCCGTTAAACGCCCGGGGAGCAGCTGGGTGATGAGCGCCGGTGAGTTATTAGGCTCTGATTAGCTAAGCCGGGGAAATCCATCATCCGGCTGCCTCTTCTCCGTGGCTCGTCACAGATAAGCTGCAGGCATCGCAGCCGAGCTGACGGGGAATATCTGTCCGGCCGTAAATCGAAGGTAACCGTGCGGATGCTCGTGAGCCCGCGCTGCGTCCCCAGGGAGCTGCAAGCTCTCTAATAAGCGAGCGGGTTGATTGGGGCTCGCAGGCTGATGCCCTGAATCCTGCTGGATGCTTCCTCAGGCAAGTGCGTCGGGATATAATAACACTTCATCTTCATCCCGCGCTCGCCGGATGGAAACCTCCGGCACGAAGCGCATCTGATCTGGCAGATATATTTGCTCTGCGTTATGAGAGGAATCCAAGTGACTTATGGTTTCAGACTCGCCTTGTTATTGTGATGGTGGTGCTTTGTCAGTGTTTGCAAGAGGGTTTTTCTTTTTTTCCCAGCCTGTTCGTTCCTCTCTGCTCATGCCAAGCAGCCAGCACGTTAGGGAATTACTTGGACCCGCAGCTCCATAACTCACTGTGTTGCAATTGTTTAATTTTTGTTGGGACTGTCCTTTGGGCAGCAAGTGCGAAGTCAATGGGAGGTTATTTAATATTTATACCCCCAGGAGGGCCAGAGGCTCCAGTCAGTTCAAGTCACTTTTGGACACCGTACCAAGGACACCCTGCAGCGAGCGGAATTGGGCCTTGCTTTGTCGGTGGAAAAATAACTCAGTTCGTTCTTTGTCCCTTTCTCTAAGATAAATTTTTCATTCCTCCTGGAGTATTATTACAGTTGTCAGAGGTGCATATATTCGTGTCGATAAACACACCAACAGCCATTTGTAATGTTGGGGCTCGAGTCGGGCGCCTGTGGAAGGGGGACTCCGGGGATGCAAGCGGAGCCCTGACTCAACAGTGTGACCTAACTGGAGGAAGCAGGAGGGCGTCTTTACCATCCAGGGGTGTCTCTTAAAGTGCTCAGTGAGAAGCGGGTGCAGTAGAGCTGCCGATTTTGCTGGGACGGAGGGTACCAGGGCCCTGCCTGGAGAGGGGGGAGGCTCCAAGGAAGCGGCCGACGTTGCAGGAGCACCGGTAGCCTGGTCCGGATCTGCGGTGGTTTCTGCTGGAGGGACCCGTGCGTTGGCTCGTGGCGAGGGCAGGAGCAGCTCTGAGTGGAGAGTAGTTGGTTCTTCGTCGATTCCTAGGCCACGGTGAAACGAGGCCTTAAGAGAAGATTTGCAGGAGACAGGGAGCATTTTTTTTTCTTTAGACCAGCTGGTTCCACTGGTGCCAGTTGGCCTTGTTGGTCTTCTGGAGCATAAACCAATGTGTTTGCTCCCGGTTATGACCGTGGTTTCACAGAATGTACTTGCTGGGTATTAGTAAAGGTAAGGGATTGAGAAGAATTTCTTGCAGCTATTCTCAAACTTTCCTATAAATTTTACTGGCAAATATTCGCTTGCTCCTTGCTCTTTATGGACACTGTAAATAGAGGCTACGAGGCTGAGGCTGAAGACTTGAAATGTAACGTTTGAAGATAAACTGTTTCTCCTCCTCTTTTGTTTTAGGAGGGAGATGTCTGGCCAAACTCTACAGCTGAAATTAATGTGATCTTTCAACCTCGGGAAGCCAGACTCTATCAGCAAACCGTCTACTGCGACATCTCAGGTACAGCCGCTCCTTCCCCTATCCGTGGCCGTGATGAGAGCCCCAAAAGAGCCTTCCAACCCTTTTGGCTCTTGCGAGAGCAGCTTTAGGAGGGCAACACTGAACCCCTTCAAACATCTCATGTCACTGCTGCTCTCCCTGCATGGGAATTGTCACCTTGGGGCTCCAAGTCTCTGCTCCGTCCAGGTCGCCGTGCGCAGAGCTTGCTGTACTCAGCAGAGCCAAAACCGTCCTTGGGAAGCGTAGTCCAAGCAGTGCTGTCCGGAAGGGCTGTCACAGCTTCTGCTGGGAGCGATTAATCACGTGCCCAAATATCCCCCCTCTGCCCTTAAAGGTGATGCTTCTGCCGTGCTGGCACGGGCAGGGAGTGCTTGCACCAGGCTGTGCTGTTCGTGTTGCTGTGCCCTTCTTCTTGGGCTCTGCGCCTTTCTTAACATGCTGCTTTTTAAGGTATCTTAAGGTTGTTTTCTGAGAGTGAGAGAGGGTGAGCAAAGGTCCATCCAGGGACCCTGTGGCCTTTCCCATCTTCCCACCCCGGCTCCTTGGGGAAGGTTCGTGCAGCCCCTGGTCCTTCCAGCACCCAGATTCCTGCTCTGGAGGATGGTGGAGTCGCTCGCACGGCTGCTTTGCTGCCTGCCATAGTGCTCCAAGCTGACGGATACAAATGTCATGAAACAGCTTTTTATTTATACAGTAATTGCATAGGATTTACTTGGCAAATGCCACCTACGGTAATTACACAGGGCTTGTGCTAACAAACTGTCTTCCTGCCCACCAGCTGCAGTTGTCGGAGCCAGGGAATGCAAGGCTGGATTTGAGAAATCCTTCCCAAGGGATTCCTCCCGGAGCCAAAGCGCTCCTGGGCCCGAGACTCTTGCTTTGGTGACGGGGCATCCGTCAGGTTGCTGCAGTGTCCCCAGGGGTTGCTCGAGGAGGATGTGGTGTTGCAGGGGAGCTGGAAGGCGACTTGCGCATAAGGCTTGAGCTGGTCTACGAGGTGGGGAACAGACCTGGGCAAAGCACCTGTGTTTTGTCAGGAAGGCCACTCTTTAAATGCCTGCACCGGCCCCCAGGAGAACTTAGCTCCATTCCACGCTCATCCGCTGAATCCTTGGGGACATCGAGGATGTCATTTGAACTGCGAGGCTGAGGCTACCCCCTCCTGTCCCTTGTAAAAGAGAGCTGCTCCTCTGTATCACCAGGAATGGAGACTCGCAGTCAGCAGCAAGGTCCCTTGGTGCCACAAAATGTAAATAAAAATAAGGATCTTTAACTAGTTCATTAATTTTGTGACTGAATTCCTTGCACACCTTGCGTGCCAGTCACAAAGCCCCTTGGAGCATGACTCGCAGATGGCCTGTGTGCCCTTTGCTGGGGATATTTCAGTTTTGCTGCAGCCTGGGGAGTTGTACAGGCAGGAACTGCCCTTGCCTCCCCCCAGGAAAGGGGCTTTGGCCTCTACTCTTTTTTTGCAGCTGCCTCCACAAATTGCTCGGCAGATGCCTCTGGATGAGCTCATCAGCACTGTGCAGCTTGCAGATCTGGCGCTTAGGAGCAGGGATGTGGAATTGGCTCTTGGCAAATATTTAAGCTGAGAATGAACTTTCCTAGTTGTTCATGCAGATGAAACGGTGGCTCTTGAGGCGCAGCTGGAAGAAGGAAGAGCAAAAATTCCAGGATTTCCAGGATCAGTGTAGGGGAAGAAAGGAAGGTTTCCTTGGGCTCCCAAGAGATTGGGCAGGCGCTCCAGGAGGAGACTTGCCACTCGATTGCAGTGGCTGGTGTCTCGTACTGGTCCGTGCCCTTTACAGGGTGATCGTGGGCAAACGCCTGTCCCTTGGGAGTCTCTGGCAATTCCCAAGAGCAACGATTTACACCTACCGGCCTTTTTAATGAGAGTTAAAGCACACGTGATGCAGGATGGACGAGTCTTTTGGCAGCAAGCACCAAATACTGCAGTCTTTTGCAGTATCCATGAACCAGAAATACCCAGGCCTCCCTCTGACTAATAACCAAGCTGTAAAATATGACCCTGCTCCCTGCTATCAGCCAGACTTTGGCAGTATCCACTTAACTGTTGAATATAACACAAGCTCCATACCAATTATTTTCTGGCTTTGGGTGCTATCAGGCATGGCTGTGAGATCAGAAGGTCAATGATCACTGAAACAGGTCCAGGCTGTTTTTCAGGAGAGTTTTTTGAGTTGTGATGAAGTCCCTGTGTTATCATAGCTGGGTCCTTCCTCCTGACAGGAAGCCGTGCAGGATATTCTGAATAACTGTGCAGAAGAATTTCTTTAAAGCAACTATTTAATCCCTATTTTTTAATAAACAGTAAGGATCACACAAAAGCAGCCTGTAGAGGAGGGGAGTTTTGCCCGAAATTTTTGCACAGATTTTTTGCACGAAAGCTACAGTGAGGACTGTGTGCAACTTTGGGGCTTTTCAGTGTTTTCCGATGGAGCACCTGGAGCTGGTCCCCATCAGCAGGTGCTCTCTGGGCCTTTGGACCGAGGTAACAGGAAAGATCCAGGGCAGCAGGAGGGAAAGGGCCATCCTGAAATGGAGATCTCCCCGCAGGCCGCGCGACCAGGCTCCCGCTGCGCATCAGAGGCGAAGGCATCGGGCCCCAGCTCCGCTTCAGCTTTGACCAGCTCGACATCGGGAAGGTTTTTGTCAGCTCCACACACAGCTACGAGGTGAGCGGGGGCACTGGTTCTCCCTGGCTAGCATGTCTGTAATAACCACGTTCAGGGGTTTTGACCCATTCTGGGCATTCCTACAAGGTCTGGAAGGTGGATCTCTTCACAACAGATGCTCAGAATAGTCTCCCTGCTCCAAACTGTCCCTTGCTGTTGAGCTGCGAGTGCTTTCCCTTGCCTCCATCTCGCCACGCTTTGGTCTTGGTACATCTTTGGCTCTAGAAAGAGTAGAGAATTTCTGCAATCAAAGCAAAGGAAACTTCACTTTCTCTACCCCCCACAGCGACCTCAAATCTCTGCAAAAATGAAGAACAAAGGAACCTAAAGGGGTAGTAAATGAGGCCATACATCATACCAGACACTTTCAAAAGCCTGACTGTGACAGGGAAGGGCACGCTAAGGTGTTTCCATACGAAAATATTTTGCTCTCTATGCATTTTTAATGCTGATACTTTATTGCCTCTCTCTGTTTCAATTTATTATTTTCATTACTTTGGAAAGTATGAATAAGTAGATGATGCTGTTAGTGCTGTCCTAAGCAGCTCGACTGTGGCTAGACCTCAGCTCAGCGTGGCCTCCCTGAGTGCCATTTGTAACCAGGATGTCAAATACAAGGGAAGAGCGTTCAGGTTACCATCGAGGAGCTTGAATGTGTGAAACTATTTGCAGCAGCAGCTGCAAAATTTAGAAAAGACAGCACCGTTTCTCTGCTGCTTCCTTCCTCAATTTAGCTGCCACATCTTGCAAGGACAGAAGGTAGGGAAAATAAACCCCAAACAGGTGAAAGGAATCCGTGGAAATAGCAGGATTTTGCTCTGCAGCAACTGGAAGAATTACTGATTTTTTTGGTGACCTATTGCTGATGCTTGCTGACATAACTTGACCGCTAGAAAAGAACTGAAGCTGAAGGAGCAGGGAGCAACTGGGGCACGTTTGAGGCAGCAGCTCTCTTGACCGTTCAGCAAAATATGGCATAATTGCTTCTGAATTTGTGGTGTCTTGCAAATAAGATGCAATCTTGAGTGATGCCTGTGCACATTTATGAAGGAGGCTCTTTAGACCAGGTAGAGCTGGTATCCTCCTCACCCCTTTTCTTTCCTGACTGTTCTCATTGAGCAGAGGCAAAAGAATTAGAAGACTAAAGAAAAATGGTAAGAAGCCTAAAATCTGTGTTGTAGCAAGGCCTGGGAATACTTCTGAATGTAGTTATCATGCTGTCTAGGTGGTTCTTTGGATTTATCCAATAAATAGGGGGCTTAGATGTAGAAGACTCTGGTAGAATAAGTAGCTTAAGAGCACAGTATTTTTGCCTTGCTCCACTGTGATCTCTCTCACCTGAAACACTTGGTAAAGGGAGACCAAGATGGGAATATTAGACAGGAGGATCCAGGCCCCAGCAAAGGACATGACTGATGCTGCGCTGAAGAAAGCTCCTAGAGTGCCATTCACCAAAATGAAATCGCTCTTTCAGTCTTTCATTGCTGTATTTATTTCTGTCTAATGTACCCTGCTGGCTGTAGAACACAAGGTCTATTGCTTTTTCCCTTTGCTGTGAGGCTTGTGTTCCCAATTTTGAGTAAGGAGTGCGTGTGTTTTGAAGTGATACTGCAGCAAATGCAGTCCTGGGAGGAGACACGTGCCCCTGCTTGTAGGCTGCAATGGAAGCTGGTAGCATTTGGCACTTAGCAGGCTTCGGTTTGAGGCCCCAAGCAGTTAGAGGATGATTTACCAGCGATGCTGTTCCTGCTCTGCTCTTAGGATCTGCTCCGAATCGACTCGGTTATGCCCAGAGCTGCTTTGCATAAACCTGGAGTGACTCTGTACGGCCCTACTGCTGCTTTGCACGAGCAAACCCAAAGGCAGAATTTGTCCTGTTGTCTTTGCTTTGGCCTCTGCCGGGAAGCAGCGTGCGACATCTTCTGTCTTTGCTTTTCTAATTAAGCTGCTAACATCCATAAACCATCCTTTTGTATGGGAGGAAGGTTCCTTACAGATCTCAGTTTGCTTTTCTTGCTGCTCTAGGCAATCCTGTTCAACAAAGGAGCCATTGACGCCCTCTTCAGCGTGGACCCTCCGGCTACGGCCCTGGGCTCCTGCTTTACTTTCCACCCCCGCGAGGGCCTCATTTTACCCGAGGAGCTCCAGGTCATCCAGATCTCCTTCAGGTCCACCATCCTGGGGGAGTTCACAGAAGAATTCAGGTTCAGTGTTAATGGATCCCCCCATCCTGTGACGTTGACTATCAGGTAAGGAGAGTTGTAGGAACTGGGTGTTTGCATCAGGGCCTCGCTGTCCCTGCGTAACTCCCCCAGTGCTGCTGGGACACTCGTACCAATATTCTTTTACAGTAGAGCAAAGAGAAAGAGGCACTAAGACCTTAGATTTGGGATGTCAGGATGAGAGCCAAGACTTTTTCAACCTTGACTCTGTTTTGAACCCTGGAATTGCTCACCAGTGACAGCCGAAGCGTAGCTGTCTGCGAGAGCAAGTGCCTGTGCTCCTGTGCTTTTGGGACACAGCTGAACTATGGACGTCTTTGGTCCCTTTGGGAATCACAGGGTGTTTGAGGTTGGCGGGGACCTCTAGAGATGACCTAGTCCAACCCCAAAGGAAGCAGTTCTCTTTTTGCAGTTGAGCAAAGCGTTGGTAATCCGGCATTGGTAATCCCTACGGAAGGGGTAGCAGCCTCCTCAGCAGCATTGCCTGCGTTGGCGTGATGGGACCCGCTCCTGGATAGCGTGAGCTACAGCAGCCGGAAAGGTGCCAGTGCAGGAGACCTGCAGCTCCAGCAGGACTCTGGAATCATCCCATGGGCTGGCGCTGCTGGAAAAGATAATGCTCACAGAGCCAAAAAACCTAAAAACACCCTCAAACTCTAAATAAAGAAAAAAGCAGGCTTGGAGTGCAGCGTGGCATTCGGGACATCCTCTCTTGACTCTGGTGCATCTTGTCAGAAGAGAGGCCAACAAAAATGGGCAGCATGAAGCTCACTTCTCAGGAGCCATGCAAGCCTGTCCCAGCTGCTGCTCTCTGTGGGCAATGAGGAGGGATATCTTAGGGATATCCCAAGTTTGACAGGGGAGATGCCCCAGGCTTGGGTGTTCAGGGGCTTTGGGGCTGGCTGGGCTTTGGTAGACACCAAGGTCAATCACTGGACCAGGTAGTGATGAAGCAAAGAGGAATCTGGGGTCTGTTCACCAGCGAGGTGAGGGACGTAGGTTTGAGTGGGCGAGGAGGAAGAGCTAAGGTTATTACTTTGCAGGGAGAGGGGTGAGTAGGTCTGTTGACCTCCGATTGGGAAACAATTACATTGGCTTTCTGTTTGGAGTGAGAGTGCTGCTTTTTTTGGAAATCAAGAGGGAACATTTCACAATCAAATAATTTCTTCTCATCTGTCCCTCCCCCAAATCGGTCATGGGATGTTTTTACATAAGCAGCTTTCTCCTTGAGCAAGGGCAGATTTTGCTTGTAAAAGATGCGCTTATCACCGGTAGAACACAGTTGGTTTTCCTCAGGTGTTGCCTACTCTCTGCCCTTGTAATCGCCATGGGAAGGAAGGAAGCAAACGTCTGTGCAAGGCACGGGGTTGTTTTGCTTTCCCCAGGTCCGAGTGAAACCTTCCTGGCTTCCCTGCTGATGGCTGGTTCCCAGTGCACCCTGCCGTCATGAACTCGGGCTTCCTGCTGCTCTTGGTGACCAAGGTCCGTGCCACTGTGCCAGCATAGCCCTAGGCTCAGTGGAGACCTTTTGCCTCAGGGAAAGAGCATGGCTTTGCTTTTTTGCTTCTGTATCCTGGGGGTCCTATTTCCTGGTGACTGCTCCTTTGCAACCCCTCTGCTGAGGCCCCATCATCTCCAGATGCTCCCAACCGGCCATCCCTCGGTGTTCCCATTGCAGCTGACTTCTCTCTGAGTTGGTCTCTGCCTCCGTGACTTCCATTTGTCTTTGTGTTGGGGATCCCTATCCCACATTTCTACTGCCTGTTCTCTATCCCCATGACTCAAGCTGTTTGTCTTTGAACTCCCTTGAGATGTCTGCCCACCGCTTCAAGCTTAGCCACCTTCAGGAGGCTTCATGAACTCGATTCAGTCCTCCATGGAGAGAAATTCTCAGTTGTTTTACCTGGCTGGGGGACCCTGTGATGGAGTTGGGTGCAAAGTGGGGAATGGGGATGAGAATTCAAGTGATGCCTGTCCCACCTTGTGTTTCCCTTCAGGTTCTGCAAGGGCACTGTTCTTCCTTCTCCTGTGCATTAATTGATCCTACTGTAAGGCATAGTTGCTGCCAAAACCACTGCTTTCCCCCCTCTTTCTTGCAAGCTGTACTGTTATCAGCTGGTGAGCACTGAGTTTTGGGTTGGCTCCTTGCCTGAGCCTTCTGGGCTCTCGTTCAGGTCCAACTTATTTGAGCTCAGATATGATGCGCTCAGCAGAAACCGCAGTCGCTTCCCCGCTTGTCTGGCAGGGCCCATCTTGGACGTTTGCCCAGAGGGGTCCCCAGTCGGGGCTGCTCGGGAGGTGGCTTTCCGTGGTCACCTGGCGGATGCTGCGGCAGGAAGCACGCCGGCTCCCTCCAAAGCGAGCCGTTAGGGACTGGGCACGGTGGGTCTGGTTGGGTGAGGTCCTTGGAGAGGGAACTCGCTCGGCAGCAGGGATTTGCTGCATGGCTCGTTCTCAGGAACTGATTCAGCTCCAGGAATTGAGAATTGGATTGAAACTCCAAAAAGGTGTTTTTTTTCTGAGTGCTTTCTGGCCATCTGTATTCAAGCTGCAATCAGAAAATGCCCAAGCTGCAGATTATTCTATTTACTCAGCCACCAACCCACAGGGTCACCAGTGCTTATTTCTTTGGTGTTAGGGGTGTTGGAAATTGGACACCATGAATAATGTAAATGCAGGTTCCTCTTGCAGGTTGCTGGTAACGATTCCTTTTACAGACCAGGCACAGAAATGGTGACAATCCTGTGAATAAATTTCCTGTTTAAGAGTTAGAGTTGTCATTGATTGGCATCAACTGTGGGTGGGGGGGTGGAAATGGATGTTGTGCACTCCAAGTACTGCCTGAAGTGGATTTTGGTGAGTTTTTGAGTTTGAAGCCTTGCTGCCAAATTTGAGTAAGAGTGAGGTAGCGTGCTGGGTTTGGGACACGTGCCTAGGATGGTTTGGCTGAGATGTTTCTTTTGGATGTGTCAGTGCACCGGTGAGAAGCTCGTACTTTTTTTTTTCTGCATGAGCATCTGCTGGGTAGAGCTGTTTCCCTTCTGGCGCTAGTTGATGGGATTTGTGCCTCACAATCCTGTGTGGATATTGCTTGCATGGATCAAGATCTGCTAAGGGAAAATGTTCATGTGCTCCATGGAAACACGACGTCCAGTTAAGAGTTGTTAAGAATTGCTGCGATGCCGCTGGGTTAGGGGAGCTCTCCGGGCTGAGGTTGTCTCTGGCCATAGGAGAGGTACTGAGTGCAGGGGTCACGTTGATTTGAAACCCCCAGTGCTTCTGAGAGCAGCTGCTGTCCTCCTGCACAGTGATGAAAATGAAACAACTTAATACTTGTCTTGAACCAAACTAATGCCTGTCATTTTCCTCCTAGGGGCTGCGTCATCGGACCGACTTTCCACTTCAACGTGCCTGCCCTCCATTTTGGGGATGTCTCTTTTGGTGAGTACGCCCTGGGCTTGGTCCCCAGGCTGTGGATTATCCAAACAGAGTATTTTAAGAGCATCTCCTGTTTGTGTTCCTGTAGGGCAGGCTATGGGGTGTTAAAATGAGGGCGGCAGGTTGCTTAAATGATCTCTGCCACGAACACTGCGCACGGTGGACGAAGCTCCTGAGCTGGATCCCAGACACGCTAGACTCTGTGTGAGCACGGGCTTCCAGCCTGGCAGTATCCAGGAGGAGTAAGAGGGACCTGCAAAGGCTTTGGGTGATGAGATAAGGATTTATCACTAACTGGCCAGTGATTCCCACTGGTTTGCACTGTGCCGCATGAGAGTTCCGGAAGGAAAATCATGGTGTAACTTGTGCTGAGGGCACTTTGTCCTTCATTGTCCTTTTGAGAAAGTGGAACCGAGGCAATAGGGCAGCAGGCGAAAGGAACTTAAACCATGTACTGACCTATAGCTCTTCTGGCTAAGTGTCTGCGTTGCAAGGTATGGACACCATACCTTTATCCAGCTGTCCTTTAATGTGAGCAGCCAATCTGTGCTGTGAGGGGGCCTCGTTATCACACACCAGGTAACCTACCCAAGCGACAGCTCTGCAGCAGGCACGGATATCCTTGGGGGCTCCTTCTCCTTCCCCACGGAAAGCCGAGCTCTGCTGACAGAGCCTGTGTCTGCTCATTCACAGTGTCTCCATTGAAATGCAGATTCCGATTCCCCATCTCAGCCTCACAAAAGGCTTTTTACGGAGATGATCTAAAGTTTAAATGTGAAATCAATTGTGGATTGATTGAAGGGCCATTATCATTCTGCACCCAGGATGCCTCTGTTTTCATGCTGTTCCTGGACTTTTAAGAAAACTCATTGCTCTTCCTGAGCCACTTCCTTTTCTTCCGATATCACCACTCTCTTTTGCTTCTTTGTTTCCTTTTGGATAAATGAAACCACAAGAAACACTAGGCAGCCCCCACCAAAAGTAAGAAATATGGTTATGTAATACACGTTTTATCCTATTTAATCTGATTTCTTTAATTTCAGCAAGAAGAGGCAGGCTTTTGTAGGTTTTTTCCCCTCCTCCTTTTAACTGTGGTGCTATTGCCTGTGCCTGGCGGCCTGCAAAGTCTATCCCTGTCCTTTGCACCGCCTGCCTTCCCGTGACATTGCTGGAGGTGGCACTCATTGCTGTTGATAGTCGAGGGTAAATTGCATGCTGCATCTCCGGCTAATATCTTTTTTTATTATTTCTCTTTGCCGTCTATATTCATTTAACATTTTGTAACCAGGCTGCCTTCTAAGCTAGCATCAGACTTGCCCCTTGAAGTGGGCTACAAGTCCTCATGCTCTCAGTCTGATGGCTCCAAAACAGGACATACCTTATGGATTCAACCCAGCCTCCAGAAGGGCCCAGGTGTCCTAGGAGTTCTCTTTTATTTCCTAGCCTCACATGTCTATGCCTGCGGCACGTCTGAGATGCCACTTGGTACCTATGTGGGAACAACTGACCTGGCCCTGTCAAGTACAGTTGGTTCTTTGCTCTGTGTGATAGAGGAATAGCAACACTTTCCTGAACAGCTCAAGGCAGAAAATGTTTTACATCACTGCTGGGATCTGGAAACTTATGAACAGGGTGGTATTTGCTGCCCCAGCTCAGGCTGCAAGGACACCAGGCGGGCAGAACCCCGTGTCTGAGGAAGCGCTCGTCTCCGGGAGCTGGAAGCAGACCTTGGAAAGGTAGAGAGGAACACGGGTGATCAGAGGGAGGGGGAGACTAGAAAACATCTGCTCTCAGTCACTGTTGGGGTTAGGGGCTGTTGGTCTGACCTGCTGCGGCTGTTCTCGTGATCTGAGTTGTTCTTTGCCAGGCGCCGAGATCTTCACCTCCAGCAGCAGCTCCTGTCCCTGTTTTCTATAGGCCAATGTTGGTGCCTATAGCTAGTCCAGCTGTGGTGGCATTGGTGTGTGCAGGGGAGAAGTTTGAGGCTTGAGCTAGCATTTCTGATTACTATGCTTGAATATTCTAAACCTCAATTTGCATTGAAGAGGGGACACTGGGAGTGTTGCAGTGATTAACTAGAGGAACCTCACTGTCCGGGATGCTGGCAGAGCACGAAGAAGCCTGTGCAGTGAGGATGTTATATATGCAAGATTGCTAATAGGCGGCAGCGTGACTGCACAGGCAGAACCACTCAGTAGAAACAGCCTTCAGGTTCAGATGGCCTTCAGCAGGAAGATGGTTTCATGTCTTTGTACTGAGCCCGAATCGTCTTATGCTTGTCACTAATTTGATTGGAATTTGATCACAATTTTGTGACAGGGTCAGAAGAAGCTGGTTTAAAGACTGTTTTGCATATTGCTATGTAAATAGCCATAGTTCCCAGTTTCATCTTCAACACAGATTCTACCCAATTTCAATGTGCTGCTTTTGTGTATTCAAAACTGTGTGCCTGATAGTTAAGTTTGTATTCAGCTTGAGCAAGAGTGACAGAATTTGGGTTTTATTGACTGAGTTTTCAGAAAAAAAATATCATCTTTTTGGATGTACATGAGTACTCAAACAGGAGTAATAATTGGTGCTGGTTTTGGGGAGGGAAGGGAGAGCCCTCCTCACAATTAAAGAAAGAAGGAAGAACCTCTTGTGCTCTATAAGACATCACCAAGATGGACTGAGTGTTTTGGAGGAAGCAGTCTCCGTGATCAGTGGAAAAGGAAGCCAAGCAAAGATTAATTACTCGCCTAGCTTCTCAACTAGTTATAATTCAGATAGAAAAGAACTACATTCCAAGCACAAGCTTCATCGTAATGGAATATTCACATGAGGAATCAAGGTTAGGTCACGCATAAACTCACATGTATGTCATTTTTTTCTTAGGCTTTCCGTGCACTTTGTCCTGTTGCCTCAATAACACATCCTTGGTGCCCATGTCTTTCACCCTTCGCATCCCTGGAGATGGCCCTGGACAGCCCAGTGTTACCAGTTGTGTTCAGATCTTGGATGACACCAGGCCATCCTGGAGAAGGGGAGTTCGAGGTCACGTCAAACCAACAGAATTTACCATCACACCTTGCAGTGGAACCATCCGCTCCCAGGGCTTCGTGGACATCCAGGTATGGGCCAGCCCTCCGAGCCGTAGTTCAGCAAGTGGAGCTGGAGCTTCACTGATTTAGGAGAGGACTGAACTTTAGTTTAAGCCCTGTGCAAGGAGGATGTGCGCAATAATGTGAGACTCTTGTTACCCTGGGTTGCTGGGACATTTCTGAAGGGGTACAGGTTTGTTTCCAAAATCATAAGTTGAAGATCATGTGTAGTTTGGCCGAATACAAAAGCCACGAATGTATTTTGAGAGCTTCTTGCAGCAATTTTTTTGGGTTAAAGTGGGCAGAGGAAGAAGGAAGACAGAAGGTGGCCACTGAAAAAGGAGATGTCACAGTTTAAGGTAAAGGTCATCTTTTCTTCCTAGCCCTGTTTTCGCTCTCCCGTTGAGCAGAGGAAGTCAGGCTTGCTGCAGTGATATCTAATGGGGACAATAAAAGCTGTGGCAGCCATGAACTGCGTAGCCTCTGCTGGCCACGTTTAGTTCTTGGCTTCCCAATGTAAAGCTGAATACATTTGGTTAGAGTCAATGGATTTCCTTTGAATCTGTGCTCTTGTCCTCTGCAGCGACTCTTGTTTTCCTCCATGCTGTAGTGTCTCAGGCAGTAGAACTTGCTGGGGAAGCCCTAGGGCTGGTGGCCCTGGCCCAGCAGAGTGTGATGTTGGGCACACACAGACCCTGGGCTGGAGGTTTTAGCTGTTGCAGCTGAAGGACCTGGAGGGTGGCAGTGGTGCTGCTGGCAATAGAGTGGCTCCCTGCAGCTCTTGGCTCCACGCAGGCTCCTTTGTAACGCAGAGCTGGGCTTGGTCTGCTGCGTTCCAGCTCTGTCATTCATCAGCCGTTTTTATTTAAAAAAGAAAAAAAAAAAAAAAAAGGATGGGGAAAGAATGAATAGAGATGTGTTTGCTTGGAAACAGCTCTTCCCTCTGAGAACTCTGCGGGGTCTCCGCTCTTCAGGAAAGTTTAAGGTATTATTCATCTGCAAGCTCATCCCCAAATGGGCTGAGGCAACGCACTTGCTTTCTTACTGAGCAGCAGGCAAAAGCTGTCAAAGGAAATTGTGAGCAGGGAGGGTCGCCCGTGTCGTGCCCAGGTGGCCGTGGGCACAGACTGCGAGTGCTGCCTCCGCTCTGGCCTGGAGGCTGCACCTTGCGCGGTGGGAAGCCGTGGTGACAACACGGTTCCTCCTGTCTCGGGAGGCGACGAGAATCGGTGTCCCAACAGCAAGTCTAGCAACAAGAGCCGCCTCCTCCATATGGCCCAAAGCCGGCCTGCGCTTAGTTTCCCATTTGCAATTATTGCACACTGCATTTTTTTGGCTTCTTACCAGCCATGTGGGTAGGTAAGAACCAGGTCACCTCGGTACAGAGGGTTCCCTGGGGTCCATTGCTTCCTGGTGCCCTGGGACTAAAGCGCTTCACTAATGGTCTGCAGGGATGTCCTTTATGGCCCGGCCGCCGGCTCCTCGGGAGGGCTGCCCATTGCATGGGCCTGCGGAACCCCCCGCAGCGCTGCCCACGTGCCCCGGTCCAGCTCTGCCACGTGGAGGACGCCTTGGGCAGCGGCAAAGCATCTGACGCTCTTCTCTTCTGCCAGGTCACCCTGTGCTCCAACACGGTGAAAAACTACGAGCTGGCCCTGGTGGTGGACGTGGACGGCGTCGGCCAGGAGGTGCTGGCGCTGCTCCTCACAGCGAGGTATCGGCACCGTCCTCGCGGGCCCCTCTTCCTTCGTTGCATCTCTATGGGAGGAGAGCAGTGATTGTGTCCATTGTTGACCATTTTTTTTCCTGTGCTTGAGGTAGAGTAGATTTCCTGAGCGTTTAGCCAAAGAGCCACCTCCCTCCACGCCCATCAGAACTGGGCTTGGGACCAAAACGTGGCGTTCGTCCTTGGTTGGGTGACAGCTGGCAGCTTGCTGAGTGGGGAGGAGGACACAGGCGGAACTGGTGGAGGAAGAATCAAAGCAAGGGGTTAATGAAGACGTTTTTGGCCCCGTTGTGAGGGATGATCTTGGGTTTTTCTGCTTTCCTCCAGTTCTTTGACCAAATAACATTTTCAGGTTCAAGCTCAAAATTGTCCTGGCTGTATCCAGCTAAGAGAGAATCAGACCTGTTGTGCTGTGTTAGTTGTCAGTTTAATTACAGCAAGAATGCAGTTAGCCCTATATATTTATTTATTTATGAGGGTTTAATAGCCTGAGGGACGTTATTTTCATAAGATTTCAGCGCCTTGCGATGTGCCGTCTGCTTGTGGCCGGGCTGGTTTGGGGGTGCTGTGAGGTTGTAGGGCAGGACAAGTCCCCTCTGTGGCTCAGTGGTCCCCTGCTTGCAGAGGGCTCCAGGGTGCTGCTGCCTCTCCCCAGCAGGACCATGTGCTTGGTGCCCTGGATCGGGTTTGGGAAATCAAATGACTAAGGGCAGAGGGGAGCAGAGAGGTGAGGACCCCATGGGGGTGCAAGAGCAGGTAGCTACAGAAACCAGGGACGGAGCATCGCTCGCTGCATAAGGCAGGTTCTGGGCTGGACCCTCCGCTGCTGTGACAAATGACTGAATCCTTGGGCAAGGGCACCTGCTCTACAGAAGGCGAGTTGCTTGTAGTGAAATGCTGGAGTCTTGTGTCCCTTGGACCTCGTCTGGTGGCACGAGGGCCATTGCCCTGGGAGAAAGCGCCTGCCTGGCGGGGACAGCCAAGAAGATGCAGCACAGGGGCACAGTGTGGAGGTCGTACGGGTTGTATGATGCTCGAGGGCATCGTCCCCTCGATAAAGAGTCCACAACACAGCTCCAAGCACCAGCAGGCTCAGGGATGGAGCACAGGGCCTTGCTTGAGCACTCAGCTGCTCTGGCAAGTGCTGAGCCCTTTGCCAGGCTGAGACCTGGAGCTGGGAACACCTTTAAGAGAGGCTGCTGATTTAAAAAGTGAATAAAAAAGAAATTAAAGATGACTTATTGCTGCGCGGGTTCTAAATGTCTATTTGGCAGTGATAAATATGTTCCACTCCGTTTTACCCTCTTCAGGGAATAAGCAACCTCTGCCTTCGCTTGGTATCTCTAACGTTCTCCTGGTCATCTCTGTGTCTAGATGTGTAGTTCCTCCACTGCGGGCGCTCAACCCTGTTCTGAGGTTCGGACGGTGCTTCCTAAAATTTCCTTATCAGCAAACGCTGACGCTCGTGAACGACAGCGATCTGCCGGGCTGCTACGGGGCTCTGCCGCAGGTTTGGCTTTGCACCCACCTCCCCTTCTCACCCGTTACCAGGAGGTTTGCCAGGGCTGGGAACCTACCAGAACCTCGAGGCATCGCGGTGTTACCCAGATCCCTGCTGCTAGAAAAGCATCTACGTTAGGCTTGAGGAAGAACTTTATATGAGGTGCAAGATCACAAAAAGCTGCCACTGAAGGAGGGGGCCCTATGGATACCGAACTGTTTTCAGCAAATTTTGACTCTCTAGACAGGAGGAATTCCCAGGAGAAAAGTCCCTA
The DNA here is from genome assembly GCA_013398735.1 of Nothocercus julius. Lineage (NCBI taxonomy): Eukaryota > Metazoa > Chordata > Aves > Tinamiformes > Tinamidae > Nothocercus > Nothocercus julius. Next base: position 842,132 of record VZSV01000154.1, read on the forward strand.
GGGCCATCTCTCCTCAGAGGGGACAGTGTGCAGCCTTCTGACAGCTGCTCTGCATCATTCATGGGGGTGACAAGGGGCTCGGAGGGTTTCAGTAGCCAGGTGAGTTACTCAGGGGGCATCTGCTGTTCACTTTTGTCAAGCACTGCAGAGAGAAATGAGTCTCCTCTTATCTCAAGGGACACTAGCTCCTGGTCCCCGGGGTGTTCAGTGGCAGCCAGGCTGCAGCTCCTGGAGCCAGAGCACCTGAAGGTGCTGATGGTGATTGTTACTTGTCCCATGACAGCCACCAAGAGCCTGAGATGGAGCAGTCTGGGCATCTTCAGCTGTGGGATAGGAGGTGTTTCCCCACAACTGGCTTTGGAGCTCCTGAGGATGTCAAACTTGAAGTTTTGCATCTAGTTTTGCTGCTTTCTGCTTCTTCCTAGGACTTCTTAAAAAATATTGTGTTAATTTGTCACTGGTGTAAATATAAAGTTGTTTAAAGCTTCCCCAAAGGTCATTCTGCAGCTGCCTTCGGTTCTGTCCCTTACAGGAGCACAAGGATGGTGCGGCTGTGTGGTACTTCAGCCCGCTGCCCTGCGGGATTATCGCACCTCGCAGCTCTGTGGAGATCCCATTTACACTGGAAGCCCAAGTGATGGGAGAGCAAGACACAATTGCGCACGTCGCGGTGTTTGGGAGTGAAGGGTCCCCTTTGGTGAGTCCAAGAGATGTGCCTGTTGTCCCTGTGACTTGTTTTGGCAGGGCTCAGCGTGTACTGAGTGTGCTGCTAATGGCCTCCTGTGTTGCTAAATCAGGAATCAGTCTGGAAAGAGTCGGGTAAGGAGGAAAGAATATGGGTAGGGGCCAGATCCTGCTGTGAGGTCTGTCTTTCTACATGAAGAAAAAGGAAGGCATAGGAACTTGGCATCTCACCAGACTGGGTCTTGCAAGATGAATGTAGAAAAAGTTAGGCAGTTAATACAGCCCAAGGTGTGTGATCCTGCGTGTTCTCCCAGATCTGTGACACAGGATAATAGATGAACCCAAACTGAAACCCAGAACAGTTCCTGCATCTCTGCTGTGATATTAGATAAGTAGCTGCTCCTGCTTCATGAAAATTTCATTTTGAGTGATGCAGGGACATGCCTGAATCCTGCTGCCAATATTTGAGACACTTGCCTGTATGTTCTGAGATAGACCAGACATAGGCTCTTCTGAAAGTCAGGCCCATCATGTCTGCAGGTTTCCATCATTTCTCTACTGCAAACCACAACCAAAGATGGGTCTCCACGCAATCTGTAGTCAGAGCACAGAGACTAATCTACCAAGCTGGAGATGGATGGGGCTCAAGCCCCCTAAAAAATGTTGTTTCAGGCAAGCAGCAGCAGCAGAATGTAGGCAGGAAAATGTTCTGTTGTGTCTTGGCTTCATCTAGCTGCGTTCTAGAACAAGTTTAGTTAATTAAACTTTAATTGAAAAGGATATAAACTTTTGAAGTAGCTATGTTAAAATGTCCTGTCATGTGTCTAAGCATGAAATAGGATGTCAGAGGATTGCTGGGATCCTTAAGCTTTCTGTAAGAGAGGAAGGCTGGCATTTTGAAAGCAGTCTAAGGGATTTAAACATGCATTAAAATGAGTGGCGAAGATGCTGCAGAATCCCCTGGATGGCACTGAGCATCTCAACCAAGGCCTTTGTGGAGCTGAATGTAAACCAGGCAACAGGATGAACAGGCACGCTTCCCTTTAAGGAGGGTTTCTCTCTTCTAGAATAACCCAGTTTAATTGTTGGTTTGTTTTTTTTAACTACAGTGCTCTTGTAAAGCTTTTGCCCTTGGGTTAACAAACTGCAGTTTCAGCCTTCACCTTATCCTAACGATTGTTATTTATTTGGACATTAACATGTCAATCTTTAGCCCAGAGGGAGACCCTTTCAATGGGAGAATCCTCATGGTCTCTGAGGAAATAAATAGCAGAAGATCAAAATCATGTGTGCCAATTAAGTCAATCTTTAACATGCAGCATTTATGCTCAATTGCTGCTAGCACCCAGTGAGTGCTCATAGAAACCTCACTGGGCATATAGACATCATATGCTTGAGTGCATATGTTGAGTGCATACGTTCTTGCTGTTGGGCTGGGTGCTAATTTTGCATTTTCAGTAGGACTGCTCTCCAGCCTGGGTATCGCTTCAGCAGTTGCCTGGTGCAGAGCTTTCTGGGCTAGCAGAACAGCCAATTCTTGTTATATATCCTGTCCCGATGGCAGATTCGTGCCATATGGGTCAAATGGTGTAAATCTGTTGACCTCAGAGGAGTCACTGCAGTATGTCCCAATAAAAGAAAAATATGAGCTTGCTCCTGTTGACTTAGGTTGTGCCTTCAGCTGCTGAGATCAGGTCTGTAGAGGCTTTTAGGGTGATTTTTACAGTTCTTTCATCCAGCGCCCTGCTGGGAGGGACAACACCTTGGCAGTGAGGGCTTGTTACCTTGCTTGCCTCGGAAGGCTCTGCCAGCCTTTGCTCCTCTGGTTTTGCATTCACCCAAGAGGCCAAGGCACCGTTCTTTGCTCCAGATCCCCTTCTAAACTCTTCTTTCCCGGGAAGAGGTTATGGGCAACATCATGGAGACTTCAGGCCTCTGTGAGGGATAAAAACTCCATCATTATGGACGGCTTCAGCTTGTTGTTCTGGAGGTTCCACCCTTGGTATGCGGGTTTTAGGCTCGTTCACAGTGCTGTCCTGCAGAGAGAGGAGCATTTATGGCTGATGCTCCTTCTGGCTGAGCAGGGCTAGTAGTTCTGACAGCTGTCAATGCTATTTCCTCAAGTCAGACATCATTAAAGGGTTTACATCAAAGAGGCTGGGGTTTCTTGTGGTTAGGTTATACTCTGTGCCCTCCAGTGAAGCGTACAGCAGCCTGTCGGTGTTGGGGGTTTAGGCATTCAAGTCCTGTTTGAGAGCTGGGTATTTGGGTCTGATGAAATCCACCACGACTGAATAAGTTCTCATCGTTTTTAATGATGTGAGAAGGTGATTGAGCAAAGGGATCCACGTTCCTCCTCCGGTTGAGTCTGCTGTGGTGCTGCAAGAATGAAAGCTCAGGGCCTCAGATCATCAAAAGAGAAAAATACTGCTTGAAAGATGCAATTAATAATTAATGCTGCTTTTTCACTCAGCACCACAAATACCCCTAAGTACTGTTCAGAGTCAACTGGTTTGCGTGATGCTTACTCTGAAGAGCCTGCTTGGCTGGTTGACTTTCATAGCGTTCCTCTCCAAGGGTGGCTGTGCAGCAGCAGAGGCCACCAGAGATGGTTTGAGCAGCAGAAGAGGCAGGATTGAGTGTGGGGTAGAGGAAGGGAGAGGTGAGAGTGTGGAGGGAGTGCGAAGGAAGCAAGGAGCCTGGGAAGCTGGTTTGTTTAGTCCTGATGCTGCTGTCCTGAGCTTGGCTTTCAGCTGACATTGCTCTATATCCCAGGCTTTCTCCAGGTCTTCTATATGTGTTAAACACCAAAAGCTTCCAACAGCTGTGGCTATACCAGAGTCTAAGACTACTCTGAGCTCATTTTTTTAATCTTTGCTTTTTTCGGTCCTTTCCACCTGCTGCTGGGAGCAGAAGATCCATTTAGTGAGCGCTGGAGAAGGGCCGGTTGTCTACGTGCATCCAAATAAGATCGATTTTGGCAAAATCCAGGTCCTACGAGATGTCTCCCGCACGCTCCACCTCTCCAACCAGAGCGTCATCCCTGCGTCATTCTGGGCACAGATGGTAAGTGTACGTGGGGCTATTGTCAAGCAAAATGCTCCTGGTCTGTAGCAGCCTGTGACCTGTTTTTTATATACAGCTTTTCCATACAGTTATCTTGGAGAGAAGCAAAATGCTTTTTTATAATGCAGTGCAATGAGTTCTGGTTCTGTGCACAGTTCTAGCTGGTGATCCCCTGATAATGGAGAGAATTTGCATAAATGAGAGCAGATGTCGCTCTGGATCATCTCTGACTACCTGTATTTTATGTAAGGTGTTTAGGTCCTTTAGTGAAGTTTTTGGAGCTCTATGAGAGAAGAGCCCCATGGCCCTTTGCTCCTGCAAGCACATGGGTTCCTGCGCGGTTTCCCTGCTCTGCATCTGGTTTGTCCTTTGCTCCTCAAATTCCTGTTAACCTGTAAACCAGAGGATGGGATCTGTCCTTAAACTGCTTGTGATGAGGTGAGCTTCTCACACCTGCTGGGATCACACCACTTTTTGCAGTCAACACATGTCCATGGTGAGCAGAAGTGGCTCCCTTAGCTGACCTGGGAGTGACTTCAGTGTCTTTCATTCTCTTGTGCTTCCACACAAAAGCCGTGTGGTCCCCGAGATGCCGACGCTACTGCTTGAATTATTGTTATTTGGGTGTCGCTGAGCAGTGAGCTGTGATTTCCTTGTCTCCCATTTGATGGCTAATCTTGAAACTCACTGTATCCGTAGCTGGGCTTAGAGATCGCAGTCGCACTTGAAAGAAGGAGGTATTGATTGAAATGTTCATGAAAGCAGTGGATCAGCACTGTGATAATGCACTGACTGGCAGCTCAGCAAAGTGAGCGAGATTAGATTAAAGGACAACAAAAGGGCTAGTAAAAACTAGGGAATCAGGTTCAGAACCTCAAAGGAAGGCGGCGTAATGCGGTGGGGTGTCCCCTGCTGCGCCGGGTGAGTCGTCGGGAGCAGCATTGAGCGTCTCCGTGCCGGAATGGTGCAGTTGCACCGTGGCGTCCTGGGGACGCAGCTTTCGTAAAGCCTCCCTCCCAACTAAAATGCACGGCAAGTCAGACTGAAATAAAAACGAAGACAAATTTTCAAAGCTGTGTATTGAGATTAGGCAGCCTTCTGTTGGGAGCGGTTGCCGAGGGCCTTCCTCCAGGGAGGATGCTGGCTGTCGGAAGGTAATAGCGTGCAAGAACCGCCGGAGCTGAGGTCCCACCAGCGCTGGCCTCTCGTTGAGGCCTGGAAAAACACGGAGAACTTGGATCGGAGGTTTTCCGTGGGATGCTGCATCACCTGGTGGACAGGCAGATCCTCTCTGTGCTAAAATACCAGTTTGAAAACATGAGAGTGTAAACTGTAGGTGTTTTTTTGCCATGTGTGCATGCTCATACCTGTGAGACGCCGTGTTGGTACGTTGGGTTCTGCAATGGGCTTCTCTGACGTGCTTGCTTTCCCCTTCTGTCCTCCCTGCCTCCTGCTATTCTTCCTATAATTGCATTAGTTCTTCTGAGCACAGACCTGACTTCCACCAACTCCTGGGAAGGTGCTGCCGTTGCTCTTTTAGCTAGATCAGAGCAGCTTGATCTTGACTGCGGAGCTGCAAATGGTGCCTCAGTAATGGCACCAAGCTGACGCTGAGGTCTTGAAGTGAGTCGGTCTTGGCAGCATCTGGGATTTGCCCCAACCGTTTCCGTACTTGCTGCTTTTCCTGGAGCACCCTGAGCAAAGGGAAAGGGGCACTGGGCTGCGGTTAGCCCTGTGGTCCCTGGGACATGGCAGACAAATCAGAGCTGCTGATTTACCCTCAAACCAGGAAAGACCTTTGGTGCTTTGCATTCCCTTGCATGTTGGAGGCAGAGCTGCTGAGGCTCCTCAGTGCCAGGAGAGCCAGGCTCTTGCTGCCGGGTGTGGGGAGAGGGTTTTGCAAACTGCATGTGCTTCTGCAGTCACCCTGCAAACGTGGATGCTGCGGATGGATGCGGAGGGGAGCCCGCCTGAAGGGGACGGGCGGGAAGGAGCGGTGCAGCAGCGGGGCTGCGTGGATTTGCCGCGTGCAGCTCGCGCTGCCGGGGCACGGGGAGCCGGATAAAGCCGTGAACCGGTGGCGTCGCCCTCAGGTGCCAGGCTGAGCTCCACGCTCCCTCCCCACAGCCGGTAAGCCGGGCTCCAAGGGCTCTGCTGAACTGTGACCCTGGCAGAGAGGCAGGTAAAATCCTGCAGTCTAAGGTGTCGTGGATGTCGACCTGCTTGTGCTCCGTGTTCCGACAGGACAGCTTGGCATCGGTGGTGCGGGGAGATGGATCACGGACACGGATTCCCTCCCTCCCTCTGTGATGCTGCTGAGAGCTGCTGGCGGCTTCGTTAACACTGAGCCTCCCAAGGAAAGGAGGGGGGAATCGCTAAGTGAGCCCTTAGGAAGGGCTTGATGGCTGCAATTTGCAGGCAGTAAATTCTGTGTGTCCTGCCCTGGCTTCTCAAGGCCGTGGGGACAGCCAGGGGACTTCGCCTCAGGGAGTGTGGGGTGTCATTGTGGTTCTCTGCTTCTTGCTCCCTGCTTGCCCATCTCTCTGCAGCTCTGTGCCCTCGGGAGTCCTCTGGATCCCCCAAGGGGAGGGGATTATCCCTTCTCTTTTCCTTTCCCTTTGGATAAAAATGCCAGAGGAATAGGTCACTGTGAAGGAGCCCTTGCAGCTTTGCTGGGGGGAAGGAGGTGACCTGCTGAAAGGAGGTGGCTGTTTCTCCTCCTCCTTGCCCCCGTCATCGTCTTTCCCTCCTTCCTCAAATGCCTGGTGATTTTTGTTGTATTGACAGGTGTGAAACGGTGGTATCGATTAACGGAAGAAGTGGTGGCTCTCCCAGCAGGAAGGCCACGCTGTGTTAGCAAAGAGCCTCTTGGATCATTTCCTGCATCTCTCATCTCTCCGTCTTCCCTTTCAGCCGCTCATTCAACGTGACATCTCTTGGTGTCCCCAGTGGTGCCTAATCCACCAAGCCTGTGCGAGCAGGGAGGACGGGTCAGCGCATGGTTTGTTAACCAGCACAGCCACCACGCCGGGTCTGTTATGAGGCCCCGTGGGGTGGCAAACGCTGCCCTTGCGGTGCCCGGTAATTGGGGAGGAGAGAGAAAATGTTTCCTGGGATTTCCTCTCCTAATGATGGGGCTTTGCTCCCTGATTCTGAGGGTCCTGTCTCCTTTTCAGCTGATCTTCAGCCTAATCTTCAGGGCACTGCTGAGCTTTGAAGGTGTCCGGTGAGCAGGTTGGGCTGGAAGCCCCTTCTGAAGGAGCTGTGTCCTCCTGGAGAGAGCGTCGATGGCCTGGAGACCCCCTTCCATCTCCCTGGGATGAACTGCTGGAGTTAAGGTTGTAGAAAAGGCCAAGTTTTGCCCGTTTGGTGGAAAAAAAGGCCACAATTAGTTAGCTTTTTACCTGAAGTTCACTGGAGCAAAATTGCTGATTTTTTTTCAGAGCAGCATATGAAGGTTTCTTGTTGAATTCAGAGCAAGAGAGGAGAGAACATGCAGTTCCTAGGCACATCCTTGCATCTGTCCTCATTAGCAGAGCAGTTGTTTCATTTGCTAATTTGCTGCCGCTTATTGCAAGGTGTTTCCCCACGATTCCCTCTGTTAAAGAAATAGCCGTGTGGATAGACAGCAAAGCACAGAGATAAACGTGAAACCAGTGCAGCTAAATGGATGCTGCTCCAGGGATTCTGCTGCGGGTCCTGGCTGTCGCCGGAGCCAACCGTGCCGGCTGCATGGAGGGGAGGCTTTGAGGAGCATCCGTGGCCTTCTTGGCTCTCTAATTGTTCATGCTGAGCTTGGAGCAGACTTGAATTGGGTTCTTTGTAAATTTATTGTAAATTACTGTAAATGGGGCAGCTCCACACAGCGCGAGTGCTCCGTCCCTGGGCGAGCAGCTTGGTCAGAAATAGGGCTGCATTCTGACTCTTCAGTCCTGCTTCCTCTTTCGCTTGTGCAAGGCTTGAATGTCCAGATGCTTTTAATTAACCAGCATTAAGCAGCTTTAGGAGAAGCGAGTGCGGAGACTCCCCAGATGCTCCTTAAGGGCTGCCATCTATCCTAGAGATCCATGCTCGTGGTCACTATAAGCAGATCTTGGCAGCTTGTACTTGCAATGGAAGTCTGTCCTGGGAGAAGTTAATGATCTCTATGTCAAGTTTCTTGATTAAATGATCTATCCCAACCATTGGCTAGTGCTCAGTGGCTCTGATGCCCGGTAAAGCAAGATCCTACAGGGACAAAATATCCATCATCATTGTCTATTCCATGCATATAGCTATCGTGTTGTTTCATGGAGCTTTTGCAGATAACATCCCTGCTACTTGCTTATCAGAAGTCAGGTCTTACTCCGACTCCTAAATGGTGTTTTTTAATAGACCTGTCACCTCCATGTCCTTTTTTCATTCTCTCTTCAGCTACTGGATCAAAGTTATGGCAGAGCTCCCGGTGTCGCAGCAGAATCCAGGTTCTTGGTCCGTCCGTGTGACATTGCCCCACATGCAGTCGTGTGCAGGCAGCTTGTCACGCTCTGCACGCGCTTAGCCTTGACCCTGTGCAAGAGGAGAATATATGACAACTTGGCCCACTGTTTTTTGGGAGCAGCCGAAGACTCACCTGGAGGGATATAGGATGTCCAGCAATGAAAACCACTGTGTCCCCAGGTAGTCAGGTCACAGCAGTCCCCTGATGAAGTGATGGTGGCCTTCACTCAACCTCTGTGGTCCACAGAGTGGGAAAAGGAGGCGGTGACCCCCTCCAGCTCCCGATTTCCTCGTTCTGGAACGCCGCCTGGATCTGTGTTGGCAGAGCTCACCTAGAACCCTGAGCGAATCTGCCCTGGCAGAGCCTCTTGGTCCTGGCAGGTTCCTGTTTGGCGCTGCATCGTGCTGCCCCTTGGACCCACACCAGCTGCGAAGCGAAGGGATGAGGGCAGGATGTGCATCTTGCTCCTCAGGCATCAACCGTTGGTCTGCCAGGGCCCAGTGGGTCTGCAGTGGATAACACTGGGGAATTCAGACCCTGGCTCCATCTGGACAGCCGATCATTTCTCCTCCGTGACAGTTTCTTGGGTCCAATTTGGTGCCTGGCTCGTTGCCAGGCCTTGATAAATTAGCTTTGTCACATAGCAGACTTGCAGCTTCACCTCTGGAGCAGAGTGGTCAGGGCTCCTTTTCAAGCTAGCTACCCTGTGTCAGCATGAATCAGAGGAAAAGGTGTAGGCTAATGTCAGTGAAAATCTCACCCCCTGGCTTGCTATGAACGTGCTCTCGAGAGCCTTTGGCTGACGGCAGCCCAGTGCATCCTGTGAGACCAACGCCCAGCTGCACAAGGAGAGGGGGAAAGTGGAAGAAGGCTGGTGAGATAACGTGTGGTGAGCTCAGCCTTCTGCCTGCTGGTGGCTGCATCGCTGCTTGGTTGTCCCCTTTGGGACAAGAATGTGTTTGGTGCTTGGGGGGAGTTTCAGGAGGTGTGGGGTGGTACCCGGGGTGTCAGGTAGAGCGGGCTCTGCTCACCAGCCTGGCTCATCCTGCCGTCTTCAGCTCTTGCCGCCTGCCCTTGGTGCTCCGTCGGTGCTTCCAGCGCTGCTGCTTCGCCCTGCCCAAGGCCAAGAGATGCCTGGGGGGCGGAAGACAAAACGGAAGGTAGCCAGAGCTCAAAGGCAATGGCACAACATTGCCCTGTGAGATCCCAGCCAAGAAGAACGGAGAATTTGTTGCAGCTAATCATGAATGTGAATGCTGTGGGAGTAAGAAAGGGCAGGTAGCTGGTGCCTAGAGGGCTTTTTGTGGAGGAGCAAGGCTTGTTTTGAAGAGGTTTGCTCCCTAAAGCTCTTAAGAAAAAACTCCGTGGAGCTGGTGGAGTTTATCAATCTTGCCAGTGTGATGTACCCGGAGTAATTTTGATGCCTTTGGCTTGTTCTGGGGCTTGTTCTGTCCAGGACCTGCATAGTCAGCCCTGGGGAAGGACTTGTCACAGCTGGGAGCCTACGTGCTGGGCCAGGACCTTAAACAGGCAGTTGGTGGTTGCTTCTCTGGCCAGTCTGACCTTAGGGGTCCGCTGAAGGGTTAGTTGAAATCTTTTCCCCGACTTGGAAGTGCCGCTTTTGCTTCCTGAGGCTCTTCTGCCCTAGGTTGGCCGGCAGCCTGATGGGACTCGGTGCCACCGGCAAAGCTGCCTGGCACTGCCAGTCCCTGCAGCGCTACCCTTGGCCATGGTTTGTGGTTGTCTCTCTTCCATGTTTTCCACCCCACGTTATTGCATTACTATGGTTATTTTTGCAAAATTGCAATTGTTTTATTATCCCTGCTGAGATAATCAAGACGTAAATGTTTACAGCGGAATTTTCCGAAGCCTGAGGGCACCGGGAGGCAGCAGCTGATGATAGTGGGAACCGGGTGCTTTGGTCCTTCAGGCACTGTTGAGAAACACTGCCTCGCTCTTGAGAAAGGCGCCTTTGGAATGGGGGTTTTGATCAACTGCTTTTGCAGAGTCTGCGGGCCCGCAGCAACATCCCCAGCCAGGCGGTCGCCGCGATGGGATTTGAGCAGTCCCGGCTCCCTCTGTCCTCGAGCCTTTCTGCACCCCCAGCCCTTGCCACTCAGGCAGGAGAAACAAGGTGGGCTCCCTTGGTGCCTCCTGCCAGCGAGGGGCTGGAGGGGGAATAACCTTCTCCTCGGGATGAACGTCCCTCAGGTTGGCCAGAACTGGGTTAATGAAGTGAGTCTGCTAAAGGAAGGGGGGGAAAAGAAAAACGTATAGAAGATTCCAGAGTTACTGTTTCTATATGCTACAGCTTGGATTTAGCAAAACGAACCCTTTCTGCTTGGTATCCTCATATCTTTCCATCATTCCTCTGTGGTTCCTTTCCTGAGTCGGTGTTTGGCTTGCGTTTCAGGCTGACAAGTGCTCGCGCTGGAGGGTTGAACCCGGTGAAGGGGTGGTCCCTCCCAAGACCGAGGTCTCTTTGAGCCTCATCGCCAACTTGGATGACACCGAGAAGTTCCAGGACATGGTGAACTTGGTCATAGAGAACAACAGCACCTACGAGATCCCGGTCCAGGCTGTTGGCATTGGAACCACGATTGTCACTGACAAGCCCTTTGCTCCAGAACTTGATCTGGGCCCTCACTTCAGGTAGGACAACTCTTGGCTTTCGCCTGTCCCATGTGCTTAGCAAGGAGAAGTTTGGCTGTAGTCCTTCAGGCTTGTTTTCCTGTGGTCCTCAAGGCCCCGGTTGTATTCCACTGAAACACAAGCTAGAGGAATTCCTCCAGAAACATTTCAGGACTGTTTCAGAGTCATTAAACGCTCTCCCTCAAAAGCTACCAAAATGGGAGCCAGCTGCAAAATTGTCACTGGCTTGCCCTCTATTATAAAACGTTTATTTCCCCACTTTTGTCAAATAAGAATTTGGAGCAAAAACAGTGTCTGGGAAGGCCCTGGCTGCAAAATGTTAAAAATATGAACACATTTCCCTTTGCAGTAGTGCTGCTTGCTTTTTCCCTCGCTGCAGAGCATCATTTCGCAGCAGCAGAAAACCTGCCGCTGGCTTGTTAGCGACTCCTCGACTAGATTAATGCTGCTGCTTGCTTTCCAACCTCCGCCCGGGAGTCCCACAGCAGCGACCCTGTTTGCTTTTTGCCCTGTGTCATCCCTCGCTTTGCTCGTCTTTCCTGGCCCCCCTGCTGGGCTGCTCCTTGTTAGACCTAGTTGCTCTTTCCTCGTTTCGGCTCCCTGGTTTTCCCATTGCTGCCTCAATCCTGGGGTTCAGGCTGCAGGAGAAAAGCCCCCACTCTTGAAAGCGAGACGAGGAAGGGCTGCTGGGCAGGGTAAATCAGGAGCCTTGATTAGAGGACCTTAGCTCTAAGGAGAGGGTTCAATGATCGAAGCACAAGTGTCCCAACCCAGGGACCTTTTGATAAACAGAGGAGGAAAATAGGCCCTTCCAAAGCGCTCAGCTGGCACGTCCAGTCAAGAGGAATCATCTTCTGGAAGAGCTTATTCCTTTTCCCTGGCTATAGGGAAAGTCCATAGCACTTAGCTGAGCTTTGGATCTCGACTTAGACCAGTGGAGTTTGACCTGGAGTGTTTAGGATAGATTTTCGGCCTTTAAATGTGCACCTGAAAACCACCACCCTGCACGGGGGCCCTGCAGATAGGGGTGTGTTTGTCCAGTGCCCTTCAGAAGCTGCACACGGACAGATGAGCTGGGGTTTTAAAGAGCTGGAAATGAGGCCTCTACCCAGAGCTTCTCAAAGTTTTGATCTATTGCTGTCCCCAAGATAAAACGCCTCGTGCTCACCCCGTGCACATCAGGCGTTTTTAGCAGATTCTTTCAAAGACTGTTTTGTTCTGGACCCTTCTGTGTTGCCATTTAGCTGCTTATGGCAGATGCACGTTTTATAAGCTGCATATTTGGTGGTACTTTAAAGAAAAAAGAAAAAAAGGAGGAAAAAAAAAGACAGTAATTGTTCCAGGAACAGTTGCTTTGCTGATCATGCTTAGATTTATAGAGGGCAAAATAATTGCTCCTGACTAGCCTGCAGTTAGTGTTCCTTTATATAAAGGAATCAATTTTCATTGAATGTTCTTCTTGTTTCATATCTGGCTTGGGTTATTTATCCTCTGATGTCACCATGTCGCCTCGATAGCTACACCCGGGCCTGCTGCCGCCTTCCTCTTGCGAGAGCTCCCGGCGGGTCTGGCTGCGCTCGCGGTGCCCTTATCTTCCCAAAGACCCAACCCGGGGCTGTGGGATCAGGCAAACCTGGAGCCCCCAATGGCCCTTCTGGCCCTGCCCTTTGGGCAGCAGCTCCCCAAGGGGAGGTGAAAAGGCAGCAGGCGGCTGCTTCCTCCTGCCCACAGCCAGGGGGGATGAGCTTGGCCGCTGATGTAGCAAGACCTGCTATGATGCTCCGAATGATCCGAATGATGCTCGGAGGCAGCGGTGCCCTTTCCCCAGGCTGTCTGTGCCCCGAGAGGTTGCTCTTCATGCAACTTGTCTTTGCAGCATGCGGAGAAACCGGCCGTGGATGTCGGTGGCCTTAGGGGCAGCACAGGTTGACTTTGACACGTCACGTCACCGCAGGTCCCGTCGGCTGTGACATGTCCCCTCTTTCTCTGCCAGTCAGGAGCCCTGCTATTACCGCTTCAGGATAACGAACCGGGGCCGGCGCACGCACCAGCTCTACTGGACCACAGAAGGTTTCGCGCCGTTCCGCCAGCGGCATCGTCTCCCCGCTCTCCCCAAGGCCAAGGGCAAGAATTCACCGCAGAGCCTCCGGCCCGCGTCGCCCGTCTTTAAGCTCCGGCCGCTCAGGATGGAGCTGGCGCCGGGCGAGACGATGGACGTGGTGCTGGAAGGCTCCTCCAGCACTCCCAAGGTGAGCTCCTGTGCTGGAGACGCCCTTTCCCGTGCGCTCGCTTCCGCTTGGACTTCGGTCGCTCCTTGACATTTGCTTGAGAAAATGAGCAGTTGCTTTCAAGAACTGCTTTAACGGCACAAGTTACCATGGCAGCCCGGGTTGCTTTTCTTGCTGGCCGCTCGTAGTTGCTAAGGCTTTTCGTGTTACTATAGAGACCGCGAGGCCGACTCGCAGAGACCGGAATATGGGCTGAAGAAAAGGGGCTGCGTCAGGGGCAGGTGGCAGGTCCTGAAGTGTCACATGCTGAGGCAGAAAGGAAGGGCAGAGAGAGGAGCTGCTTTGACAGCTTAGGAGGAAGCAAAAAGTAAATAGAAAAGCATACGGTAGTATATCTGGGAGAAGCAGGGAAGCATCCAAGGCGCCTGTCAGGGGAGGCACTGTCTGGGAGCTTCATTTTTTCTCTCTGTACAAACACAGGCCGAGGGCTTGTCTAGCACAGAGTCCTGGAGGAGGAAAACGAGCGCGGCGCGTTCGCTGTAATGATCACAGAGCGGCGTCCTCCGCCCGGGAGACTCTTCCCAGGGATCATTATAATTGACAGCTCGACTGGTGTCAATATTTCCATAACGACTCGCCCCGCTCTTGCTCCCGGGCAGCCTCAGCATGCCAAGGGCAGCCGGGCCTGGCGAGAAGGCTGTGCACCTTCGGGCTGCTCTGAGGGCTACGCGAGGGCCTTCCAGCGCCTTTCCCTTCCCAGCGCCCTTGCAGGGGAAATCCGGGTCTGCAGGGAAGCTCCGGGCTGGGCTGCCCTGCTCCGAAGCCGTTGGGTGAATGGGGAGCGATTCTGCATTGCACCTCTCCCAAGAGCAGTATTTTGGAAGGTGTTTTCGGGAGTTGCTTAAGGGTAGCTTGATGCAGACTTGATAACTCCTTGACTGTGGGCCTTCCCCTGCCCTCCCGGATCCTAAGGTTTGGCTGAAAGGAAAAGGCACCGGAGAGGAAATAAAGCGCTGGAGAAAACGTCTTGCATGGGAAGCTGGAAGGGGATGGTGAACCCAGCGTGGCTACGGGGCTCGAAGCCAAGCCCCTGGCAGTGGCCTTGCCCCTCTCTTTGGTTATTGAGAACTCCTCAGGTTGGTTAGAGGCGCCGCTTCTTGCCTGGGACCTGTAACACGGCTGATTTGGGTGGGTGCAAGCCCCTCCCTGGAGCCTATGCCCTCCCTAATTGTGGAGAATGGAAACTTCCTTCCCCACCGAGGGAGGATGTGCTCTCCATGGGCCTTTTCAGCACCTCTTTCCCTTAATGCACTGCTGTTGTTTTCTTTTTTTCTAGTGGCTTCCTCCAGTTTCCTGGAAGTGTTATGTTTAGCAGGGGGATGTATGAAAACAAGGATCACGGAGGCAGTAATCATTACAATTGCAGATGGCACATGACTCTCAAGTGCCTTCTGTGGATATGAGCCTGTGGTGGTGTGGACATCTGAGTGCCAAAAAAAGGTGCCCACCATTACAAAAAAAAAAAAGGGGGGGGAGATTTAGGTGACCGGAAATTTCATGGTTATAACATCTGCTGTTCCCAGACTGTCAAGATCCAGTGGCAAAGCTTCCATCCCCAAATCCCCCCTGTCCCTAGTTGCTGGCCTAGCAAATGCCCTGTGTTGTCCTGCTGGGGGGTGACGTGCAGCTCCTGTCCCCGCAGGTGGTGAAGGAGCGGCTGCTGTGCCACGCCATCGTCGGGAGCGACGCGGGCAAGAAGCGGATCATGCGGGCGGACGTCACGTGCGAGTTCATCGCTCCCGTCCTGCAAATCTCCTCCAGGGACATCACTTTCCGGGTGGAGAAGGTAAGTCGCCAGGTTGCCTCCTGCTCGCCTCGAAAAGCCAGTGTGCATTTAAACAGGGAATTCAGTGGTTTCCTTTGAAGTCTGTGGGTCTTTTGCCATTGATTTGAGTGGGACGGAGGTTTTCTTGTTAGTACTTAAATCATTATTTCGGTTCCTGCAACCGAAATAACCTCGGCCCCTGAGGTCTTGGCCTCTTCCAAGGCATGGGGAAATCCGGACGTTGCTCCTGTAAGGAAGCTGAGGGGAACGGAGGATCTTGTCAGCTCCTTGGGCTAACAAGAAAAACTGTCTGCGCTTGTCTGTCTGCCTTCTGATCTCTGCATTCCCCCCAAACTCTCTGTATTTGAAGGAGCCAGAGGCATCCTCCAGCTGCAGCGGTGGTAACACTGGCACCAAGCAGCTGCTCCCCTCTCCGGATCCAGATTCCTGCATCATCTTTCCCTCTCCTGTGAGGTGGCTGGGGAAAAAACCCAAAATATTTCATTATTTAGGTGCTGTGTTTTCAGGTCGCTTGTCTAGCGGTTTGCCTTCTGAAGTAGCACAAAATCCTGTGAGGAGGCAGGTCGGATTTAATTAGATGCTTTCCAGCTATCCCTGATGTCTGCCCGCAGTCTGCTTGATGCCGCGTGCGCCAATTTATTGAGTGCAATGACACTGCAGCTGTTTGATATAAACGCATTTCGAACTGGTTTCCCAAGCATTATCTAGTTTATATAAAGCATCCAGGAAGCCTAGAGAAACACACAAAGAGGAGGAAGCAGCAGCTTAGACTGGAGCGTTGGGGTCTGTAGACAGCTTGTCACTACAGCAAGGGCAGTAGGAGATACTTTGCAGCCGAGCTGTCCAGGCTTCTAGGCAGCTAGATGTGGGTGCAAACATCAAAACATAACTTTAGGCTAATACATCTGTCCACCACGGGCTGAAACCTGCTTTCTTTACCCCCCAGCTCACCTTACTGCTCTTTTTGAGAGCACTCGAGTGTATAAATTTGTAAGAGGGTGCTCTATAGGAGTGGGGATGTCTTCTGCTCTTCAGCCCAGGAGACAAAGCAGGAGACAATCTGGTTTCTTCTTCCTTTTTGGGTAGCTGCTCCATTTGCGGGTCCTGCTCCCTCATCTGTTCATGAGGCAGAGACTTTTCCCAGTGTCTTGAGGGGTACTGTAATTTCTAAACATGAAGTGCTTGATATGCTTAAAGCTTTCTAGAAGAGCAGAAACCTGAAAGAATAATAGGGATGCTTGCTCTTCCGGGATTGAAAAAAACAAGAAATGCAGCAGAAGGAGGTCCACGACTGCACTTTGTTTTCTTTGTCCTCTCCTGTGTTTCTGTAGGAAGCCAGTGACGTCCTAACTCCGCAGTATGAGCCTCTGGATTTAAAAAACATCTCTTCCTTGCCCGTCAGCATTATCCTGTCCTTGGAACAGCCCTTCTCCCTCTGCGATGTGCACCAGCAACCCATGGGGGTGGATGGTCAGGTGAGCAGCCACAGACAGCCCTTCCGGTGGGATTTGGAGAGGGATGAGTGGGACGGTGGCACCTCGTGGTCTGCTCTGAAGCAGAGCCAGGCCGGGCAAGGTGAGCCTCAGGTCTGCTGGCTCCACCAGTCCAGCCCTAGTTCACGTTGGGTTCCTACATCATCTCCTGGAAAATGAGGGATGAACTGAGAAGCCCCTGTTGGTATCCCAATTGGAGCATTTGCCATCAGCCCTTGGAATTTCATTGCACTGGTGATTAATGTCCTCTTCTCTCTCTTTGCAGGCTGTAAAGCTGGAAATAGGGGAGGAACTTCATCTTTCCATCAGTTTTAACCCTGCTTTTCATGAGGGCTTGGATAGCTGGGTAGCAAATGCGGCCCTGGTCATACGGTTTGTTGAGCACTTCCACGAGGAGCGCGTTGCGCTCCGGGGAGAGGTCTACTTCCCCAACCTCTATTTCCCGACCACGGCCGTGGACTTCGGCTGCCTCCTAAACGACACTGAGGACGTCCGGTACATCGAGATGACCAACTGCAGCCCGCTCCTTGTCCGCTACGGCTGGTCCTTCCTGATGGCCAGCCATGCAAGCCAAGTGAGGTATGCACGGCTTCGTCCTCTCCTCGGAGCTCTTCTCCTTTCTGGTGTGCAGAGCCTGCTTGGGATCTCCCACATTGCTCCTCACTTGGGCGTCTGGAAATATCTCCTACCGTTTGTGCTTAGGGTCGGTGCTTGGGAACAAGTGACCTCTACCAGGAGGACAGGAACCAAGCAGGGACCAGGAGAGCCTCCTAGCACTCCTGTGCAGCTCCTGGTCCTGCTTTCTTATTTCTGGAGCCGCAAAGCTGTGTGTTGGCTTAGGGTTAGGTGCTTGGGTGAGCAGATCTACAACACGAGCTCTTCCCTTCCCTGTCAGCCCTACTCATTGTCGTTGCATGTCAGCAGCCACCACAAGCACTGCCAGCAGCCGAACAATGCGCTGCTGCCCCGGGGCTCTTGGGGCTTGTTGTAGTTGTTGCAGCCCCCGTGCTGGTTCCCCTGGGAAGGGAAGCTGCCTTGGGAAGCTGCCTTCTCGGGCTGTCCTGGCCCAGGGCAAACCCCTTCTGTGGTGAAGGGAGTTTTCATCTGTTAACGCGCGTGCCGCGTTTGCAAAGCAGCTATTTAGCAGCGGAACGGTGGGGTCTGCTGTGTCTGTAGGTGCAGCTGTAGAGGCCAAGGCGAGTGTTGGTCTGAGCATCCTCGGGGAGCAGGGAGCAGCAGCTCTCCAGGGCTGGTCGGGGGCTTCCCGAGCCCGGGAGCAATGTTGCTGTTAATGCTGGTGTGGGTCTGTAACTCATCCCTAGAGGTTCTTCCCACTGGGGCCTCCCCGCATCACACAGGGGCCTTCCCGGGGCAGTTCTGTTAATTACAGTAGCAAATAGTTATTTCCATGATGCCCTAGGAAGCCTGGCAAAGCGAAGCAGCACGCATGGAAGCGCAGCTGTTCTGGATAACGCGGGCCATAGATAAACAGCTTCATTGAGGGATTTGGGATCTGGCCCAGGGAGGAAACTGGGGGAAGTGGAGATGAACTGGGGCTCTGTGCAAGGGCTGGGGCAGTCTGGGCAAAATGGGGCCCTACCAAGCGAGAGTGGGTCCTGCGAGGCCACTCCTGTGTGTAGTGTTCTTGGGGACAGACCCAGAAGGTTTCTGGTTGTGCAAAGGGAAATCTGAAGCAGGTGGAGGGAGGAGGGCAGCGAACAGCAGAGCAGGGCTATAATCTCTGCTTGAAGGCCCCTGTCATCTCCCAGTAAGTTAGATTAGGGTTTAATTACAACCTGAAGAGGAGAATCTAATTTTGATGACAGAACAATGCTTATATTTTATAATAACAGCGAAACAAGTGCATTACAGCGAAGCCTGTGTGGAATTAATTTCCTCTGGGAGCACTCGTTGGCCAGTTGCCTCTTTATTGTTACTTGTGTTTTTTAAAATTCCCTTTACGGCTTTGGAGATGTGAGGGCCATGTCCATTCCCAGCTTTTAATTACCCCGTCTCCACCTTGGGCTGCTCGGCTGGAGCGGCGCCTGCGGGTGCCGGGGGCTGCCGAGCCACTCGGCTCCTCCGGTCCCCCAGCAGCTCCAAGTCCTGAGCATCCAGCAGGATGGTGCTCCTGGCTCTTTTAATTATTCATCCCTTCCCGCCTTACTTTTAATTACTGTGCTACCTCCTCGGATAGTCCAGCCATTGCTGAGAGGTTTCTAACGCAGGGCCCCTTCTCTGCTGCCGTGAAGCTCTAAATCTCCTCTTTAGACCTGCGTGGTTAAAGATGAACCAAGAGCTGAATCCAGACGTGGCACCTATGTGGCTTTCTGCTGGGTTGGGTCGGATCTGCAGGGTCACCCAGCAGCAGATGGACGTCGGCATTCAAATATTTCCCTCTGTTTCTTATCTCTAAGGTCTCTCCTGCAAGGACTGATTGATTTGCCCTGTTTCCAAGAGAGGTATCCTGCTCCTCTATGTTGTTTGGGATTCCCATCAGAGTAAAAACATCCAACCCAAGTGATGTCCAGGGCTTTTCTTAAGTAGACTAACTGGATAGACCTGTGAGGAAATGTTTCCTGAAGCAAAGAAGGAATGAGAGATATAGATAGTGAAAAACAAAGCAAGGGAAACGCTGTGGTCAGCTGTGGTTGCCTTCACGTTGGCGGAGAACTTCTGGGGAGCAGCGCGATAGGAAAATGGTCTTTTGTGACTCAACACGTGGGCTCTTGAGCACGGTGACCCTCGCCAAGTGTCCTCTGCACCCTGCCCCTTCCTCCACGGGGCTCCTGTCCGCTTTGCCACCAGGTCGGCCGACCCGCTCCAGGCCTGCGCTCAGCATCTTCTCAGAGCTCCTGGGGACACGACTGCAGCTTTGCACCAACGTTTCTTGCCCTGGTGCCTGGAGCTGGTTTCTGGCCACACTGCTGCCCACCTGGAGGAGACCCCTACTGAGGTCGGAGCCCCAAATGCCTGGTGGGAATTGCTTTGCCTGTGACACTTAGCTCTGCTGGGATGGGGCCCCCTCACGGAGCTGAGGGTGACAGACCCCAAGTGCTCTCGTTCGCTGTGGTAGAGAGCACTCCTGGGGTATTGGGACAACAGATGGCGGTGGGGAAGGAGAAGGAAGAAGCTTCGATGAAGGCGCCGTGCGAGACGCTGCCGGGCCGCCGGCTGCTCGTGGCAGAGCAGCGCGTGGTCGCTGCGGTGCCATCTCCTCCTCCTCTTAGCCCTTGAGGAGCTGCTGGCAGGGAGGTGGCCCCTCTCTGCTCTTAGCCTGGTGCCTTTTTTGCTGCAATGGTGATAGAAGGCTGGCTAACCTGGAGAGCGCCCGTGTCTCTATCTGCTTCCTCAACATCTTCGTTGCTGGAGACGTTCAGTGGGCAGCTGCGTTGCGTTTGCACCACGACCAGCACGGTTCTTCATAAAAACGCCCTTTACGTTGGCTCTTGGTCATCCGTTGTGCCGGGCTGAGGAAGAGCAGCCGGGAACCTCTGCTGCCTCTTCTGCTTCGTGTTCCTCTCTGAGCATTAGGGAAGCTGTCAGCTGGAATGAGGGAGGCAGGATACGGGATTTACTTGGGCTTGCTCGTTGACCCGCTGTGTGAAGCAAGAACAAGTAAGGTGGCATAATTGCTCAGCCCTCATTTCTCTTAATTTCTTAATTGCTCTCGCTGACAGTCCCAGGGAGCTTCCTGCTGACCTCATAGACCCCTGGAATCTTGCCGTGTCGGAGCCCTCCTCCTCTTGGGGGTGGTGGATGGACAGCATGTGTGTTGTGTGCTTTAGGGTCCCTTGCGGGGTGCTCCGAAGGCAGGTGAGGAGTGTGCTGGGCGGGAAGGGCATTTCCCGAGATGTGTCGGCGCGTGTTCCTTGTTCACAAGGAGTTGGGTCGGCCGGACACGTCTCGGGGCTCTGTTGTCCCTTTGCAGGGAGTAAGGAGGTTGTACTGTGGAATTGACCTTCAACAGCAGCTCCGTGGTGATGTTAACGAGTGGTGTTAACGATGTCCACATGGGCCATATAAATCTCAGTGGAAACCACACACAGCTTTCAATCTGTCTGTGACTTCTGACGCGCTGGCAAACTCTGCTCCTGTGTCAGGGACGGATGGCGATGCCGGCAGCTCGGCGGGGTGGAGTTTCGGCATCCCCCTGATTTATCTGGGGACGTGGCCCCGGGAGCAGCACTGGCTGTGCTGCAGCTCCGTTGTCTTGCTTTGTTTTTTTCCTCCCTCTTTCCTTTGGCCACGGTGAGCAGCTGCAGGAGGGGGTTACGGAGGGAAGTGCTGGCCCATGGGCAGCGCTGCCGCCGGAGCTGTGGGGACAGGGACATGAGCCAAGACGCACGGCGCTCAGCAGGAGCAGCTGGGCCGAGCAGAGCCGTTTCCCTCCAGGTGAAGCTCTGGAGCTGGGCCCAGCTCCAGGCCACGCTCTGGCACCTCCTCGTCTCCTCCGTCGTCGTGCTTGGGACGGTCGCAGCCGCGTCGCCCTTGGTTTGCTCAGCTCTCAGCCCCAGTGCCTTGTGCAAACATCTTGTCTGTCTGCAGAGGTGGCGTGGAGGAGCTGGCCAGGCTGTAATTGGGGTTGATTAAACAGACTCTCCAAATCACGCCTGTGGGTATCGGCTTTTGTGAGGATGGAGCTTCTCCAAAGAGCAGGGCTGGCTCTTCCTCTGTAGCAATGTCCCTGCTTCTCTGCTGCTTTCTGCTCTTTAAAAAAGGGAAATTAAACCTTTCCCTCATCTCTTAAAGGTAACATTTTGACTCAGCTAAGTAAGTTGCTCTTTAAACCATGTATTAACTAGGAGTTAATTAATACTTAGTCACAGTAGGATGGCCCCAGGGCCACTCACAGTGTTCAGATTAACACCAAATCCTGTTTAATAACTTCCAGCCTATACAAAACAGAAGATGGAAAACTCGGAATCACTGTGGTGATTTTGCTTCTCTCCACCGCCTGGTTTGAATTTCAATCGAAAAAATATTCAGTGAATACACAAATCTCATCTTAGCAAAGGGATTTAGGCTGGCATGGGGATTGGCTTCAGTGCAAAACCAAATATCAAGCTCCGTTGTTTTTCCTTACTTTGTTTTTTCCTGTTTACAGAAGGAAAAAAAAAAGTTTTAATATTTAAATTTGCAGTCTGCTGGAGTCTTACAGCTTGTGCAGAAGCTGAAAATATTGCAAGGCTTTGGAGGCTGCTGCAGCAGCCCCGCTGTTGGAGCATCCTGGTGCTGGCAGCGGTTTCCTCCCTTGCTGTTTTCGCCTCCTGGAGTCCAAACCAGAATATTGCCGTCTCCCAGGACATAAAACTGCCTAATAAAATTACCTGGGACAGACACGGCACTCCAGCTCTTCCATTTAATGGAAAAGGGCGCCTGCTCTTTGCCCATCACCCTTGCTGCCATGGGCGCATTCCCACCACGGGATTTGGGCGCCCGTCCCCACAGCCGCCGGCTCTTGCAGAGCCAGTGGCCTCGCGCCGTTGCCTGTGACTATTCGGAGCGATTGCGGGAAGCGGTGTGATTCCCAGCGCCTCTATTTCGGGGCAGAGGTGTCGGAGGCGGTGTGAAGCTTAGCGGGCTCGCAGAGGCTTCTTGCCCCTGCCCTCGCCTCCGCCGTCCTGAGCTGCACCAAGGCTGCAGCTCGCTGGGCTGTGCGAGGCGTCCAAGGATTCAAGGATTTGCTTCTCGCCTTGGCCGACGTGGGCAGCCTGAGCCGCTAGTCGGACCGCAGGGCCCGGCTGTTGAGCGGCCAGCGGCGGCAGAGGTGGAGCCGGGGAGGTGGACGCCTGGTTTCCAACCTCACGTCCTCGTGCCGACGGCAGGAGGCTCCGTGTCGCTGCTCCAACGTGCTGGTGGAGGTTGCTCGGTGCCCTGCAGCCCCTCTCTGGGCCTGCGCCGCGTTCCTCTCTGCAGCAGAGCCGTGTGGCTGCACAAGCCAATTCCTTCCCATCACCACCTTTCCTCTGTTCCCGACTGTTTCAGGGATGCCTAGAAAGCCCCTAGTCATTTCAGAGACCAAACCAGCTAAAGACTGGGCCAGCGTGGAGTAACTTCAGGGTTATCCTCTCCTTATACCCCTCCCGTTCCTTCTGCTTTCCGAACCAGCTTCCTTCGGTGCCAGGAAGACTTATTGTCCCCGCAGCGAGAAACACGGCACCTCCCTACCCACGCCTTCGATCCCAGGGGCTGCATGTGTCCGTCTCCTGCCCTTGCTTTGGTGTTACACTCCTCATTGCTCCTGTTGGCTTTTCCCCACCGGTAAAAGTCACCGCGTGTGCTTTGTGGACTCGCTGATCACATTGTCTTCCTGCGCCAGCTCCCAGCGGGCTTCTCCTTTGGAATGAAAAATATTGTTATTGTGTGAGCACTGTAGTCTTGCGCGGTTGCCTCAAACCATTCTGTGAAACTGAATGTTATTTAATAAGCGATTATGGATTTTTTCATCTCGTGGCTTCGCCTCTCCTCGGGAGCGGTTATTAACCTGCAGCATCCATCAGAGGCGGCTCGAGGAGGAGCCTCAGCTTCACCTCCTCGCTGGGACGCGGCGCGGCTGAGGTTCGGGTACGACCACCACGGTGCTCGTGTCCGTGCTGCTGCTCCTGAAGGCCAAGGCCAGGCTGCTGCTAGGGCGCTTGCGGCAGCGCGTGGAGCCAGCCTGGGCTTGGTGTGCACCAAAACTGCGCACACGAGTGCTCGTCTCGAGAGGAGCTTGCAGTTGGGTTCAGTGCATCCCCTAAGCCCATCTGTGTGCTATTAGATACAGGCAGAGTTACAAACCTAAGTGCAATTCAGAACTGGGGCATTAGGTTCCACAATCATTTAGGAAACACATGAAGATGTGAAGGCATAGACTTCTCCTCGAAGGTTTTGGGTCCGCCTGTAAACTCCGCGGCTATTGAACGGGTTTGTGCCTCATTTACCAAGTTGGTCCTTGAAGAGTTTGTATTCAGCTGCTGCTGTGCAACCTTCGCGGGAGGGGATCGCACTGGTGGCACCTGGCACGCAGGTTGTACCCTCGCTGCGGCCGAGCTGCTGCCCTCTCGGAGAGGCAGCCCCGTAGCTGCCGCTTTGCTGGGGTGAAGGCTGGGGGATTTAAGCTGCCCGTCACGGGCAGGGCTTACCTGCGGAGCGGCAGGGCGCTGAATCTCATCAAAAGCGATTTGCGGCGTGTTGATCAAAAATGAGCCCAGCTTCCTGGGCTTCGGAGCCAGCAGGCCCCTTCTAAGAGCCTCGTCCTGCTGCGGGGCCCCATGGGCTCCTTCTTGGTGGGTCTCGTATTCATGTTCACTTTGTTTTCCAGGTTTAGCCCTCCCAAACCTAAATTTCTCATCGAGCACCAACCCCTGGAGGAGGAGGAGGAGGAAGCCTGGACGAAGGACTCGGCCGCCGTGAGGTTAGCGCCACAGCCCTGCGCCGGCCGGATGGCCGCGGGCTCTGGGCACTGCCGTGGCTGGCAGCCACGTTCCCAGAGCAGGTCCCGTCACCGGGAATGTGCGGTGGAAACACAAAGCTTGGGGACTCCAGCCTCACCTTGTCCTCCCTTTCCCTGCAGACCCTCTGGGGATGTCCACGTGGAGGCACAAGCTGAGGGCACGGGGACAGCAGGGCACCCTGTCCAAGAGCCTGCGGGCACAAGGGACTCTCTGGACATGAAGGTACAGGTTCTTATACACCCACCGCCCATGTTGTCTCCCCCCGCTTGCTTGTCTCTGCCACAGCAGGACTGTGCTCATACCTCCCTCCCTTCTTACTGTCCTGGCTTTGGAAATGCCTTCTGGTCTGCTCACCTTCCCTGTGAATGTCACTACTTTGGAGTTTGACCTCGGGGACAGAGTTTCTGGGGTGTTAAAGCACAGAGGCACAAGTGACAAAGCAGGAGAGGCTCAGGAAAAGCTGCAATTAGCACTGACTTCAAGGAGAAGGGTTGCAGCTCCTCACATACAAATTCTGGCAGTCTTAACACTTTCACTCTGCAAGCTTTTTTTCATGAGGAAAAATGCTACACTATGGCTGTAAGGAACAGTAGGACCAAATCTTTCCAGCCAGAAGCATAAAGTCTTTCTTATTTCCTACTTTGTTGCTGTGTGTGCACAAATAAACCAAACACATCCATGCAAACATGGCCAAATAGGATGCAGCGATTGCGTTGCCGTCACCCTCAGAGCAGCGGTCGTCTCGCTAGAGTTCGTGGTATTTGTTTTGCAGCTTCTGGAGTCCGACGCTAAGAGTGCTGCGAAGACTGGGAGCCTAGGGGAGATCGAGGAATTGCTACCAGCCGAGGAGAGCGAGCCGCTCTCCTTGGGAATAGAGGAGGTAAGCAGGAATCTCGCCAGGTTCCGTGTTGCCAGCATGCTAAGCGGTTGCATCCACAGCCTTCGGTGCCTTGCTCTGCTCCGAGCCCACTGTTGTGCAGCGCTGAAGCAGCAGGTTGTGGAGAGGCCCCGTAGGATGTCGTGATGCGAAGGGCGTTGCTTGTCCTGTTGTTTTTAAGCAAGTGGCAAATAGGATGTTTCCGCAGCGCTGAAGAGGTTAGTTTCTTCTGCATCTACCTTGATGCTCCGTGTCTGTCTCCTCCTCTGCCTCCAGGTGTTCGACGTCCTGCCGCTGTACGGCGTGCTGCAGCCCGGGGAGAGCCAGCGGGTGGCCGTCACCTTCTACGGCCACGCGGACATCGTGGCCCACGTCACGGCGCAGTGCAAGGTGCAGGGCGGCCCCACGTACGAGATCGCGCTGAGCGGGGAGGCTTCGCTCATCAGCTACCTGTTTGACACCAGGGAGATCGACTTTGGGCTGAAGGTACCGCACGTTATCGTGGAGCCCTTGGCCTGAAGCAGCAGCCCTCTGTCCTGCTGCTCTCCTCTCTTTCCTGCTGTTTTATTGCTTTTTCTGCCTTCCTCGATGATGGCAGGACAGCCTGTCCACGCAGCTTGTTTCTTTTTCCTGGCCATCTTCGCCTCCCCAAAGTGTCCATCAGGAATTCCTCCCTTGGAGGTTGTGTGGCTCCTCCGGCTTTGTGGGAAGCAGCTGGAGCGGCTCCATGGCTCTCCGGGGCAGGAAGGAGCCCAGCACCCATCTTGAGAGGGACGTGTCCCTGAGACGGCCACCCCCTGACTTGCTCCTTCAGTCTGAGGCCTAAAGATGGGTTGTGTGGGTTGCAGAGACTTGAATAATGACCAAAATAAACCCGAGAGGGAGTTATCTTGGGCTCCCCCAGCTGTGTAACTGGAAGAAACTTGCTAGGGCCAAAGCTCTGCTTGGTAAAGGTGCAGGAAGGTTGATGCCTCCTGCTCTGGGTCCTTTAGTGCTCTTTGGCTGGGAAGGTGCCAGGAGCCTCTTGCCAGCCCTGGGCTCCCAGAGATGTCCCAGTGCAAGCCTTTGCTAGGAAAATCGTGGACGCTCCCTGCTCCAGGTTAGGGAAATCTTGGGGTTTCCAGTGTCTTCAGGCCACGCAGTGGCAGCCAGGCGGAAGAGAGGTCGAGTAGCACACGTGTCATTCCGGGTAAGCTGGGAAGTACACGTGTGGCTTTGCTGAAGAGAAGTGATATTGAGAAGGAGTCCAAGGTAAAGGCTAAGAGGACGGCTGTCTGGTTTCGGCTTTGCCGCACAGGGCGGTCGCCCTGCTCTGCCTTTTGATTCCTGCGGGGTTTTTGCAGGGACTTGGGCTGGTCCCAAAGCAGGAGCAAGCTGAGAACAACTTGTTCTAAATATTTGCTTGACCTCGTGCTGTGGAAAGTGGATTCCCAGCCGCAGACCTGGGCCTTCAGCTCCCTGCTCCTCCGTCCTCTCTCCAGCTCTTCAACGAGGTCTCCAAAGCGACGCTCGTCCTGCGCAACCCAGGGAAGGTGGGATTCAAGTACACGGTGCTA
This sequence comes from Nothocercus julius, assembly GCA_013398735.1. NCBI lineage: Eukaryota > Metazoa > Chordata > Aves > Tinamiformes > Tinamidae > Nothocercus > Nothocercus julius. The sequence continues at coordinate 868,453 of VZSV01000154.1, forward strand.
AACCCCAGCGCGGCCTCTGCAGCCAGTCCCGTGCCCGGCGTGCCCCTGGTCGTGCCCAGCACGGTGAGTCCGCAGGCGCTGGGAGACGGGCCCATCCAGGGAGAGAGGATTTTGTGCAACTGTAAAAGCCGTTGCCGCCCGGAGGGTGGCGAAGGTCAAGCGAGCGCAGCCTGTGACGGGCTCGGCGCGGTGGCCGCTCGGCTACCGGACAGCAGCGAGCGGCGGAGGCGCGAGTGCTTCCGAAGCTCTTGGGGGCCCGGCCTCCGAGCTCCGTCTGTGCTGGCGCCGGAGCCGCAGGCCGCGGACTCTCCTCGGGGTCACCTTCGCCAGGTGTGCGACCAGGGGCCTTCGTCCTTGCCCGTGTCCCTGTCCCAAACGCTGCCCGTGTGAGCCAGGCGAGCCGTTGATGCCCTCTTGCTGCAAGCTGGTGGAGAGCAGCTCCGTGCTGCTCCGGCCGCCGCAGCCTCGCGCCTGCTGGGCCGGGCTCTCGTCCCCCGCGCCTGCGGGACGCGCTGCCGTCGCGCTCGTCCGGCTGCCCTCTCCCCTCTCCGCAGCTCTTTGCCCGGCTGGGTGCCGGGCGCCCGTCCCGTTCAGTGCACTCGCAGCACACGGATTCTGGGCAGGGAAGGTGTCTCGCAGTGCAGGGGAGCGACGTGTCCGCATGGGCTCCGGCGCAGCGCCCGGGCACCGCTGCCGTGCGGCCCCAGCCATCGAATGCCCTCGGGCACATTCCCTCCCTCTCTTCCCACACCCTGCAGGGTTACGTTGGGTCCGGTGAGGAAGAGGTGCTGACTGTCTCCTACCTGCCTGGAGTACCTGGAGACTTCTACAGGACTTTCCAGATCCAAGTGGGTCACCTTGAGCCAGAAGAAATCTCCCTGAAAGGAGAAGGGGGCTTTCCCAGGATCTACATAGACCTGCCCAGGAACATCAAAGGCAAGTGCTGCCTGTGTGGCTTCCTCGCTGTTCTCCTGTGCAGCTGCACAGCCACCTTCACCAAGTCTGGAGGGCCTGGGACTGTCAGACCAACGCTCAGCTTTGCGGTTGCTTCTTGAGCCTGTGGGCTCAGCCCGTATGGCTGCTGCCCCAAGGAGCCTCTCGCTGAGCTTGCCGATGGACCTGGGAAGTTTGTAGCTAGAGAGAAGCACTTGGAAAAGCTGTAATACAGGTTGGAAGGGATTTTGGCAAGGACAGATTTGTGTCAGGTTGAAAGGGGTGAGATGTATCTGTATGGGGAGAAGATGGAGGAAGTAGACCTCAGGATGTAGAGAGGAAAGGCAGCACCCAGCTTCCATAGCTCTCCAGAGCGTGTGAGTACAAGAAGGCTACGGGGCTTCCTGGGCTATATGGGATCAGTGCTGTTTGCACACGTGTATTTTTGCATGTTTTCTCCCATCAGGAAATGTAAAATATGAGAGGCTCCTTGAGGAGGCAACAGCAGTGTTGCAAGAAGGCCATCGGAGAGAGGAAGCAGCCATTCTGCAGGAGGCCACGTGTGTGGAGAAGGACTTGGACCCCACGGTGAGAACTGCCCTCTTTGGCATGTGCTGACCTCCCTCGCGTCATTGAGCCGTGTCGTGCTTTGGAAATGCAAGTTATTGTTGCTCACGTTAGTGTGAGAGCATCTGCCCCATGGTGAAGTTGCAGCACTTGCCCTGGTGCCCTCGGCAGGGTGCCCCACGTCCCCACTGAGCTGTTCCTCGTGGTCTCTTGTGGCACGAGAAGCTGCTCAGGGTGGGATGTACATTCCCAGCAATCGCCAATCTCTGCGAGGATGGGGTGGGATCCTCTGTCAGAGGCAAGTTGAGGCATCCAGAAGGACCATCACTAACCAGCTGCTGTCTGTGCTTTCCTCAGTATGACACGTGGCTGCTGATGGAGCTGGAGCGGCTGCTCGTAGAGGAGCACGCCCTGAAGCAGCAGGAAGCTCTCGTCTCCTGTCCCCCGGAGGACCCTGCCGCTGGCCAGCACGCTCGACAGAGGCTTGTCAAGTTAGTGGGGACTTGGGGATTCGCACACTCTGCCTTTGGGGAACTCCCAGTGATGTCTACGGAGCTGGCTGGGAATAGCCGGGAGCTGACGAAGGGGCCTGATCCTAAGGGCTTCGGCCTATCCCCCGGGAGCTGCTGAGTGTCCTCACCCTCCACAGGGCTGCTCTTGACCTTTTGGGGTGCTCAACGCCTCATGGACAAGCTCTGTTCTTGGGGCTGTGGTGGGGCCAGCGCAGACCGTCATCCCCAGCCAGACAGTGTGGGCACCATCACTGCTTAGCAGCTGTGAAGGAGGCAACCTAAGGCTGACTTCTTTTTTTCAATCGAGAAACAGACCATGCTAAGCAAAAAGAGCTGGGAATCACAGCGATATTAATTTGGCAAGCGCCAGGCCAAGTGCTGAGGTGCCGGTGGGATTGCTGTTGGTCCTTCCTGTTACTGCTTCACGATGAGACGAGGGCTTCTTCAGGAGGCTCTGATGTGGAAGAAGAGGTTCTGAAACTTGTTCATATGCTTTAAGTGGGTCTGCCCTGGAAAAGGACCTTCCCATGGATGCTGTAGGTGTTGACTACTGGGTTTCCAGGCTCGGCAAGTCTCTCTCAGACCAGTGGAAGTCTCCTGCATAGAAATGACTTTCAGCCAAATTGCTTTTGGTTTGAGGTCCTGTGGCTAACGGATAAAACCCAGTGCCTATGTTCCCAGTGGCTTGCCAAAGGATAATTGCCAGGCGTTCAGGCCTTGGCTTTTACTCTCTAGAACTGAGTTTTTCAGTAGCGAATATGGAAATATTCCACTTTATCTGCATCTTCCATCCACTTGGAAATGTAGCGAGGCTGTGGTTCAGAGCTCTCCTTATTCCTTTCAGAGCTCAGCTGCCTGAGTACATCCTGGACTTGGGCTACGTCATTTTTGGTAGTGTCCACACACACTCTGTGAGGATCACCAACACCGGCCACTTCCCTGTGTCCTTCCATGCGGATGGACGGGCCCTGCGTGACACAGGTAACGGCGCTGGGAGGCCTCACGTGGCCTTGAAGGGGTCATTTCTGTTTGGTGGGTTGTCTAGGCCTGTGCTTGGCTTCAGAGCTCATAATGTCACAGCACTTCTGTGTGTCCTTTTGTGAGAAAACAGTGTGTGAGGTCCCCTGTGATATCAAAGTAGGCTTCTGAAACAGGGCTCCAGGTGAGGCTGCAGCACCATTGAACTGAGACCCCCTGGAGTGAGAGATGATGCCTCATCAAAGTTATTTTCCAAATAACATCACTGCATCAGGGAATCTCTGCTAGAAATTCTCCTTTGGGAAGCTCTTTGCATCCTTCCATGGGGCCTGGGATGCTGGGTGCAGGAGTTGCTGGTGCTCCTCAACTGAAATGTTTCCCCCGTGGGCCTTGGGTTCTGGTTGTGGGGGGGAAAAAAAATCTCTTCAGGTGGTAAAGCATCAGGTAATAAGGGAGCAAAAGCAAAAAGACAAAGTTCATCCTGTTCCTGGAGACCAGGACCCCTCTGGCCTTAGAGTTTGTGACCTCTCTCACGTTGGTGCTGGGTCTCAGCTGCTTTGCTTTCATCTCCTCGAGGTTTCAGCACCGAACTGCACCGCGTGAAAAGCCTGCCGTTCTGCGAGAGCGAAAAATTCGTCGTGCGCTTCGATCCGCAGAGCGCCAAGCTGCCCCTGGGACAGGTGAAAGCCCTGCTGCCCATCAAGGTACCACACAGCCCTTCCCGTCCGGTGCCCGCGCCGCGCGTCAGGGCGGCCGGCGGCTCGGGCACGGCCACGGATGTCACCTGGGCTCTCAGCTGGCTGCTCTGTTGTCCCCAGGTAACGGGAGGACCCATGTTTCACATACACCTTCGTGCCATCGTGACCATGCCCGCTCTCTGCCTCTCCCGGGACAGACTGGAGTTCTCCCCTGTCCAGTGTGGGCAGTGCCAGGAAGAAACCATCCAGCTCCACAATCAGCACCAGATCCCCTGTAGATGGGTCATCAATGTGACTGAACATGTTAAGAAGGTAAAGCAAAGGCAACATGTAACTTCTGGGTTGCCTTTCCTTGGCTGCAGTGGCTGTGGCTGGTTTGAATGCGTGTGTTCTGAGCACTGTTCCTGACTGCGTTTTGTAGCGCTGCAGGAACCGAGGGTCTGTCCTTGCAGACCAAGCAGGTCTCACGGCCTGGATTTGTGTGCTTAGGTGGACAAACATTTGCCAGCAAATCTGCGTCGGAAGCTACGTGAGGAGTTAAAGGCCAAGTCTTCTGTCTTTGAAGTGCTGCCCTTGTGCGGAAGCCTCGCTCCGGGACAGCGATGCAACCTGCGCGTGAGGTTTGCGCCCACCGAAGAGGTGAGGTTGGGTGAGAGCCCGGTGCAGGGAGAAGGAGACGGGGTCTGGGTCCGTTGATGGCATTGCACCTAGCACAGTGCCACATGTGTCACGTACCCATTTTGCATGTGGTAATAGAGCCGTAACCGTTTTGTCTCCGGCTTTGATGGGAGGCGGGAGTAGAGTGGAAGATCCTTGTTTGTAACCCATGTGAGCCCATCTGCCTGTGTCTAACAGCTGATGTTTACCTGATGCAGCAGTGCCACCCTTGTGCCTAGGCAACACCTCTCTAGGGATGAGGTGAAGCGGCCCCCAAGCTTTTTGGGAGCTGAGCCCACCTTCTTGAGGACTTTTCTCTTGGGTGCCACATTGCACTGGTTACCTAGGACTTCACAGAGGAGCATTTTGCATTTCTGTCTTCCCAGAGGACCTACAGCACCCATGTGAGGGTTAACATTTGCAAGAGCAGCGAGCACCCTGAGCTGCAGCTCGTAGGGCGTGGGCTGGAGCCACGATTGGAGTTGGACCCCCCCATGCTCACGCTGGGCCCGCTGCTGCCCTACAGCAGTGGGGTGCAGGGCAGCGTGGTGGTGAAGAACCCCTGCGACTTCCCCGTCGAGTTCTACTCTTTGGACTTCGACCAGCAGTACCTTGCTGAGGAGGAGGTGAGAGGAGACACCCCGTGCGTGCGTCCCCTTGGCTTCACAGGGGATGATCCAGCATTCCCTGACCTAAACCAGGGATATGGGGATATGGAGGCAGGCTCCGGCACAAAGCTTGGTAGCCTTGCAGGGTCATCCAGATGCCATAGTGGGGATGCAGAGGGGCTTGGATAGTCCATGTTGATGTAAGAAGGAAAGCAAAGAAGGAGGGAGGGATAGAGAGAGGTTGGTTGTGGGGGCATCTCTCACGTGACAGAGATCAAGCAGTGCATCTTATACACATCTTATAGCTGTGGCTTCTCTTCCCTGCACGCACAGATCCTGCGGATGCTGAAGGACTATGATTCCAAGAACACCTTACTGCTGCCGCCCCGCGCCCCGGGCGAGAAGCTGCCCCCAGAGGTGCTGGAGTACTATGAGGACCAGAAGAGGCTGCAGGATGAGCCTGTGGAAGCAGCCGGTCATGAGAACGGTGAGGGTGTGTCCAGGCACCGTCTCCGCTGAGGGAGCCCTGACACGCGTGGTGCTGCCTGTCCTGAACGTCTCCTGTAGGCCCTTAAGCAGAGACAGCCTCTCCCAGCTCACTTTGTGATGTGGAGAGACAGGAGTGGTACCTCGCACTGCTGTGACCTAAGGAGCCTGCTGAAAAGATGCTGCTAGCAAAAAGGAGCCTTCTCTAACCCTAAAGGGTGCTAAACTCTACTTAGATCTCCAAAGCAGGCTCCTGTCTGCCCTGAGGCACTTGGGCTTGATGGAAGAATTCCATAGGTGAAACTCGGTAGCTTGTAGTTTATATCCTGCCAGCCCTGAGGGCCACCAAGCTCATCTCTGCCTGCCATGGCCTGGGAAAATAACCCGTGAAGGATCAGGATACCCCCTGGGGTCCCGCAGGCCCAGAGCGTAGGATTGGATGAGTTCCTTGGCCAGTTGTAGAATTAGGTGCATTGTCACCAGCTGTCATGTTTTACAACTGCTCCTTCCCAACAGCAAAAACACAGAACCTCAATTCCCCCAAAAGCAGGAACATTGCTGCCTCTGTTTAGGAAATTCTCCACTTGTGTGCACCAGTGCAAAGTGGTCAGTGTCGGAGAGCAGCCTTGCCTGGCCGTGCTCCTCATCTTCCCTCTCGATCATTTCTCCTCAGAAATCTCTGAAGACATCCGTTCTCCTTCCGATCAGGGAGGAAAGTGTTCTGCTGGGGTGGTTCAAACTGTCTCATCCCATGCCTCCATCATTCCCTCCAACTTTTTTGATGAAAGCAAGTTCAACAAGGTGGACTTCAAAGTGGAACCTGAAGAGGAGGAGGAGGAGGATGTTGAGAAAAGACAAAAGCTGGGTAATAAGCCAGAACTTTTCACCTGTTTCAAGTCCTTGGTGGCAAAAGGACCTTAGTGTTGGACTTGAGTGTCCTCTCCATGCCTTCACTGCAGCCTTGCTCCTGTGAATGCTGTCTTATGTGCAAAATCCATGTAGGATCCTGGGATCCTTTCAGTGGTCTCCTAAGAGCACTTGGCAAATGCTGTTGATTGTAAACTAAGAGCACAGTCAGATCTCCTGGTGCTGAAGCATCTAGTGCTTCTGCATGGTTTTGCATGTGCCCCACATACTTAGCAAGTCCCTGGACAAACCTGCTGTAAGGGCAACGTGATGGTTTGTAGAAAGAGATTTGGTCCAGTCCACATCTCAGGAGGCTTTGGCAGCATTTAGGGCAGATCCTGATCTGTATAAGCCTAAGGATAAGACAGGGGGATGCCCTATATGTGACACAAGTTTTGGCAGAGTCTCCCCTCCCCAGATACTTTCCCAGATCTGAGGGCACGGGAAAGGTGGTCAGAATGGTTGCTGTGAAGGAGCCTCATTTTTACACCTGCCTCTCTGTAGAGGAGCAGCAGGAAAAACACGACGGCGGCAACGAGGCCGTGGGAGAACTGGACAACAGCCCTGTGACGAGAGCCATCGCGCGCTACCTCGGCATCGATATCTCTCCAGAAGGCCGTGCAGCCCAAAACCGCAGGGGCATCGTCGTCATTGTCCACGGGGCGCCCACCACGGGTGAGTGGGCCGCAGCCCTCGGCTGTGAGGAAGGGGACAGCGCGAGGGACGTCGTGCTGGACCCTGGCACTTGATTGCTACCCGCTTTCAGCATGAAGGGAGGTAGACCCACAGCTCTGCTAGTCCATTTAAAGGTCCCAGCCATTAGAAAGTGCTGCCTGGCACAGCCTAGCAAGCATCTGGCTGTTTTGGGGACAGGGCTTGAAATCAGGCCCTGGTGCAGAACTGAGGTGGCCCTAAGGGATGAGGTCCTCAGGAGGCAGTATCCAAAGAGGATTTTGGAGATGGTCCCTCTCCATCTCGGGAGGGGGACTCTTCTAGCCACCTCCCTCTTGCTCCCTGACTTCCTTTGAAACTTCTGGGCGCTTTCAGAGCATCCCGCCAGTGTCCCTATGTGAACATTCCTCATGTGCGAGCGTCCCCCAGGCAGCGTTCCTCTCTCTAAAGGAAAGACATCGGCAGCGCTTGCCGTGTCCGAGTACTACGGTGCTGCCTGCTTGTCCATCGACTCGGTGGTGACAGAAGCCATCAGCAAGAGGGCCACTGCGGCAGGGCAGCAGGCCTGGGAGCTGTGTGTCAGTGCTGCAGCGGACCAGGCCACCAAGGAGGCAGAAGATGCCGGTAAGCAAAGTGCTGGACCCTCAGCAGCGCTTCAGAAACCTGCCCTGCTCACCCGTTTCCTTCCTGTGAGGAAAAGGGGCTTTTGCACAGCCCCTTTTGCACAGTGGTGCAACCCATGCAGAAATGCAGAGCCATTCTGTAAATCGGCCCTCCCCCTTAATTAGGGGCTCATATGGGGCACCTTCTCGTGCAGCGCTTGGCACATGGTCCTTGTCCTAAGAGCAATAAGCAGCCCTGTATATTTCTTCAGGCTTTTTTGCAGTTGCTCAGGGCCGAGGCCAATCTGCTCCTGGGCTCTGTCGGGCAGAAACGCCGCCCCTTGGGGCGGCGGGTGCTCTAAGCCCCGCACGCCCAGGCCTTTTCGGAGCCCCGGCCCGCTCGTGCCCTTTGTGGCGACGGGGCCGCCGCCAAGCGCTGCGTCTCCTCGGCAGGGCAGCACGGGGACGTCGGCGGGTGGCCGCGCGGCGCGGAGCCCGGGCCCGGCACGGACGACAGCTCGGGCGGCTCCGAGGGCCAGGCCGGCCTGCGGCTCAGCCTGGGCAGCCTGGCGGGGGGCAAGGGCAAGGCGGAGGGCCCCCCGAAACAGCCCCAGACGGATCAGGTGGGTTCACGGGCAGCAAGGGGGCGGCGCTGGTGCAGCCCGGGGGATGTTTCAGTCGTGTTTGAGCTGCACGGGGAAGTGAAGGGGCCCTTCAGAAGTGTCCTCTGACCATGCCCACCCAGGGATGTGCCCTCCGGGGTTGTTCTAGAGCAACAAAGGTCATTAAGGCACTGGAGCATCTATCGTATGAGGAAAGACTAAGCGGGGCCTGTTTAGCCTAGAGAAGAGAAGACTAAGAGGAGATCTGATCAATTTGTGCAAGTATTTGAGGGAAGAACGTGGGGAAGATGGGGCCAAGCTCTTCTCAGTGGTGGCCAGTGACAGGACAAGGGGTAACGGGTGCAAGTTGAAACACAGGCAGCTCCGTGTCCATGTGAGGAAGAACTTCTTTGCTGTGAGGGTGCCAGAGCCCTGGCACAGGCTGCCCAGAGGGGCTGTGGAGGCTCCTCCTCTGGAGATCTTCAAACCCACCTGGGTGCCACCCTGTGCCCCGTGCTCTGGGTGTCCCTGCTGGAGCAGGTGGTTGGACTAGATGATCTCTAGAGGTCCCTTCCAACCTCAACCGTTCTGTGATTCTGTGTTGTCACCCAGAGCTGCTGGCCGGTGGTTTTACCTTCTAGAGAGTCTCTTACTAGTGAGAGACACCAGCTCCGTGGGCAGAAGACCCAGCAGTCGGGGTGGTTTGGGGCTCTTGCAAGTGTTTTCCTTTCCTTGTCGCGATGAGCGCTGCAGGCCTCGGCCAGCCCCGTGCCCTGCCTTCCTCTGCAGCAGTGTCTGACCAGCGATGCCGTCGCAGCAGGGGAGACACCCGCCAGGGCCTGCGTGCTTCCCGAGGAGCTGCTGGTGACCGTCCTCGCGGAGAGGATGCAGGTATGGCAGGTCTGCCCTGCTCTGCTAAGCCAGGGCTTTGGGATAAAAGTATTCCGGACTCCGTGCCGTAAGTTGGCAGCGTGTAGGGGAAGGTCACAGCTGGTTCACCTGGGACAGCGATGGCTGATGTCATTTGACATAGGGTTTTGTTTGTAGCTGAACGGCTTCTACTTTCTTTCGTAGTACTGACTTTCTCTCTGACCTGCTTCGCAGCTCGGTGACTGCTACCGGGGAGTGGTGTTTGATGGTCTGGAGACCCCCTTTGCGCGCAACATGACTTCTGCTCTGCTCTGCCTGCTCAGAGCTGTCCGCAACCGACCTCACATCTATTTTGTGAACCTGTTCCAGGATTATGCTAGCATGAAAGCTAGGGAGAAGGAACAAAAAGAACGGGAAGGTGAGATTCTGCATCTCAGTACCTCTCAAACGTTCCCTCTCAAGCCCTCAGCCCATGGTTCCTGGGGCTCTGCACGTGAGCCAGGCAAGGCATAGGAACCTGCTGACTGGCAATAGCTTGGGGCTTCACCGAACTTTGACTTCAGTAACCAAATTAGGGGTGTGGGTGAATGAGGAGCTGGGCTGGGCAGGAGTTGGGAACCCTCAGGCCCCCCAGGACTGCAAGCTCTGGCTGCAGTTGCTGATGATTTCTCTTCCGGTCCGTGCTGAAGAACGGGAGCAGAAGGAAGCCGCCATGCGGGAGAAGGCCCGTCTGCAGGAGCTGGATGAGGAAGGATATGATGCCCTCACAGAGGAGCAGAAAAAACAGTTTGATAACGAGCTGCAACAAGTCCTACGCGAGAGGAAACAGAGGTCTGTGACCGTTCTGTGGGCAACATCCTAGCGCTCTGTCCAGCCCTTGGGTGGACTCGGAGGGATATGGAGGGAAAGGCCAAAGCCTCTTACCTCTCTCACCAGTAGCACAAGGAAGATCCGTTCCACCTCCCTGCTTCCTGACAGAGGAAAGAGCTTCCTCCAGGGAGATGTGAAACATCTTTTTGGCTTGGCAGGAGCTGGGTACTCTGCTTGCCTTGCTGCTGACCTAAGGGGCACCTCTAAGGCTACTGCGTTGCCGCCTCATCTCTGCTCCTTCCCCCCAGCAAAAGGGATCGTGGTATGGATCCCTCTGGGGCTTGATTTGGATACCGGTCCTGCCATAGGTTAAATCCTGGCAAGCTGGTCTCGTGGGGTTGTCCTCAGTGAGTGACACCAGCCATAAAACGTACTTGTGGCTGAAGGTGAGCTTGGGGGAGAGGTCCTCATTCAGCAGAGTAGCCCCAGGCAGGAGGGTGCGTATGATAAACGTGAGCCTGGGCTGTTCCTCTGAATTGTTCCTCCTCACCGAAACTCAGGGAACATCGGGGCCTGCTTCGGTGAACGTCTACTTCAACAAGGGCAATGAACGAAGCCCACAATCGGTTGGGATTCAAGCGAGTCCAAGATTGCCCAGGGGTGACTCAGGGATGTTTTCTGCTTGACTTGCTGAAGGGAGATGGAGAGGTTGGCGCGAGAGCTGGAGGAAAAGAAGCTCCAGCAGGAACTAGAACGCCTCAAGGAGGAGGAAGAGCTGAAGAAGAAGGCAAAGCGAGGGAAGAAAGACCTTGGAAAAGAAAAAGACTCAGGGAGGAAAAGCCAGCTTGGAATCAAGCAGGTGGGTCGTTGTGTTTATAGAGATTGGTGTCAGCTGAGGCTCTGGGACACTCCAGCAGAGATCCTGCCTGTCCCACAGCACCTGAATTAGTGCTTTGAAATGCTCCCTTCCTTTCCCCCTCCTCCTTCCCAGGGTGTGAACGTTTCCAGCAGTCGCTCGGATAACAAGCTGAACGAAGGGGACGACAGGAGAGGGTCTGCAAAGGAGCACCCGGACTCAGTTTCAAGCGACAAGGAAGAGAAGAGGAGGAGGAACAAGACTGGGCAGGCAGATGCCCGCCCAGTGGTGGTTTCGTCACCCGCAGAGGCAGAACAGGACAAGACTGAGAAGGAGGCGCTGAGCGACGCCGAGAAGAGCTTGGCCCGGAGGTTCAAGCTCTATGAGGCCTCGCAGAAGGGCATCACTCATGTTTTGTCATTCTGGGACCGAGCTCAGGGCGTCCTGCTTTTCCCTTTGGACCTAGAAGATGTCCAGCCTGAAGCAGAGGAGCAGCGGCAGCCTTCATCCAGCCGCAAGAGCCGGAAGGACAGGGAGAGGGAGCGCTTGGAGAGGGAGCGCTTGGAGAAGGAGCGACTGGAAAAACTGAAGGCCCTTGAGGACTCCAAGCTTCCTGGGCAGGAGAAGGAAGGTGCAGAAGAGTCGGGCAAAGAGCAGGATAGCAGAGTGCCCTGCTTGGAAATCCAGGTGCTGAGCTCGGAAGATGCCAGTGGGAAGAGGATCTTGGAGAGCGGCAAGCTGCCCGATGTAGATCAGGTAAAACCGTGAGGGGTTTGGATGCTGAGCCAGCCACGGCCTGGGCTCTGGTGCGTCACCTCCTGGTAGGTGACAACAGCACAGAGCCTTGTCCAAGCTGCTGAATATCTTCCACGGGGGCTGTGCTGCATCCACGTGACAGGGTCAGTTCTCAGCAACCCCCAGAGCGGTTTTACACTTGCTGTTACTCACATCCCCTGCTCTCCGCTCAAACATTCTGCCTGGTCCTCCCCCACAGGCTTTCCTGCATGAGGAGTAAGTAGAAATGGTCTTGGGATAGGGCAGGTCATGGTTGTTGGTCCTTATGGTTGTGTTAGGCTGGGTGGGATTTTTCCCTGCGTCCTGTGGGCACGTCCTATCTCTGGAGCCTGACCAGGCTTCGAAGAGCACTGTGCTCCCTTAAAAAATGTCTCCAGCAGCCCAATGCCTTGAGGAAGGAGCAGCAGGATGGAGGATGGTGACTGATCTATTAATGGGGTTTTCTCTTATGCTTTAGATCCTGGATAGCCTGGGAGTGGGTCCCTCGGGACCTCCCATTCCTCCTCCTGCTTTTTACTCTGTGATCCGCTACCCAGAGAAGCGGACAGCCCCTGCAGCGGGCGAAGCCCTCGAGCACTTCATCTTTGTTGTGCCAGAAGGTGCGACCGCAGAAGAAGAAAAGAAGGATACGGAGAGTCTCATGGACGTCGCTGTCACGCCGGTGCCGAAGGTAGCGGGGAAAAGGGCTGGGCTGGAGGGCTGGGCGAGATGCAGGAGGAGATGAGTCGTGGCTAATGTCCGCCTGGAAGAGCTTCATTTCCAAGGAGGACAGAGGCCTTGGTGCAATGGGAACCCCCCGACTCGTAGCTGCTGCCTTGAGGCTTTTGCGGCGGCCCGTTCGAGGACAGTTGTTGCAGCTTCACAGGGACGTGGGCTGGGTGCCAAGCTGCCCAAAATGGCCAGCGGAGCTCCCCTTCCCCACAGCGCCCTTGTCATCCTCCAACGTCATCCTGGCATAGGGCTGTTCTGTAAAAGAAGGAAAAAATCCCACCGAAGTCACTCGCAGCTCCCCTCTTCAGGTCTGCTGTGGTTTGGCTCGGTTTCTCCATCAACTCACCAAGGCGGGAGGACTGGAAAGGGAAGAAAAGCAAAACAGTGTTCAAATCACCCCACGAATAATGAACGGGAGGCCTATAGTTCTGTGCTGAGTTTCTTGGTCGAGGAGAGGTTTTGAGCAAGGAAGGATTTTTCGGAATGAAATCTGAGGAGGCCAGACGAAGAACAGGGCAGAGGACAGGGAGCAGTGTGGAGCAGGGCCTGGTGGTTTATTCTGTCTCCTGCTAATCGACAAACTCCTTGGAAAATAACCCCAGGACGGGGACGTTTTGGGGGCTGTTGTCACTCATCTCTCCCCTCTCTTTCCGCTTTCCGCCGTGGTATTAAGGAGGAGCCGGTCACCCCCACCCGAGGCCGGGCGAGGAAGGAGAAAGCGGAGAGCGGCCGGGAGTCTTCGAGGGACAAGCGTGGCACGGGCCGGGGCAAGAAGGGCCCGCAGGCACCGGCGTCGGGAGCGGCGCCTCGTCAGGCCGATGCGGACCAAGGCAGCGCCAGCAGGGACTCGTCCGTGGGGAAGATCTCCCGGTGAGCCGGGAGAGCGGAGGGAGGAGACGGTTCCGACGGCCGTCCCACCTGGATGGGCATATCCTGGCCCTTCTGCAGTCTGGTGCATCTGCAATCCTTCCTCCTCCTCACCAAGCTCTGAAATTTCCTCGTTTTACTGCCAGGCTGACCAACTTTCGGTGGATCGTGCCGGCCCACGGGGAGGTTGTCCTGAAGATCCATTTCAGCTCCGTTGTGCCGGGCCAGTTTGATCAGACGTACAGCTTTGAGACCCTGGGGACGCGCCGCCTGTACCAGCTGTTCTGCAGGGGCATCTGCGTGTACCCCACCATCTGCCGGGACCCCCGGTAAGGCCCGCGGATCCTCCCCAGCGCAGAGCCCCGGCTGCCCCTTGCAGCTCGGCTACTGCGTTTTGTCCCCCCCGAGACCCTCCGGCCTTCCCATTCCCAGAGCCGGGCCCATCCGGCCTGAAACCTTTCCCTGGGAAGGCCGGACGTGGCGGTTGGGGCATCCTGCCTGAGCAGCCGAGTGTCTCTTCCCATACATTGAGCTCGGGTAATACAAAAGGATGGAATTATGGCCTTTTAACCGGGATTTTGACCTGCAGCGTCTCCGTAGCTGCTCAGCCACCGCTTCCTCTCCCCAGGGTGGTGTTTCCTCACCGGAGGAAAAGCAAGGGGCGCGACGACATCGTCTTCAAGCAGTACGTCCTGGACACGGGCACGTTCCACTTCGGGCCGCTGCTCTGCGGGAAGTCCCGGCAGTGGTACGTGAGCCCCCGGGCAACGCGGCGCCGCCTGCCCGGAGTGAGCCCGGCGGCTCCCTGCAACCCGGGTGGCCGGGGATGCGTTTGGAGAGAGGCTGTTCCAGGGGCGGAATTCGAGGTGGCCCCTGGAAGGGACTTGGGAGATAACCAGGAAGGGCCACAGGTGTCTGAACTCGGGCACATAACAGGCGCTTGTGTCTTGGAGGAGCTGAGGTTCCCACCTGGTAAGGTGCCTCCAGAAGACCATAATAAGACCTACAAGGTTTGTCTGGGACGCAAACCATCTCAAATAAGCTCCGCTCCCATGCTAATGGTTGGGGCAACTTGTGTCCTCCCTGCACATCTCACTTCCCCCCTTATGAAACGAACTTTATGGTGCTTCTTTAAACTGTTTTGAGCTCCACTGATAGACTGAAATAGCATTTAGTCTGCTGATGTTTATTATAAACCGTTGAATAAGCTCTAATGTTAGAGAGACTTTCTGTCTCTGCCAATGTGTGTGTGTGACGTACAGAGGAATAAAAATGGGATATAAGTTTTCGTCATTCTTACTAATGGATAAAATCTGCCTGAAAGTTGTCATTGTAACTGCTGGCCTACTTCTGTGTTTCACCGTGCTCTTTTTTAATATTAGAAGCAAAGTTCTTGCCTTCATGGGAGCCCTGGAGAGTCAGTGGTATTTTGGCAATCCAAGGAAATGAATTCAAAATTACTCAAAAGCAAAAGTGAATCTCTGGCCAGGCTGATGAACGGTCTTGGGCTTGTTTGTCAAATCCTGTTTTCCACTTTAGAAAAGGGACATTGTTAAATGTCCTGTAAATTCCTATTTCTTTCCCTAAGAGTTCAAGAAACCCCCTGAAATGTAAGGGTTGACTTTTCTGAAAGACAAAAGCTACACTATTTTTAAAACCTCTTTTCAAAAGCATTTCTTCATACCCTGCAGGGAAGCAAACCAAACACAAAGAGGGGGGAGACACCCACGTGTCTGCCTTATTTTTATTTTCCAGCCACCCCTGAATTTTTATTTTGCAAAAGGCTCTTTCTTTAAGTGACCAGTGTCACGCCCTTGGGACGAGGGCACCTGGCAATGGTGCAGACCCGCACGTAAGGGCAGAGGTGCCGCCCCACGGGTGGAGAAGGCAGCGGGCCCGGGGCTCTGCTGCAGCTCGCGCTCCTCTCGCGGGCAGGTACAAGGCGCTCCGCTACCCCGGTAACTGTGAGAAGATAACGATCCTCAACGTCACCCCCTTGGAAGCAGAGGTGCATTTCTTCCTGGAGCACGATGCCAACGCGGACACGTTCCTCTTTGAGCCTCCCCAGCTCACCCTGAAACCTAATGAGAAGCAGGTAGGAGAGGGCAGGTAGGGCGGGTTGCTGTGCCCGCCAGCCCTTCCTCCTGCTCGCTGAATGAGTTTCTGTGCTTCTCCTTTGGGGACTGGGCCAGGAGCTGACCCTGTGGGCCTACCCCACTTCCTCGGGCACGGTGGAGGACAACCTTGTCTGCTGCATCAAGGACAACCCCGAGCCCGTGGTCTTCCGCCTGTGCTGCCAAGGAGTGAAGCTGGAGCTGGGAGTCAGCTGCAAACTGCTGCATTTTGACAAGCTGCTTCTGCACAGGTTGGTCACCCCATGGGCCACCGCATCTCGGACAGGAGCAGTTGGCGAGGTCCTCTGGTGTCACTTCTGACCTGTGTGGCTGCTTGGGTTGGAGGCTGCACTGACACCCCTCCTCCTGCAGCTCTTCCCATTCTTGCTGGCCATTCCTTAGTGGTCGTGCCAGTGGGTTTGCCGTGATGGCCCCTGGCTCTGAACCCCCCCAGATGTGGCAATAGAAGACACAGCTGCTGTGAGGTTGCATGACTTCCTACACGTGATAGGGCTGCCCCTAAGCTGCTTTCACAGTGACCCTGGAGGGAGCAGTGCTGAGCATCCTGCTGTCTCTGCAGGAAGGACAGCAAGACACTGGTCCTGCAAAACAGCACCCCGCTGCCCGCGGTCTGGAGGCTCAGCGGGGTGGAGAGCCTCGGCGAGGACTTCTCCGTGTCCCAAGAGCACGGCATCATTGGCCCCTATACGAAGTTTAAGCTGCAGATACGCTTCAAGCCCTCGAAGGCTGTCAGTGTGAAGAAGACCATCCGCCTGGAGGTGAGATGAAGGCCCCTGTCCCTGGCAAAGCAGGGCAGAGCCATCAGCCCAACTCAGCTGCCTTTTCCTAGGAGGTTGGAGATCCTATACTTGAAGGGTCCCCTGCAAACAGGGCGAAGGGATGGGCCTTCAGTGAGATCCCCTGTGCTGGGGTTTGTCCTAATCGCTGTTTGCTTCTCAGGTTTCAGATACAGAAAACATCCTGGGGATTGTTCAGGTTGAAAACATCCAAATCCTGGCCGAGGGCTATGACGTTGCTCTGAACATCACCTTTCCCAAAGGTCAGTGGGTACCCCCCCCAAAAAAAAACTGGTCCAGCTGTCTCATGTTGCACTGCCTGCTTAGGAGGTGGTCTATTTTATCAAAATAAGGCTGTGCTGATTGATTTGGGTGCCTTGAAGCAACAGAAACGTGCCCAAGCAGTTGGCAACTCCTGAAGGTTCAGCACAGCGTGTAGTGTTGTTGGGTCTGTCCTTGGAAGCCAAGGTGGGGAAGCTGAGCTGCCGAGCACCGCAGGTGTCCTCTGCGTAAGAGAAAGGGCAGAAAAGAGCTAGAGGCAACTTCCAGGCAAGGAAACTTGCTGGGAAGGGACTTGTGCCACTTCAGAACTTTAAATAAGTATCTTGTCACTGGGTCTATTCTACAGCAGCTCAAATATTCACCCTTTCTCACCTTAATCTCTGGGATTTTTGCAGTCGTAGATAGTAACCTGGATTTTGGGATCCTTAAAGTTATGGATGAAGCAAAGACAACACTGAATCTAAAAAACAAGGGGAAGTATGAGATTGCATACAAGTAAGTTACCGTTTCGGCTTTGTGGTCTGTACGTGCAGGATGCCACCGCCCGCCCAGCCAGGCTTGCGTTGCCCGTGTTCTCACAGCTCAAGCCTCACGTGCTGCCTAGCTCGCAGTGTGGGTACATAGGGAACATGGGCTCTCGTATGCTGCTGCAGAACCCAGCCAGACAGCAGCGATATTCACTGTCCAGCAGGAACCCAAAGCAGCGATGCTGAAATTTAAGTCTCCCACAGCTTCAGTTTCCTTACTCTGAGGGTCTGCTTATTTGTCCTAATGATGTCGTTTGAAGGGGAAAACGGAAGAAATCTATATCCGAGTGAGTTAAAGCGCTCTTCGTAGGCTGCAGTCCGTGTCAAAGTCTGATCTCGATTCCAGCCTGTGAATTACCCAAGCTCCGCTGGACTAGATATATACATAATATGTATTTGAATAGTCCTATGGTGCTCCCTGAGTGCACTACTGGCATGAGCCCTTCTCAGTGGAGAGGTTTTTATTCCTTGCCTTCCTCCCAGCTTCATACTGGATGCTGCGGGCACCAACATCCCCGACGTGGCCTCGCACTTCACGGTGCAGCCGCAGAAGGGCGTGCTGGCCGCCTCCGAGCGCCCCGCGCAGGTCCAGATGCTCTTCCACCCCAAGAGGGAGATCAAAATTGAGGACAAGCCTATCCTGAAATGCCAGGTGAGGTGCCTGCGCCAAGCTGGCGCACCACGGGTGTGAGCAGGACACGTGTCTCGTGGGAGGTGGAAATCCAGTGCCGCCTCCCACGTGCGCGCTCGCACACGTGGCTCTCCTTGGCTCTCCTCACCAAGCCCCGCTGTGGTTGCAGCTGATCGAGCCCAGCCTCAGCGAAGGAGAGATCATCGCCATCATCCCAGTGAGGGTATCGGCCAAGGCTCTCTTCACCAAGTACAACATTTCCCCGGCCTCGCTCATCAACTTTGGCCCCATGATGAGCGGCACCAAGAAAAGCTGCACCTTTGTGCTGGAGAACACTGGCAGCCTCGATTTTAAATTTCTCATCTCCAAAACAATCCGGGATGTGCCTGTCATGCCACGAAAAGGGTAAGAGAAGACCTGTGCCACCCTTTCTGCCCCTGCGTTCTTGTCCATTTGCGTGACCAGGGGGGCAGGAAAAGCAAAGTCCTTCTCTGTGCCTCAGTATCCCCATTCATAGGGTAAAGCTAATGATATGGCAGGTCTATGCATAACCCATAGCAACAGGCGCTGCGGGCAGCCCTCCCGGAGCCGTCAGGAAGGTGCATGCAGGAATGCTTTCCTCAGGTCGGTGTTGGCCTTGGCGAGCGGTGTGGGGAGCGCGGTGTTGAGAGATCTTTCTGCTTTCTCCTCTCAGCATGTCTGCAGTGAAGCACACGCACTCCCACGAAAGCGAGAGCTTCAACAAAAACCTCTCTGTCAGGCAAAGCAAGCAAGTCGACTCTCTGCAGAAGGACGTGAACCCCGTTACGCAGGTGGGTGCCCCCGGCTGGGGTGGGAGGACCCTGGCTGTCCAAGGTGGGAGCTCACGACTGCAGGGTGGGATGTGGGCCCAGCAGGGACAGCTGGAGGTCCTGAGACCAGGGCTGAAGCCACCATCTCCCACCCACAGATAAAGACAGGAGCTGCACTGCTCTGAGCCAAATCCATGTGCTGGCTCAGGCCAGTGCCTCTTCCCACTTTGCACATGTCAAGCTGGGGCTGTCTCTGGGCTGTAGAGTGACCTCTCCCTGCCCTGGGGCTGGTGCCTGGGCTCGGCTGGAGGCTGAGCATCCTGCTAGGGGTGCTCAAAGGCCCAGGGGGACAGACCCCAGCCTCTCCTGGGACTCTCTCTGCAGGCTCGCATCACTTCGGGCACGTTCACGGTGTACCCTGGCTTTGGGTCCATTGCTCCTGGGGGCCATCAGGTGATCACGGTGGATTGCTACGCAGATTCACTGGGGATATGTGAAGAGTACCTGTCCATCGATATCAGCGACAGAGATCCCAAGGACAATCCCCTGGGGATCCCCTATACCCTGATCGTCGAATCCTGCTTCCCAGGTACGTCCCCACACCCCATCCTTAGGTACTCGTGGCCTGACTTTGCCAGTCAGCACCCAAATTCACTGCTGGGACACACAGATGCTCTAGTCCCATTATAAAATCCTCAAGCCAACGTCTTTCAAAGTGGGGGCGCAGACCCTTTGGGAAGAGGTGAGGAGGGATATGTTGAAAGGATGAAAGGAAAACAATAGTTTTGAAGATTGAGGGGGACTGGGCTTCATCCTCAGAGCCAGCTCCCTCCTCCATGGTGGGTATGGCAGTGACCTGCTCAGAAAGGGCTTGTCAAGCCTTTTTGAGGCCAACAAAATCCAGATAAATTCAGCAGGAAGGCTTCTCCATCTCAGCCCTCCCTCTTGTCTGCTCACAGCGTTCGTGGTTGATGACATAGCATCCATCTTTGAGGAGCATCGTATCTGCAGCAACACCAACCTCTGCCACGTCCTGCAGACGGTGCAAGACAAGGGTGTGTTTGTCACAGATGAGAACACGTTCATCTTCACCAATGTTCTGGTTGGGCACCGAGCCACAGCTCGTTTCAAGATCTGTAATGTGGATAAAATCTCTTGTGAAGTGGTTCTTTCCATCAAACCCATCCCCAGTAAGGTAGGACTAAGAGCCCAAGATGACTTGTTCTTTTAAGACCTCATGGTAGCCTGCTTTGTTCTCCAGACTTATTGTTTCACCTTGCCCAGTCTAGTCCAGCTTAAACAAGAGCACCCCAAGAGCAGACTTCTGCTTGGGCCAGTCCTGTGTTTTAGGGGCTCATTCTGTCCTGGGGTAGGTGTGCAGGGGAACGATGAAAGAATTGTCATTCTCTCCCGTGCGCTCAGAGAGAGAAGAGGAGTCACCACCTCCTGCCGTGGCAGCAGTGCTACAGACCCTTTTGGTGGTAACACCTGGTCTCATTCCTCTGCTGCCAAATGTTGGGACAGGGTTAAGCCAAGAGTCTGCTTGAGTCCAGGGGCCAATCCGGCTACCATCCTCCAGGCACGATGACTTCTACTGCCGTGTGGTTGGTGCAAGCAGAGCTATAGGGCAGAGCATCAAGGGGTGGCAGTGAGGCTGAATTCAGCATGCCTCGAGCAAGGTTTTGGCTCAACATTCTGGGTCTGCAGCAGGAGTCCAGAACCACTCTGTGAAATGTCTCTTGGAGGTAGCACAGTCCAGGTGGGTCATTACTGTGCTGACCTTCCAGAGCTCAAAGCAAGACATTTTGTGAGACTGGTGTTTTCCTTCTTTTTAGAGGCCTGTTGTAGATTATTTGCAAGTTTTTCTGCACAATAAGTACCCCTCATATATGCTGAGATGGCTGCTGACATTCCCAGTGCTCAGAGCAAGCAGTTGCTCCTGGGCTTCATGGGCAAGGACAACATCGCTTTGGGTTCACCCCCTGCGATGAAATGAGAATGGAGAGAGCTGGAAGGACACTGCTCTGGAGTTGTTCCGTAGGCAGGCGTGGGTAAGGCTGCGTCATGTTGAAGGGTGTTCCCCCTAACCCTGCTTTTGTGGCTTCCCCCAAGCTCAGCACCTCCACTGGCGACGTCTTTGAGGTGGATCCCGTTCGGATGTGCGTGTCCAGTCGCTCCCACGCTTTTGCTACGGTGACCTTCACTCCGCAGGCAATGCAGAACTACCAGTGCACTTTTGAGGCTTCCCTCGATGTCCCAGCAAGGTAGTCCGTGCTGTGAAATCCTGGGATGACGTTTTTGATAGCTCACTCTTCTGTGGGGATGTAGATGTGTCATTAATCCTAAGACTTTTAGTAGGCTTAGATAGAGAATTTAGGATTAGATAATACAGGAAGCAGTAACTACTAACTCTAACATAGAAGAATGAGTCATAGTTTAGTCTGTACGAGCAGCTATGAAGATGGCTTAACATTGGGTAGCCGATGAGAAGTTAGCGAATCGGGGAAAAAAAAATGAGTTGTGAAACAGCTGAATTGGGACTTTCCAAGGGCAAAAGGTAGGATGAAGCCATTTCATTATTTCCACCTCGTTTAGCCTACATTATTTCCCCTTTCTAATGTTAAGATGAGAAGATGGTATCTGATGGTCTTGGATATAGACTTGGGACAGTCCTCTGTCGAGGAACCTCTGTTTGTGCAGTGGCTCTAACCAGCTCTCCCCACATTCATAAATCCCTGAATTTAGATGGGTCTAAGTGAAATTTTGACTGAAGTGAAATGATTTGTAACCGTTACTTTGGAAGGCACAGTCTCTCCAAAGCAAATTATTTAAACTCTTGTGAATGACCCTAATTTGACTGGAAGGGAGAGGGGGAGCTCTGTGGTGGGTGCAGGAGCGTGTGCTGTTGTGCCAGCCAAGGAGCACCCTGTGGGCAGCACCTTCTCCGTTGCCTGGGAAAGGTGGGAAAGGGCTTTGTTCCAGCTATAATGGTTTTGTCGCTGCCTCTCCTGCAGCTCCGCAGCGTTTAAGTCACAAAGTCTGACGTTCACCATCAGTGGCGATGGGAATCTGCCCCGGGTGACCATCCTGCGCCCGGTCCTTCACAACAAGAGGGGGAACCCTCTGCTGCTCTTCAAGAAGCTGCTGCTAGGTGATTCAGAGAAGCTCCCTCTGATCCTCCAGAACAGTGGCCTCATCCCTGTCCAGGTGAGGACCTGCCCAGGGAATGCTCCATGCCATCAGGAAATAAGTCCTTGTCAAGTCCTTTCCCTCGAAAGGCCCTGGGGAACACGGCAGAGCTGCACTGACGTGTTGCTGCGCTGCCTGTGCAGTTGCATTTTGGTTCTCCCAGGGGCACGTTACATTTTATTTGATGACATTTTACTACGTTCTAACTGAACTTAGCTGTAATTTAATTACATTTTATTCATTACTTTTTAATACTTTCTGTCCCAATTGGATATATTTTAATTACGGTCTGTTCCATTGCCTTTGAACACATTTTTTTAATGTCTGATTTCATATAAACTTCAGGCTCAGAGTTTCTGTTTGAAACGAAGTGTTGGGTTCCCAGTGGACCAGCAGCCAGTACACTGTTGATTCATAGTGTCCCATATCCACACCAGCACAGTCATGCTCTGTGTTCCCTTTTCTTAGGTGCTGATAGATCTGTTGGATGAAGAGGGCGTTTTCTCCCTGAAAGCCAGGCCCACCACGCACTGCATCTACCAGACTTCAGACACGAAGGACTCCAGAGCAGACCCTGCTGGAGAAGGTAAATCATTAAATGCATTGACCACAAAGTGTGCTTAGACCATCCAGAGTGGGAAGATGTGTGTCCTGCCAAAACGCGTGGGGCAGACGTGTGTCCGTTCAGACACTTTAGCAACAACAAGCTTGGTGTTACCATAGCCTTGTGAACGTAGATGGAGAGTCTGGAGCCATTGCTGGGAAAACCTGGGTTTAGAGACAGCTGGATTTCAACATATTTTTCCTCTTATGCCCTATGGGAATATTTCTTCCATATGGCTGGATCACTTGTCCCTCGTTTCCATTGCCCTGCAGGGAGGAAGCCTCACACCGCTTCCCTGCTCCTGCGTAACGAGGAGTCCGCAGAGTTTGATGTGCTTTTCACCCCCAACCTGACCCAGCGTGTGGAAGGGAGGATCCGCCTGTCCATAGTGGACAACCCTTATGAGGAGACGAACATTCAGCTGGTGGGTGAAGGCTACCAGGATGACTTCACGCTCGATAACATCCATGGGCTAGGAGCAGACAGCGGTGAGGAGGACACAGAGGGCAATCTGGAGGAAGACCTAATTGAGGGTAAGAGAAGACAAGCTGTTGAGATGGGGTAAGGAAGAGGAAAATACATGGTTATATTTGCCCTGTGCCAGTGCAGCTGTGGTCCAGCCTCAGTCGATAGATCCTGCTGCCTTTTGTAGGCTGCAGAGCAGCCACACTTGAGAAAATGGGAGAAGATCCTGTGTCAAGGGAAAAGCATTTGTCAGCCCATCCTAGGGAGATGAAGACTATCTGTGAAAAGGCATGTCCTACACACACCTAGGGCTGCATTGTCACCCACCTGACTCTGGCAGTCATTGAGACCTCTCATCTGCAGAGGGAGAGATGAACAACTGCATCTTCCAGAGGGAGGAAGGCTTGGGGCTAGGAAAAGAATGGGGCACACGTGTGTCTGTCTGAGGGGGACAGATGGACATCGCTGCACACTGAGATCCCTTGCTCTCGTTCTTGACAGCTGCCAGAGTGGATCACATCCAGTTTGGGGGCTGTCACATTGGGGCACCCTACCAGGTGACCTTCACGATCACCAACCACAGCAGCGTGGAGGCGATGCGGTTCGAGTGGCTGGCAAGCAGCCCCTTCCACTTCTCCCCCCAGGTTAGTGTGGGCAGCTCATTGAACCCTGGCTCCTTCCTCAGTCCCATCCCTACAGATGCTTCCCTTGTTGGTTCAGGGATTATTCTGGGAAGTAAAGGCTTGTAAATTCTGGCTTGTAAATTCTGACTTGTAGATAAGCATAGGTGACAGACATCCTGAACCTTAGATAAATACCAAAATGAAGAATTTCTGGCAAAGCTGCTCGCTCTATCAATCCCTCTGCAGCCAGTCATGTCCTTGCCAGTGATTCCAGTTTGATACTGGGTGCCTGGTCCTCCGTAGGTGGGACACCTCCATGCTGGCTGTGCCAAGGACATCACAGTGACCTTGAAATCGGATGTTGCAGTCACCTTCAAAATGCACCCCGTGAAGTGTAGGGTGGCTAGGATCGCCTTCCCGCTGCCAGCAGAGCAGGTTCCTGACTGGGATGACCGCCTGCACACTGTCAAGTGGGTAGATGCCACGAGGGGCACCATGCGGCCTGTCAAGAAGAAGGTAAGAAGCAAAAGAGCCAGTGCTAATGTAGGCTGCAAGAAAAGAGCTGCCCGTGGCAGCTGGCCACCTTCTCTGCTTGGCTAAGCAGGTCTTGTTTCCTCCTGAAATTTAATCCATCAGGGAGTTTAACCAGCAAAGCATTACAGGGGAGTGTTGGATACATGGCCACCTGATATCCACTGAGATGCAAAGTCTTTCTACTAAAGATGCTTCAGTCAGGTGCAAGCTGTTGGGATCAGCCAAAAGCAGTGCTAAAGTGTTGCGGCCAGTGTTGTATGGGAGGTGACATTTTAAGATTCCTAAGGTGACTTAGTTGGTGCTGAAATCTCGCCATCTGATTCAGTGGGGCTTTGTTTGTTTATTTTTTTATTTTTTTATTTTTTTTCTCCCCCAAAGAGGAGTTAAAACCACTGTGCTTGTTTTGAAGTGAAGGGTGACACTAGCTCCTTTCTGTGCATGCTGGCTCGTGTGCTGGCACGTTGTGGGTGAGCGCTCTCTGCAGAATACCTGACATTCCAGTTGTGATTCCTGTGTCACGGGGGATATCTTGTTACACCCAGGCATTTTACGGCAGTCGTATAGGAGTCTTCTCAGCTGATTCCATCCCATAGTATCTCCGTCAGAGCACCAGCAATCGGAGACTTTCCTAGTGAGTTCATTCTCATCCCAAAATGCCTGTCCGCCCCAATGCGGATAGTGCTGCAAAGATTACATCAGGCAATAACCTTTTTCTAACACAAAAGGAAAAAGGTGCTTTTGAGCCTTATACCTTTTGGGACTCCTCCATCCACAGAGCTCCACTAGGGGAGCTTAATCCGAATTTAGAGACCTCATGGATCTGTTTTGGGCAGGAAGGAAAAAGATCAGATGCGCTCCAGGGTTGAAGCACGTGGACTGACGCCCCGTCACACTCCCCACGGGTGTGTTCACCGAGGCCATTGCTCATGCTTCCCGCGGCTTTGGATGAGAGGGAGCAATGGTCAGATTTTGTCTTCCTCCCAAGGAAATAAATGGGACCAGTCCTTCCTATCTCCCAGTATCTGACCCAAAGGACTCCTAACGCTGTCTGGCTTTCTGGGCTCTGCTCAGTGGGTCTTCTCTGTTCCCTTTGGAGGTGATTGAGACAGACCCAGAGCCAGCACATACTGTCCTGGAAGAGAGCGGCCGCGAGGTGGAACTTCACCTCAGCGCTGTCGTCGATTACGCCGAGTTCAAGCTGGATACAGACACGATTCAGTTCAAGGAGACCTTGCTCTTCCAGACGAGGACGTTCACGTGAGTAGCAGAGGCCGGGCAGGAGCAGCGTGTGGGAGATGCCTTTGTCCCGGGAGACTCCATTCTGCAGCCAGAGCCACCGTGCTCTCCAGTGCCTGTTGCTTGAGCTTACCTTTGAGAAGCTTGCAATCGAACAATGTTAAATTGAGGGACAAGGCTGGAATAAGCTGCATGGCAGTATGTCTGGACCCTCCTAGCTTCCAAACATGTAAATAACTTTGCTTACAGGCAGCCCAGGGCAGCAATCTGGACACAGTCCAGTTGTTTATGCTGAGGAGTACGTCCTTCCCCAAAGAAAGGAGCGCCAGAAGCCCACACTACAATGTTATTTCTCTGCTTAGTCAGCATTCATAGTGTGTTTTTAATATTTTCTTTTTGTCTCCTGTCCTGTTGTTTTATAGCTTCCCGCTGTTCAACACAGGGAATGTGGCCCTGGAATACACCTGGATGGCAGACGTGGAGGTTAAAAGAGCAGCCAGCTCTACTGGGGAACTGTTCCTGACCAGTCCTGAAAGTAAGGCACCACCTCTGTGCACTGCCTGGGTTGCTTGGGATTTCCGTCAGCCGCCAAGACCCTGGGAAAAGAGCAGCCAGTTCATACTAGAGCAGGAAATTGCCTCCTGTCAGTTGTCCAGGCCTCCAGCATCATCAACACCTTCCAAACTGCAGCTGCAGCCTTCCTCCTTGCACCCCTCTTCCTCTCAGACTGTCTCTGATGCTTGTGCTCAGCCCAGGAGCAGAGCCAAGGCTGAGCTCAAACCTGGCTCGGGGCAGAGCCACACAGTAGGTCAAGACCTGGAAGGGAGCATCAGGACATCTGCCTGGGAAGTCTGTGGGACTGGGAAAAGCAGGATGGAGAGCGCCGTGGTGTAATGAGTTCCTGTGCATCAGCTGGCCTGCAGTCACTGCCTGCGTGCGGTTCCTCAGTCCAGTGCAAGTGCAAAGTCACTGTCTAAAATTAACCTTCCTGACTCAGTCACAGCAGGGTTTGCTCCAGGCTGAGATGCTGCTCGTGGGCAGCTCTCGGTGGCTGTGGAGCGACTCATTAAGTTTGCAGTAGTGTGGTTGTGTCTGAGCACACGGGAGCATGGCTGTTTCCTGAAGGGAGACAAGGCAGAAATAGGAACGAGGAGGTCTGTCATCCCTCATGCTTCCCAACACAGGCATCCTGATGTCCTTCTTGACCTGATGGTTCAAGAAAGAAGAGTCCAGCCCAGTCCTGTTTAACTCCCTCCCAGGGACAGCTTCAGTCCTGAGCTCATTTGTTGTACTAGCATAGGCTTCCTGACCTTCATCCACACCTCTTGCACAGTCATGTTCAATGGTAGCTTTTGACATGAGCAGCTCTCTGAGCCTCTCCTGGGCTGCTTCACTACATTTGTGTCCCCCAAACACACCCCAGTTCTCCCTGGTGTCTGTCCTCACTTTTCCACCTATCCCTAAGACTTTCTGGGATTTAGAAAGCAGTAAGTGACCTGACAGCTCTTACTGTTCCTCTGTGGGAATCCTCCTGCTGAAAGCATCTGGTTGGAGAGGTTTCCTGCCAGCAGCTTTAGGCCAGGGGCATCCCAGGTTTCCTTCCCTCCCTCTGAAGCAGGAGGGAAAGGTGGTGAGAACAGAGAGTTTCTTTCTTGGAAGATGTGCCACAAATTTGTTCCTCACCACAGGAGACTTTCGCTCCTCTGTGTCTGGTGCCCACGGGAAGCTCCAGACCAGCCGTTGTTCCAGCCAGCCGAGCTGCGCTCCGGAGCGGATCTCCTCCTCTCCGTGCTCCTCCCTGAGCACCATCGACAGCAGGCCACAGTTCGCTGTAGAGCCCTGCAGTGGCACCATCCCTGCTGGTCAGGAGCAGCTCTTCCAGATGAAATTCTCTCCGGTGGATGTGGGCGAGTTTGAGAGCTGTATGCTCTGCAGGTAGGAAATGCTGAGGAGGGGTTGCTTCTTGACTCACACTGCTGGTGAGCAGCCCATGATCCAGGTGGGTGCAAACGCAGACCTGGAGAGCCAGCAGAAACAACCAACACACGGGAGCAGATGGAAAGGATCATCTAGCTTGGTAGAAGCTGGTACAGAGACACTAGGAAAAGACGTTTGATGAAATATTAACCTCCTCTGGGGGATTCTTACAACGCCTTTTTTCAGAAGGGTGGAAGGTAACTCCAGAGTCTCTTCTGTGCCATATCAGTGGAGAGCTGTGACTAGAATCATCTCTGGGGAGCTTTGGGGAATCCCTCCAGCCCCGTGAGGTTTAGATCTTTAGACACTGTCTTTTGGAGATGTGTACAAGGTTGCCCACAGGCTGCAAAATCCGGACTGGAACATGCACAAAGGTTGTCAAGGGGCCAGCTGGTCCCTAGTGATTCCTTCTTATCTGATGAGCACAGTGTCCATATATATATATATATATATATATATACACACACATACCTATGGGCTGCTTCTGGCCTCTAGATAGGCAACTCTAGATAGGCAACTACCACTGCTTCTCCTGTTTCACGTTTGCTGCCTCTGTGGTGGGGACTTTGGTCTCAATGAGCGAGAAGGCAACACTGCTTGCTCTGTAAGTTGATAAGCACTGGCTGGCTGGAATAGCCTGGCTAATACTGGTCCTTTTCTTCCTAGCATTCCTAACCTGAAGCCAAACCAGAAGGGCGCGGAGGTGGTTGTGAGGGGGAAAAGCCTGCTGCCACACTGCCACTTCGAACTGGAAGACTCTGACTACATCACTGCAAACAGACGCAACCCAGACCTGCGGGGACCGAAAGGGACAATGTTAGATCCCAAAACAAGAGTGATCGAGTTTTCAGCAGTTGGAGTGTGTAGCAGGAACAGCAGGTAAGTGTGGACATGGTTTCTCCTGCCAGTGGTTACCTGATCACCTCCCTCTTAATCAGAGACCTTTCTAGCTCCTCTTCCAAGCCCCCAAAACGTAGCTGTACCTTGTCTGTAATCTGCTGCCACTTGGCCATCAGCCTGTTTTGAGGCTGAACAAGCTGGTCAGTGAAGACCAATTGGCCATTTTTGCTCTCTTCGTCCCTTCCTTCAAAAAGAGCAGCTGGCAAGCAGAGTCCCTAGGAGGCAGATGAAACGTCCATGCTCCTAGTGTTGTCTGCCCATGCCTGACAACCCCTCCCAGCTCATGTCCAGGACTGCCGGTGCCTGATGTGTGCTGCAGGACAGTCGTTAACATCTCAACCCCACCTCAGAAGTCGTCTCTGCTTTGTGTGCCCAGGGCCTTCATGCTTATGAACCCGACCAGCTCCACGTATTCCTTCCAGTGGACTTGCCAAGACCCTGAAGCACCAAAAGAGCAGCCAGCTTTCTCCTGCCTCACAGAGAGAGGTCAGATCCTGCCGGAGAAGAAAGTAGAGGTGGGTACCAAAAAAGACAAGGAAGGTGGGTCCGGTTTACCTGTGTCATGCGCCTGCTTTAGCCAAAGGGCTGAAGAAACCTTAGACTACAGAGTAATGACCTGGCAGAATATGAAAACTATTCTCCTGCTGTGCCATGTCTGATGTGTTTGGGGTGTAAGTGGCAGAGACCTCTCAGAGCTGGCAGCTCTGAGCTTTTCTCAGGTAGAGATAAGATGGAGCTATTCTGGTGTTTCTGTTACAGCCCCCTCGCTTTACCCCCGTTTTGGGCTACAGCTCCCTTTCATTTGCCTCTTTCTCCCCCAGATCAAGTTTGAATTCATCCCTCAGCACCTGGACGTCACAGAATCGTTCTGGCTCTTTACAATCCCCGAGCAGAGCGTTTCGATCCCGTTCCTGCTGGTGGGCCATGCCACTGACCCGCGAGTGTCTCTGGACAGGTCGCACCTGAACTTCCACTCGCTGTTAGTTGGTGAGTAGAGCAGGGAGAGCACTGCAGATACGTCCCCCCCGGGGCCCCAGCAGCCCTGTCATTCTGGCAGGCGCTGAAGAGGAAGCTGGAAGTGGAAAGAAGCACTTGTGAGCAGATTGGTCAGCGCTCGAGGGAGAGGGAGGGAGGAAGGCATGTGGCTGGGGATGTTCCCAAGGGAAGAGCTGGGGAGAGGGCAGGGGATTCCAGAAAGGGCCAAAGCGCGTGTGCCTCTGAGTCACTTCAGCCTGGTATAGAGGCCCCGTGTCACTGTTCCGGTGTCCTGGAGCACGGGGATCTTGGAAATGGGCTCTGCCTGGTCCTGGAAGTGATGTCCTTGAAGACTGTGGTCTTTCTGCTGCCACGAAACACCTTCACCTGAAGAATCCCTGGGGGATCCTGACCAGCTACACAGCACGTCATTTCTTGCACAGGCGGAACTATTTTGGGGACAGGCCTTTTGAGGATGGTTCCTTTGAATCATCTTTTAAAACATCTCAGACTTTACTACTCATTCATCCTGGGGCGGCTGGTGGTGCTCAGGGAAAGCCGGGCAGTTGGATTCCAGCTCAGGGTGCACAGCTGGAGGTGGCGGAGCTGCCCCGGGCGGACAGGCCACGGTCACGGGCTGCGTGTCCACGTCCTGCTCGGTGCAGATTGTCTGCTGCGCTCGGCTGCCTGGCAAGAAGGAGCTGTGCACTGTGGCCTGGTTGCCAGCGAAACTGAGGGTTTTCAGCTGTTGTCCCTTCCTTACCCCAGGGCACGAGATGTACCAGACGATCCACATGATCAACAGCGAGAAGGAGGCCTTCAGCTTCGCTTTCAGAGAAAGCTCGTTCTTCCCCGAGGCCTGCAACGCCTGCTTGAATGTAGAGCCCCGGGAAGGCTCCATCGCAGCCCTTTCCAGGTGCCGGGACTCCCAGGCTCCATTCTGAGCTCGTAGCCACATTCCCAAACACCAAACGTCGCCCTGGGGGTTTTCCTTTTGAGGGTCTCCCCTCTGCAGTCACCAGGGGACTCTCAGCAGTAGCAGCCTGTTGTCTTGCTTAATTCTTTTCCCAAAGAGGGACGTGCTTCCCCTGCTGCTGTCTCTATAAAATAGCTGTGTCTGGGTAATCTGGCCTTCTAGGCCCTCTTGCTGGAGAAATTCAGGGTTAGAGCTTCTGATTTTGATGACAACAGCATATTTTTGTGTTTGAACCCTGTGATCTCCCAGCAGCTCCAAGTGTGCAAGCTGTGATCTCATTCACTGCTGAGACCATTTCACTGCTTAGTGTAGTCAGACCTAACTCTGCTCTTACCAGGAGTTGCTCCGTGGTGGAAGGCACCAGTATAGCAGGGTGCTGCTCCTGGTTTCTCCCAGGCCTGATGTCTCACCAGTATGGGGCCAGGAAAGCTGTTAAGAAGCTGTGAACTGAGCAGTAAGGTCTTCTCTCCCCAGGTGTCCCATCACAATCTCCTTCCTACCCGTCCTGGAAGGAGAGGTGGCCTTCAACCTCATATGCGATGTCAAGAGGAAGCCCCTGCCCCTCTCCTTGAACATCAAGGCCACCGCCTATAGCATGAATGTGTGTGTGAGGTTTGAGGACAGAGAGGGCTGTGTCACTGAGGTCAGTGCACAGGAGATCAACGTCATTAACTTCAGGAAGGTGAGTGGCGCTGGTTCCCTGAACCACTTGTCCCAAGGAACCCTGCAAGACTGGGCCCTAGCTTAAAGCTCAGCAAATATAATTGAACAAGAGGGGACACTTTCCCTCATTTATGTGTGTAAGAGCCAGTCTCTAGAGTGAGTCATTAGCTGATGGTAGAAGATCCTGGCTGGTGCTTTCCAGGTGCTGTAACCACTAGTCCCTATTGCTGCCTTCCCACAGGTGGAGCTAAATGAAAACATTCAAAACATCTTCACCATCAGCAATACCGGGAAGTTGAGCTTCACCTTCTCCTGGGAATTCAGTGGCCCCCCAGCACAGAAGCAGTTCCTTACCATCACCCCTCAGACGGGCACCGTGGAGGCCGAGGAGAAAGCAGAGGCTCTGCTGACTTTCCACCCGCGGAAGATGTGCGCCATAAAGAACGTGGGGCTGACGCTGCAGGTGAGGGACCGGCGCTTCGGACGGCGGCCTTCCCTATCGCCAGCTGGGCACCCGGAGATGGCAGAAAGGCAGGAGCTCCATCACCGAGAAGCCCAAGGCTCTTGGCAGAGAGGCTCCTGCCACCCAGCTGAAGAGCCTGACAGCTCCTGAACTGAACTGCAGCAAGTGCTGGCCCAGGTCCACTTGCCCTCCCTATGCCCATAGCTTGAGGAGAACCCTAGACACACATTGGGAAGGGCCTGTTCCTCTCTTCCAGCCCTGCTGAACCAGGTCCCACAGCTCACCGAGGCCCTGCTGGCATATGGCAGCTCTAAGCATTGGGCCCGTGACCCTGCTAAAATCTTACCTCTTCAGCCCAAGCGTTTTACTGTTACTGTTACTCTTCTGGGGTCCTTTGGCACCTTTCTGGGGTTCTTTGGCTCTCCTTTATTGTCACTACAGCCAGCAGTCCCCTATCCCCTTCTTCAGCCCTCTCCAGTGTTCAGTTCCTGCTCTGGGTGCCATTTGCACCTCTTGCCCTGCCTCACTGTGTCTTTCTCCTCCACCCCAGATCAGCAAGGGTCCCAGATTCGTCTGCGCGTTGCTGGCTACTGTGGTGGTGCCCACTGTGTGCTTCTCCTTCACCAAGCTCAATTTTGGGACCTGCTTTGTCTACCAGGCCGGGATGCCGCCGGCCCAGCAGACCCTCGTCATCACCAACAAGGCGGACAGGGATGTCAGGTGGGCCGGCTGCGATGGCAGCTCCGACCCCTGCCCCGCACACGACTGTCCCGCGGCCTCGTGGTGAGCAGGGCTCCCCGTGCCGCCAGCAAGGGAGCGGGGCCGTGTTCTGGCCACGCGCCCTGACGCGCTGGGGTGACAGTGCTGCTCCTGACGCCCCGCGGGAGCCGGGCCGCCTGTGCCGCTCCTCCCCAGCCCTCTGTTTTGGCTGTATAAGGTGACAGGGTTTGGCAGCTCAGACAAGCCAGGCAGGCTGGATCGCTCTGCCCTCCAGTCCTCTGAGTTTGAGCGAAGCCCAGAAGGGCCTGGCTTAGATATCACAGGGAGGTTATCACGGAGCAGGGAGTTCAGCACGGGTCTCCTCAAGCCACCCGGCATGCTGAGCGTGGGCAGCCTGCCTGGCCATCTTTGAGGTTTATTAGTGCTCACCACTAATAAAAGCCTCTTTCATGCCCCAGCTGTTCTGTCCCAGGCTGATGTGGGTCTTCCATTTGCCAGGGAGAAGTATTCTCTTCCCTGAGTGCTGTTCACACAAGGGACCTGTTCAGACTATTCCCCCTATCTGCAGAGCTGAAGGTGGCCCCAGCTCCCACAATAAACAGAGCCGGTGCCTGGGGATGCAGTGAAAGGAGAACAGAGAGCCCCAGGCAGCCCTGACGTTGCCCACTGGGCATGCAGCCTTGTGACACCTCTGTCCCTCTGCTCTGCTTCCTCCCAGCTTGAGCTGCTTGTTCAGCAGCACGGCGCACCTGGACGTGGACTTCCCGGGCTACACACTAGCCCCGGGAGGGACGGTGGAGGTGCCCATCACTTTCTACCCCAGAGAGGCTGTGTCCTACCGCGAGCTTGTCCCTTTTGAAATCAACGGTCTCTCCCAACAGACTGTTGAAGTCCGAGGAAGGGGCACAGAAATGAAGGTGAGACCAAACCCACTCCTAAATCTCTGCCAGATAATATGGCTTTTGCCCTCGTTTTCCTCATCTCTCTTCCCTAGTCTGCCATGTTTTGGTCCTCTGCCATCTGAATCCTGTCTCCTTTCACTTCACACGCAGGTTGATGTTGTGGAACCCCAAAGAAAGGTGGTGAAGTTCGGAGCCCTCTCCATCGGCCAGACAGTGAGGAAGACTGTCACCATAGCAAACAAGAGCGCTGCCCCTCTCACTTTCAAGCTCAATTTCATATACACCGTGCCGGAGTTGCAGGAGGCTGGGGTAAGGCCTCCTCCCTCAGCGGAGGACGCTTTGCTGTGCCTGCAGGGAGGTCTGCAGTGGCTGTGAGCTCCTCTGCACAGGAGGGAGCTCTGCCCTAGCGCACGGCTGCATCCAAAGGAACATCTTCAGTCGTGCAGGCTTGTTCTCTCTGACCTAGCACAGCGTAAAAATGACTACAAAACTCCACGCTGGAGCAGATGCAGCGATCTCGGGGCACAGGCAGATCGTGTGTCCGTAGCTTCCTCATGGACACCTCCAGAACTACTTGTTCATTGAGCTGAAATTGCCTAGAGATTCCAGGACTGGGTTTCTGGCTTTGCGGATATAGCAGTCAGTGCGTGAGAGAAATAAAGTGCTGATCAGCCCCCCTCTATGCAATATATCAATATTCCCTCATGCAAAAATAGCCCAAAGTCTTTTCTTGAGAATTTTTTCCCTCTTGTGGGTACTAGTAATCTAAGATTACTAAGGGTTAAATTCCAAAGGGTTAAAGCAGAATATGTTTTAATGTTTTAATTGATCCATAGAAAAGATGATTACTCTCAGCTTCAGGATTTCTTCTTTCACCTGCAGAAATACGTTGTTTGGTGCTTTATGTAATGTTTGCCACCAAATGGGACTAGGTTGGTTTAATTACAGTTAATTATAGTTGCATGTTCTCCTGGCTAACGAGCTACCAGGAGGTGTTTGCAATGTAGGTGTCTCATGTGAGGTAGGTGCCAGGACTCTCTTTAAGAGACAGAAGTGACAAGTAAGAATAATTCCTCTGGTGTGTTTTTAACCTGTACATTAGTTTGCAGCTGTATGTTCTAGACCTGTAGAGTTAAGGGAGTTGAAGTCCTACTTTAAAGACAAAGAGTCACTGCTCTCTCGGAGCGTACATGAAGTGACTTTGGAAGTGACAGTCCAGCTCCCCATGGCCAGATCTTACAAGAGAACATCCTTGCTACCTAGGGAGGAATATCAGAGATGAAGTGAGATTGGGGTAATGCTGGTGGAGACAGAACAGGAATGAATCTAGCACGATTGGAAAAATCTCCTCTAGAACTCTAGCTCAGAAGGATTCACAGCTCGGCTGCCAGATGAAGTCTCCTCTGTTTATTTCTTTGAGCAGGTTCTTTGCTTGAACCCCACCACTGAAATAAGTCTGAAGCCCAAAGGAGATACCTGTAAAGTGGAGGTGATCTTCTCCCCGAAGTGCCGCGTCCTGCCGTTCAGCGAAGAGGTGACGCTGGAGTGCTACGGCCTGGTGCGCTCCCTCTTCATGGTGCAGGGCTCCTGCCAGGGCATCAGCGTGAACTTGGACCGGGAATACATCAACTTTGGAGCCGTGTTGCAGCACAGCCGCACCTGCCAGCGCATCCTCATGCAGAACACAGGCGACATAGGAGTCAGGTAATGCAAAACCCTGTCCTCCCAGGGGGCCTGAGAGCTGGGGGCAGGTGGGGCTGTGGCTGCCTGTACAGTGGTTCCCATCTCCTATACCCTCCTGGGGACAAGGCAGCGGGCTGGAAGGGACCAGCTTGGCAGAGCCTTGCAGAGGATGCTGAGCCTGCCCAGGGGCCAGCGCTGCTGCACTGAGTGTTGCTGGGTCCCTCACCCGAGTCGCGCTGCGCCGGGGACACCCAGCACCGTGGGCCTGCTCGGAGGCTTTGCAGTCCAGCCCTGGCAGTTAGCAGAGAGCAACATCCAAATGCTTGTTTGCAAATAGGTGCAGCTGCATCTTACCCAACTTGAAGCCCTTAGACAGCACGCTGCGTTCGCAGACTCCCAGTTTTTAATCCTGTCTGTCCTTGTGCTTTCCTTTATAAGGTTTAAGTGGGACATCAAGAGCTTTAAGCCGTATTTCTCCATCAGCCCCGTGAAGGGTTACATCTCCCCAGGGATGG
Organism: Nothocercus julius; assembly: GCA_013398735.1. NCBI lineage: Eukaryota > Metazoa > Chordata > Aves > Tinamiformes > Tinamidae > Nothocercus > Nothocercus julius. The sequence goes on from VZSV01000154.1 coordinate 903,150, forward strand.
ATGTCCCTTTCCTTGTGACCTTCCACCCCTCCAAGCCAGGCCAGGCTATCCAGTACGATGGGCTGAAGTGCATGATCCAGGGCAGTGAGCCGCTCCGGGTTACGCTTTCGGGATGCTGCATGGAGGTCTCGGCCACCAAAGAGGTAATGGCAGCAGAGTTGGGACAAGTCCTTCCCCACTGACCTCTCCATCACTATTACGGGACTTGTCACAGAACCAGCCCAAGTTCTTTCCAGCTTTCCCCGGTTCTGCCTCTCTCTCCTCCACCTCTCTGCAAGCGGGTGAGAAGGTACCAGTCCCACGAGCTCCGTAAGACCAAGCAGCCTTTGTGCTCCTCTGTTACAGACACTGAATTTCACATGTGACGTGCGCGAGAAGCAGAGCCAGACCATCCTCCTGTCCAACCCGAGCAACGAGGCCTGGACCATGCATCCTGTCATAGAAGGGCAACACTGGGAAGGGCCTGAACTTTTCCATCTAGATGCCAGTCAACAAAACAAGCCCTACGAAATCACTTACAAACCCCTCACCATGACCTCCGAGAACAAGAAACATCAAGTACGTAAGCTGCACCAGCATGCTGGTCCTCGTAATGTTAGCCTCACAGGTGATGCTGCTTTGAGCAGGAGGTTGGCCTTGGTGACCTTTGGAGGTCTCCTCTAGCCTGAATTTATCCTATGCTGGATACATTTATGGCAGCTGGATTTCTTAGTGGCTAGAGGTTCAGCACAGGGATGGGCAGGGGGACAGTTGGCACTGACAGCTAGATATATTGGAGGAGCTAACCTAAAAAGCCAGGTTGTCCAAGGCTCCAAGAAGTGCAGTTTGTTCTGTGCAGCTCCTCGTCCCTGCCTGTGCAGCCCTGGGGGCTCAGAGGCCTCTGTGCTGAGCTCTGCAGGCTCCCCAAGCCCTGGGCATGGCCAGTTCAGCTGGAACTGCACCCTCTTGCTGCCTAGAGGCCTTCTGCAGACAGCAGGAGGGGGCCAGGAGAGCTCACTAGGTTTCTTCCTTCTCTCCAGGGCTCCATCTTCTTCCCGTTACCAGATGGGACAGGCTTGCAGTACCTCCTGCAGGGCACTGCTGAGGCACCAAAATGTTCGGGGTCTATTTTTCGGGAGGTACCGTGCAGGACTTCCTACACTGAGCTCATCCCCGTCTCCAACTGGCTGAACAGACCGCAGAGGTGAGCCAAGGCCGGGAGCTCTCGTGTCACCGTGCAGCAGTGCACAGAAGGGCTTTCCTCCACCTGGAAGCTCCCAGCTTTCACTATCCTTGGCCTTTTCTGGCCAGAGGGGGCTGGGATCATGCTGACCACGTACTGCCTTGAAACAAACCCTTCTGGACAGCTCTTCTGCAGGGTTGATCAGAGCTGATTCCCTCAGACATTGAGGGTGAGAGGAGCTGCGTTGTTCCCCCGGTGTGACGTTGTCTTATGGGAGTCCTGTTGACCACATACTCCTCACCCGCAGGTTCCTCGTGGTCGTGGACATACTCAAGCCAGAAAAGCTGGACAGCAGCTCTGTGCTGCAGGGGCTGGAGTACATTGACGTGCCTGGCTCCAGCCAGAAGGACTACAAGCTCACGTTCCTCTCGTACAAGGAAGGGCTCTTTAACTCAATGGTAAATGCGGACACTGGGCTCGGGGTCCTTCACAGAGTTGCTTCCTCACTGACCAGAAGCTGCACGTCTCTTCTCACCACCTGAGGAGCTGTATATCCCCGCGGGGTACCATGCAGGAGGCATCTGCTCTTTGCATAGACCTTGCGTGCTGTTAGTGAAGGTCTGGGGGAGAGACCTGGTCTTGAGCTCTTCGTAGGTGGCTGCTCGCAGTTGTCCTTGGGGAAGGGTGCTGAGCTAGAGGCTCTTTCAGCTGGCTGAACACAGCCGATGCATTTTTATGTGTGCAGTGACTCGTCCTTCCCTTTTGCTCTGATGTAGGTGACCTTCCTCAATGAGGTGACCGAGGAATACTCGTTCTACTTGGTCACTTTCAAGGCTACGGCTCCAGGCCCCGTCAGCACTATCGAACTGGTCACCCCTATTCGGGAGAGTGTGTCCTCATCCATCAGGGTGGGCAACCCTCTGTCCATCCCGGTGACGTTTGCCACGGATTGCAAAGTGCCCGACATCAACGTTCCCCCGCAGTTCACTGTTCCTGCTTTGTCAGAGGTAGGTGCAAAGCTTGTCCAACACTCTTCTTTCTGCGGCCCTTCAGGGAGCAGGTGCTCTTTGAGGGTCTTGCTTTTCGAGTGGTGCCCTCCATGCTCTATATGGGGCTTCTTTTCAAGGGTAATAGCTCTCGTATGAATATGTTGCCTGGAGTTGGGGATTTCACCTTGATTTCCCGAGGAAGGCTGCTGGAATGCCAGCCGGTCCACTCTGAAACTCAAATTTGGCAGATGGCAAAAGGTTGCAGAGCTGTTAGGATCCTTGGAGTGTGTTGGATTGGAGATATGGTGGGCAAGTAAAGTGCAGGAATGATATTTCAGCTCCCTAATGTGGGAGTCATGGGTGAAGATATTTTAGGCTGGGAAGCTGCTGGGATAGTGCTGGAGGGCTCTTGCTTGTTCAGGACAGTCCCAAGTAAATTGTCCCCCAGCTGCAGCACGGCTCTGCTCTGCTAACTGGAGTGACTGAGGGTGGTGGGCTGCCATCCTGTGTCCCCCTGTCCCAGGCCCTGCCTTCCCTCTCTCTGTCTGACTCCAGTGGCTCTTCCATCTCTTCCTCCCAGACCAGTCTTGTCTTTGAGTACCAGCCCTTGAAAGTTGGGGAGAGCACAGGGCACCTGGTGCTCCAGAGCAGCGACTTGGGCTCTTTCTGCTATGAGCTGAACCTGAAAGCCACCGCCAGCAGGCCCGAGAAGCCACTCTACTTCTGCACCGCGCTGGGCTCTAACCAGACCATGACTGCCAAATTCATCAACTACATCCGGCAGAAGACAGACTATGTCCTTCAGGTGCCCCAGGCCACCCCACACGCTCCCCCTTAGCCCTTGCAGCAGAGAAGGAGCCCTGCCGGGCAGCAGGGTGGGAGGTAGCTCATCTTGTTGGTGTCACCGTGTTCCTTTGGGAGCTTCTGCCCCTCCGGTTTGACCTGGGCTAACCATGGCGGGAGCACAAGGCTCTTCCCACCACACCTGAGCCTGTCCCCGGCTGGACTGTCCGTCCCTCTCTGCTGTCCTTGTTGGAGCTGCTCTTGCAGGTCCTTTGGAGCTTGGACTTCCAGGTTACTGCCAGAAGTAGCCCAGGGCTTAAGGTCCCCCATGGTTTGGCTTGCGGAGTTGTCCCTCGGGGGAACATTTGGGTGTCCGTATGGGTGCCCACGTACGGGTGGGGTGGGTGCCCCCACGGTGCTGCGTGACGTGGGGCACCAGGGCTGCATCTGCTTTGGTGACCCCCCCGCCCCCGTTGTTGTCTTCCCCTGTGCAGATCGACTGCGCCGATTTCCAAGCGGAGAAGACGCTCAGCGTGGCCCCGGCCAGCGTGGGGGGCTCGGAGGTGAGCGTGGAGGTGACGCACGAGCCGAGCGCGCTGGGCGCCACGCGGGCGACGCTGCTGCTCTCCTCCCCGCTCGGCGGCGACTACGCCATCCCGCTCTTCGGCCTCGCCGTCCCGCCCAAGCCGCAGGGCCCCTTCCACATCCGCGCTGGCTCCAGCACCTCCATCCCCTTCAAAAACGTCTTCCCGGAGCCCGCCACCTTCCGCTACGCCGTGGAGGACCCGGCGTTCGCCGTGCGCGCCGCCGAGACCCTGCGCCCCAAGAAGAGCATCTTCATCACGGTGTCCTTCGAGGGCAGCCCGGGCGGCAGCCGCGCGCCCCTCACCAGCCGCCTCGTGGTGTCGCGGGTGGGCGCCGCCGTCTCCTGGGTCTTCTACCTGCGCGGCGTCACCCCCGAGCGCTGAGCCGGCCGCCCCGCGCGGCCCCGGCTTCCCCGGCGACAACATGGCGCTTGCAACGGCCTTAACCGAGTGGTGACTCCTTGCTCGAGGCGCCGGGGGCCCTTGCGCGGCCGCCTGGCCCCGCTCTCCTCTCGGGCCGCGGGCGGGCGGAGGCGG
>VZSV01000154.1:907799-945543 GCA_013398735.1 Nothocercus julius
GCCGCCCCTTGCCCGGTGGCTCCGCGTGCCCCGGCGCGGTGGCTTCCCCGGGGGCTCAAGGCAGCCGAGAGCTGCGCGGCCCTGCCTCCCGCCGCCGCCTCGCCGGGGAAGTCACAGAATCCCCAGGGTTGGAAGGGACCTCTAGAGATCAGCTGGGTCACCTAGAGCCTGTGGCTCAGGGCCGCGTCCAAGCGGGTCTTGAAGATGGAGGAGCCTCCAGCACCTCCCTGGGCAGCCTGTGCCAGGGCTCTGTCACCCTCACTGCCAAGAAACGTTTCCTAAAGTTCCTGTGGAACTTTTGGTGCTTCAGTTTGCGGCCGTTTCCTCTAGTTCTGTCGATGGCCGCCATCCTCCTCCTCGCTGCCTCCCCTGAGGTACTTACAGACACCGAGCAGGTCCCCTCTCACCATGAAATCCCTGAAGACCCCGTCTGAGAAGAGCACGAGGAGGAGGAAGAGCAGGACGAGCCCTCTCCGCAGCTGCGCAGGTTTAGTTCAGCCCAAAGCCACCGCAGTTCGCCCACGTAAACGCTGCTCCCGCGGCTCCCGGGTGGATTTGCCCCTGCTTGGCTAAGGTGCCCCCCGCGGTACGAACAGCTCCCAGAAACACGGGTGCCCTGCGGTGCTTCGGGGCGCTCCCTGCCTCGCCGGCCGAGCCTTTCCCGCAGCCTTTAACCAACGAGGGAGGTGGGTCAGGTTGTTCCTATTCAAAGAGAAGACCCTGTTGGTTAAACCTGGATTGCGGCAGCATTGCCATGGGGGCCTGCGCTGCCGGAGCTCAGCACGCGTCCCTCCTGCCAGAGCATCGTGTCGGTAGCACTGGAGAGCAAAGCTGGTTGCCCCAAAACAGCAGATCCCGACAGGGGTTGGGGCTGCTGTAAGACCCAGCTTCTGGGTCCCTGTTGTGTAGGGACCTCCCTGGCTTGCAAAAGGGGGTGACTGGCCAGCATGTCCATCTAGGAGAGGGCAGCGCAACTTTTCCTTCCAGCTCCGTGCGGCTGGGCAGAGGTTTGGCAGTGCCCAGGGCGGGCCCGCAGATTCGCTGCTGAGGCAAATGCTGCGTGTCACAACTGCCCGAGCTAAGCCCAGGGGCAAAGCAAGAAGTGTATAAACGTGGGAAACTTTCACGCCTTTGTCTAGAATTAATGTAGTCCCTACGCGTAACGACCCGTGCGCGTGCCTCTTGCACAGAGACCCGAAAAAAAGAGGGGAAAAAACTGAGCTCTTGCATTGGCCGGGAATCGAACCCGGGCCTCCCGCGTGGCAGGCGAGAATTCTACCACTGAACCACCAATGCTCCAGCTGTGGGCGTGCGCGTGCACAGCTGCCTCGGCGGCTGCACGGAGCCACGAGGAGCAGCCGGGAGCTCCGCGGGACGGAGCCCTCCCTGTCTTCTCCGGGCTCTTCAGCGTTTGCAGCAGCTGTACACGGCGAGCTGGTCGCAGCCGCCCCTTGCCAGGTGCCTGAGCTTTAGCAGCCTCGTCCTCGGCTTTGCATGAGATTAAGGACTTGCTGATGCTGCTGATAACGCCGGTGCAGCTTGGCCGGGACGAGGGATGCTTGGTGACCTAACCCTGGGGCTGAGTGACCTGTTCCACCGTGCAGGGGACAGCAGGGTGGCAGGGAAGTGGAGGCCATGGGCATCACGGTGTCACTGGCAGCCCTCAGGGTACAGAGGGGTGCGCAGGTCGAGAAGGGAAGGTTGAGATCAAACCTGGGTAGGTCTCTTAAGATGCAGGATTCCAGCATGGGAGATTGCTGTGGGTTTGTCCTGAGCCTAAACCTTTCAGCTAGGGCATCCACCACCCTCCTGTGCCCTGTGAGGTGGTCCTGCAGTGCCTGTATTGAACTAAAAACCCTGGGACTCCAGGGTTTTTTGGGAGCTGCAGGTTCCCAGTTCACAAATGTTGCTGCAGCTGTGGGTACAGCCCCTTCCTGCACTCTTTCTGGAGGTTTGGGAGCAGCATGTGGATGGGTAGCTGCTGTTGAACATGAGGGTGGTTGAGGAGAGCTCTTCCATGACACAGGAAAGTTTAATTTGTAGGTTGCTTGAACGTTACCTGTTCTGGTATCATTTTGTGTTTTGATATTTGGCAGAGGCAAAACTCAAAACCCCTGTTGCAGAGAGCATGGGCTATTTTCCTGGATGAGGGAAGCAGGGAGCTGACCCGGGAGGTGATCTACCTGGCTGAACTAGACTTTCGGGCCCAGACGATTGCATCAACTGGAATCTAAAGTTGCCTTTTGCTTTCCTCTTCCCTCCCCAGGCTGGTGCGTGAGTTTGTGGCTCAGAACAACACATCCCAGATCAAACACGTGATCCAGATCCTGTCGCAGGAGTTTGCGCTTTCTCAGCACCCTCACAGCCGGAAAGGGGGGCTCATTGGCCTGGCCGCCTGCTCCATCGCCCTGGGCAAGGTAGGAGCAGGCGTTGTTGGTGTGCGGACGTTGTAGCAGAAGAGCTGCTGCTCCTGCAGGGCCTGCCTGCTGGGAGAGACACCCTAGCTGCCCCAGGGCTCTGTGAACTGCCCTCCTGCCACACGTGAGAGCTGCACCTTGTGCTGCATCATGTGAGGAGGGTGTTGGAAAGCTTCCCGCGTGGCCTTTCAGCACAGGGCTGTGTCCTAGCCTGGCTTGCAGAGATGCTGCACAGAAATGGTCTAAGTGCATCCGTTTATCCTCTGCCCAGCCGCTGGGTTTTGGGAGATCCTTGGTGGTGCTGCAGCTGAGCTCTCTTCCTGTTCAACTTCAGGCCTTTTTGATCTCTGTTCCTGTTTTAAATCTCTTTGGAAGTGCAAAAGGCAAATAATTTTGTCAGTTGAGGAGTGCTGACATAGTGTCCCCTTCTGCATGTACCCCTGGTTTTGACAGGGGCTGGACATGAGATGGACAAGAGTGTGAGTCATTTTGGTAGGAAGCAGAATGTATATCAGAAAAAACAGAGCTTGGGAAAAGCAGACCATCCCTGTTGGAAGAGCTGAGGTACATTTTAGTCCGTTTAATTCCATTCTAACCAGTGTCACGTTGAGCTGGAATGAGTATTTTCAGGCCTCGCGTTAATTGCTTTTCCTGCGTGAGCAGTGCTGGGTTCTGCCTTCGCCCCGAAAGGTGCAGGCTGCAGGAGTGACCCCCTGCACCTCCTGCAGAGCACGGCCTCGGCCCAGGGCGGTCCCTGCTGCAAGGGCTGCCGGCGCCTCCGCGGACAGAGGAGTAGCTTTTGGTGGCCTTGAAGAACACGGATAAAGCTGCCGGTTTTATCAGTCTTTTTTCTTAGTCTTTAGTCTGGTAGTCTAGACGTTGTTGATTTTCATACTGATTCTTTTGCCGGGTGTGTAGTAAACGGTACCTGTTTCCCCAAAGGAAGTTTTGTTAACTTCAAAACAAGCTAAGCTCCAGCCTCCACCCATGTCTGTGTGAAACTCCTGTTCTGCTGGCAAATCCTTAAAGAAAAGCCCTTAGGGGGTGAGGGAGGGCTCTTTGGTGAATACGTTTGCTTGTGGGCAGGGTCAGATTCTGCCTCGTGTGGTTCTTTTACGGTGCAAGAGAACGAGCTTCATCTTTCAGGATGTACTTAACTCCTTGGGCTGCTGCGGCTCCTTGTCCTTAGGCAGCTACACACACAGAAACTGCCTGTTTTCGCGTAATTTGAGCCCGGACTGAGCTGCTGTTTCTGGAGCCGATGAGGCCAGAAGGTGCTTTGGGTGCTGCTGTTCTTCTCCCAAATGTGTGTGACCACCTTCTTTGTGCTCCTGTGCTTAGGTGTGCACAGCATTCTGTTGTGTACTGCTTTGCCTGACTTAAACCAGCTGCCTGATTGTAGAAATGCTGTCTGATGACCAGCTGCTGGTGTCTTTTGGCTTTGCCAGGAGTCTGTGCTCATCCTGGCTTGGAGGGAAGAAGGAGGCAGGGCTAGGTACCTCTGTGGGCCTCTCTGCAGCATAGCTAAATGGTTTTCTTTTTGCAAAAAAGCCCCTCTCGCTTTTAAAGGTGCTTGGAGCAGGTGACCGGAATACTTGATACGACTCCACAGATTTGCACATCTTTGGGAACCAAAATCAGCCAGTGCTGTGGGAATAATTACTTGAAACAGTTCTCAACTTGCCCACGGAACTGCCACCGTACCTGAGTAATAAAATCAGAGCACGTGTTACCAGTGAACTAGGCCTGAAGGGTTAATCATCTGGGATGCAGTTCAGCAGCGGGCTTGAACTGTAACAGAGGCTACTTGCTTGGTTTCGTCCTGTTCTTGCTATAAATTCAGCCACCTCTGCTCGTGGGTATCGGTCACACAACGTTGCTGTAAACTAACCAGGCTTGGTCTGTCCCACCAGGACTCCGGGCTCTACCTGAAGGAGCTGATTGAGCCGGTGCTGACGTGTTTCAACGATGCTGACAGCCGGCTGCGGTACTACGCGTGTGAGGCCCTCTATAACATTGTCAAGGTGGCCAGAGGCTCTGTCCTCCCGCACTTCAACGTGCTCTTTGACGGCCTCAGCAAGGTAAGAGCCATTTTGTTCTTGCCCTATATGATTCTATACTGAGGCTAGCTCAGTAGTAAGAAACACTGTTATCTATCTTTACCTCTAAGACCCATCTTTCCTCCTTGTTTAGTGGGCCTAGGAAACTTGTCTGACAACTGCTGTAGCTCAGGTGTTTGCAGCACTGCAGCTTTCTGGGCTGTGTAAGGTCAGAACCATGTCTGCGTGTGGCTGTCTCTGCAGCCCCTTCCTAGAAACTTGTTTCTCTGTCAGCTGAGAATGTGGCTGCTGGCACATGAAAGCCTGCCCAGCCTGGGAAAGTGGTGAGCGCTGCATTCCCCATGAGGAAACCTCTTCAGGAAGTGTCTTGGAGGCCCAATGAGGCGTTGGAGATGAACGGACTTCTCTTAGTTTCCCTAGAAACCTAGAGCAGCAGTCCCTGAGCCTGCTAGGAGCTTGGCTGCAGAGCTGAGCTTGCCCTTGGACCTGCTTCTCTAACAGCTCTTGTTTCTGCCGTTCGTAGCTGGCTGCTGATCCTGACCCAAACGTCAAAAGCGGCTCAGAGCTCCTGGATCGACTGCTCAAGGTACTTTTCTACCTCTGTCTGAGCACCTTGGTGCAGGCCATGACGCTCTGCAGGGTCGGGCACTGTTGGCACTGAGGTGGGGACACGGACACACAGCACCCACGTTCACGTGTGCCTCAGCTGGCCCTTCTTGACATGTGTGTTTTGGCCACGTTCTTGAGACCTATCTGAGGTTGCAGCTGCTAAGACCATCCCAGCACGGTCCTCTGTTACCATCAGACTGTTTCTTTCTCTCACTGGCCATAGCCTCTCTAGCTTGAGTTTGATGGCTAAGAGAGTTTGGTGGCCAACTCAGGCAGATGGTTTGAGGGGCTTGCAATGCGATGTGTGCTTTTAGTTCCTCGGAGGCAGCTCTCTGGGGAGGGTCCCCGTCCCAGACATCACAACTGCTTGTTTTGCCTCCTCTCTGCTTTCCTTCCCCCTCTCCCTTGCCTAAAAAAGCAACCAAGAGAAGTGATTTGAGCTGCTCTGTGACGAGCAGAGCTGCTGCTCTGGGTGGTGCCTTCAGTTCCACTTCCTCTTGTCTGTCTGGAAGTTTTTGCTTGTGCAGACGTCCCGGTTTCCTTTGTGTCCCTTGGAGGTAAATGGCCTTCTGCCCTGCTCCTGGTTAGCAGAACCATCACACAGTCTCTGCGTAGCCTGCTGCAAATCCTCCTGCTGGGAGACCCTCTGCAGAGCAGGGAATCTTCTCCACATCTCTGGAGCGAGCGATTTAGCTGCACGGCCAAATCCACCAAGCGTGTGGAAGGGCTTTAAAGGAAGGCCAGGGGACACTGCTGCCGCGTGTCGTTACGTCCAAGCTGCGTGGCCATGTCTGCAATGTGCCAGTGGTGCACGAACCCAAGAGCTGCCGCCCTCCTGTCCAGCCGGGCTGGCTCATCGCAAGCCGAAGCCTTCCTGTGTGCGTGCAGCGCCGTGTGCCTCGCTACCGGAGGGGCTGTTGCTTTCTCACAGCCTGAGCAAACCCCACGATTCTTTCTCCCAGGAACCGACAGCCTGGAGAACTCGCTGCTCTCTGGCAGACCTATGTGTCAGCTGCCTGTGACCGTTTTCCTGTCACATGCCTTGGGAAAGGCAGGGTGGGGGTGACGGGTTGCTGGGTGCCCCACGTGCTGGGTGGCCCTTTTGACGCTCTCTGCTTGGGTTCTACAGGACATTGTGACGGAGAGTAACCAGTTCGACCTGGTCAGCTTTATCCCACTGCTGCGTGAGAGGATTTACTCCAACAACCAGTACGCCCGTCAGTTCATCATATCCTGGGTAGGTGCACGCAGTGCTGCGTGCGTCTGCCAGCCCGCACTCTCCAGAGGCTCTGCTCTGTCAGCACCCTGTGTCTGGGCTGTTTTTTCCAGCAGACTTTTCATTTCAGTTGTTTCTTTAAAATACTAAGTCCCTGTCATGTCGCGGTTGCTGCGACTGCATCTTATTGCACTTCTGCCAGCCTGGTTCAGGGCTTTGAACATCAAGGTAACAAAATACAGTCTCAGCATTGCTTATGTAAATAGGTACCTTGCAGGCGAGAGGTTACAGTCTCCCAAGGAGCAATGCCAGGCTACTTGCTTTCGGGGTGAAAGACTGAGGTAGTGCTGCAAACCCAGCTGCAGTGGAGAGATGCTGCTCTCAAGGAGACAAGATATCTCCAAGAGATATCTCCTTGTTTCTCTGCAAGGCAAGAGCTTTTTATGCCTACAAAGACCAGGGTTTGGGGGAGGGATGGGACCTCTTGTGTGTCTGTGCTGTCTCCTGCAGCCGTTCAGGGCTGCAGTCGTTCTGAACCCTGCCCTGTTTTATAGAAGTAGATAGTAGATGGTTTACAGATGGTAGGCAGCTGCCTACCAGAGCTATGACTGGAAATGCATCAGTCCTACAGACTAAGGATGGCCTCATTCCTGTCACTCAGTTTTGAATGCTTCCCTCTTCCTCAATACTCTCAGTGCCTCAGATTTGTGCTGGTTATGTTAGTTGGCTTCTTTGAAACTCACCTGTCCTATTCTTTATTCCTTCCCTGAGTTAGATCCTGGTCTTAGAGTCTGTGCCTGACATTAACCTCTTGGATTACCTGCCAGAAATCCTAGATGGGCTTTTCCAGATCTTGGGAGACAACAGCAAAGAGATACGGAAAATGTGAGTACAGACCTAGGCCAGATGTCAATCATTTTCTTAGTTTGTTTGCAATTCAGGTTTATAACTCTGCAGCAAAAGCACATGTGGGAGGCAGAGCAATCGAGCTGCTGGGCTTGGTGGATCAAAGTGTCCCTGCCAAGGGCCTCTTCCGCAGGTTGTTTTGGCTGGGGTCTACGGGTGCCGTGGCACAAAGCAGCTCTCCTGGCTCTCTTCACTCGTTACGTTCCCAGCCCTTGCTTGCTGGGTCGGAGCTCTAGAGGCTGATGTGCCCTTCCAGGGTGGGACCTGAGCTCTGGCAGCTCGGAGAACACTCGGAGCACCCGGGCCCAGCTCGGAGAACGCTCTGAGCACCCAGGCCCACCAGGACTCTCTCCGTCGGGCCCAGCACCAAACCAGAGTGTCCCGAGTGCGGCAAAGGAGAAGCCAGAAAAGCAGCTTGCTCTTGAGATCCATTGCTGCATTCCCAAACCGAGAGGCGTTTGGAAATGCTGGAAGGGGTGGGCGCTCCGTGAGATTAGAGCACCTTGGCTCCGCACGCTGGGAAGGGAGTGACTGGACCTGTTTTGCAGGGCATCCGTGGAGAGATTGAGTTAGGTGAGTGCCGGTGCCAGGCCCCGCTGCATCCTCCCTGCTGCTCTGTTTGCCAGTGCACACACGTGTCTGGGAACGTGTTCTGCAAAGCAGGAGGGGTTGTCTGAGCCCTGCCACCCCCCGGCCCTATCCCCCCTGTGCCCTGCACTCCAGCACACACGCTCGCTTCTTGCCTTTGCGCTAAGATCTGTCCCTCAGCTAGTGTCAGGGTGAGGCTGGCATTTGCTGCGGGTGCACACGTGCCCTCTAGGATCTGCAGTCTCTGCTTTGGGCAGAGCCAGCTCGTTGCGCAACTGGAGAGCTGTGACAAATGGGGGACGATGACGCTGCACCCGCCTCGCTCTTCCTGGCCCTGTGTAGAGGCCACGTTTGCTCAGCGGGTGGCGAGGAGCGTGCAGCCTTCGCTGCAGCCCGGGAGCGGTGTCTTGGCCTGGGGGAGATGGGGACAGCAGGCTCTTCTGCGGGATGAGCGTGTACACGTTGCGTGTACACATCATGGGTCACCGGTGCCGCCGCCTCGGACACACGTAGGAGGCTGCTCTCTAACCTCTCCTCCCAGGGTAGAGGAGCGCTGACCGGCTCTCCTGCCTCTCTCCAGGTGCGAGGTGGCTCTTGGGGAGTTTCTCAAGGAGATCAAGAAGAACCCTCCCAGTGTGAAGTTTGCAGAGATGGCCAATATCCTAGTGATCCACTGCCAGGCCTCCGGTGAGTGCACAGCTGCTGAGAGTGCTGTAGCTTCTGTCTCCGTGTCGCTCGAGCCAACCATAGGTTGAGGCCCGGGCTCGGCTGTTAACTCACAGTTTCCTCCTGTCTGAAGAAGCCGCTGGAGATCCCGGTACTCGCAGGGTTGTTCCAAGGCCGATGTGCCTGGGTCACAAGGGGTGCTTTTCAGGTGGATGTTTGGGGGGAAGAGAGCCCTGCTTGTGTCTCACAGGCGGTAACACTGCAGCAGAGGCTGCTCGGATCCAACTGTTGGGGCCTTTTGCCCGCAGGGCTCCCGCTGACTCAGCGATCGCCTCTGACCTAACAGGTCCCTCCTGTCTTTATAGACGAAGGGCTTGGACGTTGTCCTTGCAAACCCTGCTGAGAGGTGGGGCCAGCAGCTCCCTGGTAGGAAATCTGCCTTCTCCGTGCTCTGGAGCTGTTCCTGCAGCTGTCCCAAGGTTGACGCGGCTGCTCTGGCACTGCTCAGTGTCCAGTGAATTCGTTTTGCTTAAGCCTAAAGATGGTCGTCTTGTCCCTTGAGTGTCCCAAGAGTGAAGTGAGCCCTTTGTTGGGCCCTGCAGAGGTCTTAAAGGCCCCAGCTGTAAGAGTGACCCAGATGCACAACTGCTACAGTGTGACAGAGCAACTATCCTTATGCTATGGACAGCATGACAGAATACCTGTAAATGAGGAAAACACTCTCAGGGATTGAACTGAGTTAACTCTGAAGTCTAACAATGACATTTCATCTCTTACCGTCGTGTCAGCTTCAAGTCTTGTCTAGCTTCTCTGGGACTAGAAGGCAGATGGAAACACTTTACTTAGGGTGTTGCTAAAGTCCAGCCAGCTCTCTAGTTTCACTTGGTACTCACCTTTCCCTCGCGTCTGCTTGGCCCATGTCTTCCAGATGACCTGATCCAGCTGACAGCCATGTGCTGGATGAGGGAGTTCATCCAGCTGGCCGGCCGGGTGATGCTGCCTTACTCCTCAGGGATCCTGACGGCTGTCCTGCCGTGCCTCTCCTACGACGACCGCAAGAAAAGTATCCTTGTCGCTCCGAGCTGCCGTAGGGCCCGCGGTCCTTACGGTGTGGACTGGACAAGCTCCGAGGCCTGAGCTTGCAAACGACAGCTCTTCTCGTTCCTGCTGCAGCCACCGGCAGGGAAGCCCCTGACTCCTGTCCTTGTGGCACGCAGAGACAGAAGGGAAGTGCTGGAGTAGGGGTCCTCTCTCCTAGGTGCTAAACGGCCCAGGGCTTGAGGTATTGGGCTGGGACAGCGTGGGTTTTGTTGCAGTGACTTTTCCACAGCTGGCCAGGTTTGGTCCCGAGCCGCGTGTGCCTGCACGTTCCTTACCCTGCCTCTCGTCAGATATCAAGGAGGTGGCAAACGTGTGCAACCAGAGTCTGATGAAGCTGGTCATCCCAGAGGATGACGACGTGGACGAGGCGAAGCAGCTGGTACCCGTGCCGGCGGAGGCCGCCTCGGATGAGACCCTCTCCAAGGCGGAGGCCGTCTCCAGCGGTGAGTCCCTGCTAGCCTGGGCCACCTGAGGTGCGTGGCGAGGGCCAAGGCGGGAGGAGAGTCCTCAGGAGACGTCCCTGAGTCCATGTGGTTCCCCGGGAGAGCTCAGGCGCATGGGGCCACTGTTCTTGGTGCCATCTTTCTGCACAGCAAGGTCGCTCATCCCACCTGGAGCCCAGGTAGTGCGGCAGCCTGGGAGCACCGCCAGCTCCTTGCCGCAATTCCCTTCGGTTCGGCCGTCAAATTGACCCCAAACTGTCATTTATGGTGGGGTGTTTAGGGTCTGTCTACAGAGGCAGTGAATAGCCCAGCTGGCCGCGGTGAGTGGTTTGGGAGCAGAGCGGCCCCGGCGTCGGCACGAGCAGAGCAGCGCGCGGGACACAGTCAGCGCAGCATTGGTGGTTCAGTGGTAGAATTCTCGCCTGCCACGCGGGAGGCCCGGGTTCGATTCCCGGCCAATGCAAACACCTTATTTTTGGGGTTTTTTTTTGAAGGCACGGAGGGGAAAATTAATGCTGTGCTGCAGCAGGGAGTCATTTTTAATTCACTAATTTTCCTGAAAAGACCTCCTTTTGTTCAGCTCCATTGCAGGCACTGCGAGAACGGTTTTCCTAATAAAAAAAGTCTAGTGCAAAATATAATTGCTTTCATACCGAGTCTCCTTTGGGTAGATGACACAGCATCTTGAAGCGTGCAGGTTCAAATAAACCTTTGATGCTTTTACAGCTGAAAATCTCAGCTCTTCTCTATCTTTCTGCTGATGTGGCAGCTTCACTGAGTGCGAATAGAGTCAGTTGGCACAAGGGGGCACAAAGAGCCCGGTTAATTTTGTTCCACTTTGCGCTATGCTTAGACCCAGTTGCTGATGGTGGCCAGCAGAGGCTCCTTGACTTGCTTAGCAGTCCGGTGCATCACTGCACCACTAGGATCCAGAGCTTGCGGAAAATCCCTGCGGGATTTCCGTTGTCTTTAAAGCTGGAGCAGCTTTGGTGGTCCTCAGCTGAGCCCTGGACTTTGTCCAGGGTAGCTCTTCAGAGACTTTTTTGTGCGCAGCAGAGGCTGGAAGAGCTGTTTGACTTCCACACAGGGTCGTGGTGCCTGCAGAGATGGCCAGGTGGCAACGTCCTGATTTGGAGTCGGCCGTTGCTGTGCTTCCTAGTGTCTTGTAGGCCCTGCGGGCTACCGAGGGCAGCTGCAGCTTGGGCTTTGCCTGCTGAGCAGGACCAGGTACCAGTTTCCTTCAGTGGCTGGTTCTAGCAGACATTGCTAAAGAGAGAGGGGATCTTCAGGAATTCTGGACTCTCTGATGATGGCTGGTGATGTCTTTGCACAAGTCCGTGCCGCTTTCTGCCTTCCCTGCATCCCACTGATGTGTCTTTTTTTTTTTTTTTTTTTTGTCTTCCCCCAGGATCTCTGGATGCCTCTAGCGACTCCAACTTCAGCAACGCCAGTGTCTTCGCAGTCACCAGGTAGAGTCTATGCACTGCTTCAAAGTGCCTTGAGAACAAGGGGAGACTTCTCGGGCACAGACCAGAGCTGGCATTAGCCGCCTGAGGCTGAGAAAAGAGGGTAGACGGTGTCGTTCCTGCTCCCTGCTGCCGCAGAGCTCTCGGCAGCAGTGCAGTCCTGCTGTCCTCCCGCAGCATGGTGCTGTGGCTCGGGCATTGGGATGCGCCCGCGCGGAGCGCAGAGCAGCTCCAGCTGCTGGAGAGGAGTCTTGGCAGTGCCCGCTGCAGCCTGTCCCCCTGCCAGGCATGGGCCATTCTGCAGACCCACGTCTGCACGCTCTACAGCAGCACCATCTCTGCCTATATCTCATCTAAATCATCCCTTCTGCAAATACACCTCTCCCCATCCAGCTCTAAGTGCATCTGGCGACAAATCCATTTGTTCTTGTAACTATTTCCTTTCCCTTGCTGCCTGCAGTTCTTTTCCTTGTAGTTCATGGTTTTCATAACTCTTCTGTGCTCCAACTGTGGTGCCCAAAGTAGGATTCCTGACTCCAGCTGCATCTTCACCAGGATGTCAAGCACCCACTATGGCTCCTCACTCATCCCACAGCAATCCTTGCCTTCCTGACACTGGCAGCTTTTCGGATTTGATCACTGCACCCTTCCCTTCCTTTTGTTCCTTTTCCTTTTCCTTTTCCTTTCCACTGCCTACCCAACTATTGCATGTTCTTTCTGGCCCACTTATTTATTTTTCCTCCTTCAAAAGTACAGATCTTCTCATTGGTCTTTCTGGATTGCATTTTATGGCTGTTAAATGGTCTCCTCACTTCTGTTGTGATCACCGAGTGAGTTCTGGCCCTGCTCTCTGCAGGCCTTGCCAGCCTCCCACCATGCTGTGTGAAGAAGACTCGGCCCTTCAAGTTTAGCAGGTGCATAAGTGGGTGTGCATCAGGTTGAAATTTGAAAGGGAGACAAAAAGAGAGACAGGAAACCAAGCGGATGGGAATGGACCCTCTCCTTGTGTTGACTGAGTCCTGGAGAGGTTGCACGCGGGGGAGAGGGAGTGAAGGGAGAGGGGCAGGGAAGGAGAGAGAACTGAAGGGATTTGGCTGCAGCATCAGTGCAGAGCCAGGAGAAGAACGGCCATCCCAGCTAAGGTCCAAGCTGCCAGGTGAGATCGGGTTTTCCTGTGTGTGGGAAAACCACGGGTGGCAGCAGGCAAGGCCACCTTAGTGTCCTCTTCCCATCTCTAACCTTAACAAGCTGCCTGAGGGAGGCTGCTGCCCCTCATCTCCGTGCTTGGTGTGCGTGTGCTGTGGGGCTTTGGCACTGGCTTGTGGGGGCTCTAAGTGCCAGCCAGACTGCTGGCTAGAGCTTGGGTTTTAGTAAGGAGAGGACTGAACTGAAACCTCCCGTGGCAGTTCCTGGGGCAAGGAGCTTCCTTGGATACTCGCCAAAGCAGCCGTCTGGATTGGTAGCTGAGGAGCCCCTCTGGGGCAGCCGCAGCTCCTGCGGAGGCTCTGGGGCTGCACCCACTGCTAAGCTGCTGGCCAAGGCAGCCGCAGGTGGGGTTGGTGGTGTCCGAAGGGCAGCGTTCACCTGCGGGGCGGCTGCTGTCTCCCTCTGCTCCCGGCTCCGAGGAAGCAGTTGGACCGAAGGAAGCAGGAGAGGAGAAGATCGCTGAGCTCGGTATTTTGGGACACGCGTTTGGCGCGGTGCCGGGCTCACCCGAGGGCTGGAGGAGGACGGCTGCGTGCAGGGGAGCTGGCGGCCGCTCGCAGCCGCGACTGCCCCCCGGGGCCCGAGAAGCAGCCTGTGGGCCGAGTGCCCGCTGGGCGTCAAGGCAGGACTGCAGGAAGCAGGTTTGTTCCTTTAAAAAGCTGGAAGAGGTACAGACTGAGGAAGTTGCAGCTGCCTTCTCGGATGAAGTCACTCCTTGCTTGCATTTTTGCTCGTTCCCCGCTCTTCCTGCGCTTCCCTCTCAGGAGCGAGTGATGAAGCGTGGCCCCGTGCCAGGTGTCGAGCTCTCACGCCCCTTCCCCTGCCCTCCCCATGCCGTCATCTGCACGGAGATAGCACTGAAGCACCGTGAAAGGAAGAGTACCTAGTTCAGGAGCAGGGGAGAAGAAAGCTGTATAGCATCATGTCCAAGCGGCTAAAGATGCTTTCCAAGAATGCAGAAAATGACTAGGTCTGAATGCTTGATAGATGGCTGTTGGGCATGTTCCTATGGCAACAACGTGACCCTCCTCGCTCCTAAAACACATTGTTTGTGATCCAAAATGCTTCCGCAGTCATTGCCAGCTTCCCTTGGAGGGAGCTTCCTGGTGGCATTAGCTAGAAAATTGGGACTGACTCTCTGCTGAGACAAAAATTGGCTCCCAGGAGAGCCTGGCTGTGCAGGGAAGACCGGAGTGGCTCAGAGGGCTGCCCCACCAGGTTGGGATTCCTGCTCTTGGCTTCTGCAGAAACTGGAGTTTAATCTAATATGTGGACCAGAGAAAAGCGGGAGCCTTTCTGTAGTTGCTGTTGGTCCAGAGATCACGATCAAAGCTCAGAAGAGGAAGGGAAGGTCAAACTGTGGCTGCTGGAGCAGAATCCCAATTTCCTTCCTTCAGTATGAAGTCCTGAAAAAGATGGTGTGGATACTTGTCCTGTCTGTCCTGTGTCTCTGGGCCAAAACGTCTGGAGACTGTCGCATTTAGAATAGCCTAAAACACAGTGTTTCAGTGGATGAAGATTTGAGACGGTCAGTCTGAGGCCGTTTCCCAGCCAGGCTGCTGGGCCCACGGGCAGGGCTGGCCGGCCAGTCCTCGGAAGGGCTCCCGGTGTGGCCTGCGTTGGGTACAGAGAAGTTGAACACGGGCGATGGCCAGGGGCTTGGACCACGGCGGGAGGACTTGGAGCTCTCTACCCTTGACCCGCTCAAAGGCCAGGCCTGGCCTGGGCTTTCGCCTCCAACCGGGATGAGGAAAAGTCAGCGGTGGCCACGGGCTCGTTGTAACACGCTAACCCCGGAGGAGGTGCCGGGGCCGCGTTAGTCCTCTGAAGCAGCAGAAGAGAAACTAGGGTAGTGGGTTAGATGGAAGCGATTGCATCTGACATCTGGCCTGCCACAGATGTTGACGCTGGGAGCCTGTGTGACAGGCCGAGAGGATTGTATTAAAGCGATGCCATTACCGTGGCGCTCCCGCTCGGGGCTGCCTGCGGATTAGGAGCAGGGACGCACGGGCGAGCTGGGAGCGGCTGCGGAGCCGCAGCTGCGCTTGCTGCACGGGACGGGCATCCTCCTCCGCCGAGCGACCCGCGTGAATCCGGTGCCCTTCCGTCCCGGAGCCGGCGGTCCCTTCGGGCAGCGGGCGAGCCGGAGGCGCCGCGGGCGCAGGGGCCAAGCCGTGCGTGCCGTTGTGCTGAGCTGCCTGCGGCTTTTCCTCCTCTAACACACCAAACGTGCTGCAAATGCTGCTCTGCTGCCGCCCTCCTCCCTTCGAGCGATGGAGGGCGGCGATGCCGAGGACACCTCGGAACCGAGCAGCCCCTGCAACCGCGCTCCCCTGCCCTGCACCCTCCCTTCCAACCTCTTTCCTCTGAAAATACTGGGCACGTTTCCCTTGTTATCCCGGGGCTTTTCTCTCGTGCACAGGCAATGCGTATTTTGGCATATTGATGTAATCGGGTCAAGGATTTGTCAAGCAGGAGCTTCTCCCTCATGCCGGGTGGATAACAGGCTGATTCTGCAGGAGAACTAGCCCTGCTGGAAAGGGAGCCGTGAGATCAGCTGCAGGGCCGCACTTCCCGTGCGGCTGCGTGGACACGAGTACCAGGACAAGGGAGGGAGCAGGAACACAGACAAGGGAGAGACGTGCAGATTCAGAAACAGAGCTTCAGCCTGGCCAAGCTCCCTGTGATGCTGTTCCCTAAGAGAGTCCCTCTCCCAAAGTCTCCTTCCTCTGCTTGTATCGGGACCTCTAAGAGGAAGCTTCCCGAAAGGCCGGGACGCATCCGTCCTTCCCCTTGCTTCTGCACGTTTGATCATGTGGCCCTTGGCTGTTGTTTGCAACATCAAAGCTAAACTCATTCAAACTCCGAATGCAATTTGAAGGTGCAAACATCTGTTACGTGATAGAGATCAAGGAGCCTGATAATGCCGAGCTATTAGGGGACAGGGCCTCCTCATCTTGCCCTTATAACGTGTGTCCTGGAGAAGCTCAAACCCTATTAAGCAGCAGTTCTCCTTGCAGATTATACTAGGAGAAATTTCCCCGTTAGGATTTCTTATCAAGCTCGATGCAGAGTTCTGCGCACACCAGGATGACTGCAAAATTTCAGCCCAGCTTGGACTAATTTACGAGCTTGGGTAGGACAGGAGTGACTTAGCCCTAGCTCTTCAGCGCAGCTCTCTCGGAGGTCTGTTCCTAGCATCTTCTCAGAGCTGGGTTTTCGGTGAGGCCCCACTGTAATGTGACCTCTTCTACTTGGGGGTCTCCTGTCCATGGTGAACAGTGGCTGTTGGTTGACAGGGTTTGGGGTAACAAATGGAGAGCTTTTTGGCACAGCCCGAAGGATCTGCGGCTCCGTAAGCATTATAAAGGAAGGAGTATCCTGGTGATCTAAGCCACTGCCAGCCAGGGCACCGTCTGCAGCCCTCGCTGGGAGTCTGCTGGGCTGAGTGGAGCCGAGTGCTCTCGCCTGCTTGGGCGTCTCCGTGAGGCGAAGTTTGAGTTGGAGACGTTCTCTGGAGATGTTTGAACTGGGTGGCTTAACTTGCATTCCGAAAGCAGTTTTGGACCTTAGTTTGTCGCCTTAGTTTTTGTTGGTTTTGGTGTGCTGCTGTATCTCTTGCTGTTTCCCTTCCTCGTAGCTCTTGTCAGAAGCTACTTACATCATGGGCAAACCTACGCGCTTTTGCTTATGGTATTTTACTGCTCGTGTCCTTCCCGTCGGCCCAGAGCAGATATTAAAAAGATGTAAAGAAACGTAAAGATGAAAAGTAGCAGTAAGGAGCAACAGACCAAACGTAGGTGAGGCTGTGGAGTGGGAGGAGTAGGGAAGGCAGGGCAGCCAGGCCAGGGGCAGTTGCTGTAGACATCTGGGTGTTGCCACTCTCTTTTCTTAGCTCCTCTCTCCTTTTTGTGCAGCTCCGAGAGGATCCCGGTGACCCTGAACCTGGATGGAATAGTGCAGGTGTTGGATTGTCACCTCCATGACACATCTATTGGGATGATGACTAGAATTGCAGTCCTGAAATGGCTCTATCACTTGTACATCAAGACTCCTCGTAAGGTAAGTCTGGGGCTCAGCGTGGGAACCTATTGCTTCCTCTTGGGACTAGGCTGCTCCTCCCAGTATATTTGTGTTGGAAAGGGGTATCCAGACTCAGCCTTTCATCTCTGCTCCAGTGGGATCTGGGTCTGGAACACCTGGAGGTACTCCAGGAAGGTGAAGAGCCATTGAGTTACAATGGGACCTTAGCTGGAGTAGCACAGCATCATGGAAGGTTTAGCAATAAAACATGGGAGTGGGAGGTGGTTTGCAGTGAGTCCTGAGGCCAAAGTCAGTCAATGGAATATAGCTCTGGCATGACCATACAGGGAAAGAGTTGGATGCCTGGCTCCAGCGATGGCTCTCGATCCTTGTGGCCATCATCAACCTTCGTGACCTCAGTCACGGGTCTTGTGGCTGTCGTCCTGAACGTGTAACTGGTCCAGCTGTGCTGAGCCACCCCCAAAGCACATCTGTCTTCAGATGTACCCTAAACCACCTAAGTTTCTGTACGTGGCCCAGGGCAGGCTTTTAGAGAGGGGGTTGCTGTCAGTCCCTCCTGGGCAGGGAAAAGAAGTGACCCTGTATCCTTAACTAACAATTTTGCCTTTGAATTGTCTGTAATTATCTTGGTAGCATCGTAACCAAACGTCTACATGCCTTTCCTGTGGAGGCTTTCTTGGCAAAGGCTCCTAGATACTTAGCTAGCTTAAGAGAGAAGCAGAAGATAGAAAACGTTGCTGAAGCTTTCAGCAGCCTCCCATGGTGCAGGAGGGTCCTTGGCATGTGTTGATCTGGCCTGTGTGACTGAATCCATCTATCTTCCTGGTTCTAGATGTTCCGCCACACCGACAGCCTCTTCCCCATTTTGCTCCGGACTCTCTCAGATGAGTCAGATGAGGTGAGTACTGCGGAAGCCCTCGGGGCGGCTCGTCACCTTCGGATCCATCCGAACTTGGGTTCAGCTTTGTCTGGGACAGTCGGGTTGAACCTAGGGCTTTCCTGAGGGTTGGCCAGCGTTGCGTTGCCACTGGGGAGTTTAGACCTCTTGGCTGAACTAATTGTGACCCAGCTTGGCTTCCCTGAGCCCGCAGATGACAGGCCACCCTCGTGCCCAGCTGCAAGTCCTCCTACCTCCATTAGACAAGTGTGCTGGGCCTTCAGAAACAAGGCACTGCTGTTTGCATGAGGCAGCTCCGCAGAGGCCACCACTGGAGGGGCTCAGTGTCACCTTTGCCTGGCTGGAGCTGCAGGAATGCCGAAGAGCTCCATCATTGCTTGGGTTTCCCCAGAGACCCGCTGCCGAGCTCGCCCCGGCAGAACCCGCTGCAGTTTGATGGAAGCGGCAGCGCGAGAGTCGTCCTGCCCGAGGCCTTACTGAGAGCCACGTGATTTAAGCTGCTGGTTACGTTGGTTTTGTTTTTTCTTTTTCTCCCTCCAGCCCCTTGCAGTGTCCTTTGACTCAGAACTCAGACACTACCTCATAGTCTGTGTCAACATGCCTCGAGACATCCTCTGAGCAACCCCGCGGGGCCCGAGCGGCGCGAACGGCCGCGCGAGGGGAGCTCTTGGCGAGCGCGGCCACCGCGTTGGCCCCGTGCGCTCGCGTTTGGAGCAGGGCTCGGGAGGACCTGTCGCGTGAGTGTCCAGGGCTTACGTTGACCCAACCGCCTGCGCTTTGCGGGGGGACGTAGACACACGCAGAGCGGGCCGGTTTGCTGACCCCTTGCTCACGGGGACCCGCTGCCAGTGCAGTCACTTAAATAAGGAGGACCCCACAAAGAGCAGGAGAGCCTGAGCTTCGTGTGCTGGGTGGGATGCTCCCCATCCTGAAATGCTGCAGTTCTTTTGCTCCCTTTCTCCTTCTTCCCCTCTTTTTCCCATTCCATTCCCCTCCAAATCATTCTCTCTTTCTTCCCCTTCTAGCACATTTTTAGTGTTTGGGCAGAATGCTGGTAGTTTTGGCACGCAGCTGGCCCAGAGACTGATAGCACTTCTACCATCAGCGGGCCTGCCTTTAAGTACATATTGCACAGACCTGCAAATGGTCCTTGACGTTCTCCCAGGCCAGAGCTTCCTGGTGGATTAAAAATCCTGCAATATCTGCTTTGGTTTGCATGCTCAGGGCATAGTACCCTAACCCACGATAAATCCCGTGCATAAGGGGATTGCGGAGAGAGGAGGGAAGGGACTAAGTAATAGCAAGGGAATGACTTGCACTTGCACAGGCAAGTGACTGCCTGGCCACTTTCCATACCCTGCTGCTTACGATGCACACATTTCCAAAAGAGTCCCCGAGCACACATCTGCCTTTGCAATGCTCTAGAAAGCCTGCATCTCGCAGATAGTCTCTCCAGCTTGGCAGGAGCTTGCAATGAGTCATGTTGCAATTACACTGCTTATTAATATTGGGAAAAAAACAGTGAAGAAAGGACCCTGGTGATGCATTTCCTCCATGTGACATAACTGGGAATGGCTCAAAAGTAATTTTAAGCTGATTTATTTAATCCTGTCTTCTATTTATTTAAATCTTTTTTTTTTTTAAGGCAATCCATAGACAAGTCGATCCATTAAACGTCACAGCTCAGTTGGCTCCTAAACAGATTTGCTGCTCTCCACAGGGAAAATAGGAATGACCAAAACAGTAGGGTTTGAAGCGGGGGAGGTGTTTCTGGTAGTGATGAGAACAGATTTAAAAAGTTAACCTGAAATGTCCATGCCCTGTTAGAGTTAGGGGTGTGGGGTCCTCAAACCATGATAGTTCTGCCTTGGGTTATTCCCTGTTCTCGGGAACGTTGTGGTATTTGTGTGCGCGCTCTGGTTGCTCTGGAGCAGATTGGGATCACGGGAGCTCCGAGCAAATGGGCTGGGAACTGCCAGATGAGTGCGGGGGTTAGCTCTGCAGTCCTGAGACCATCGGATCGCAGCGGTAGGAATCCGTCCCTCTCCCGGGCTGTGCTCCATGGGTCGTGTGTGCACCCACCTTGAGCTTTTCCCCTGTGTCTCACCCTGCTTTGCTGCCTCCCCTGGGCAAGTTGGCTGCACGTTCTCTCCAGCAAGGCTGGACATCCTCTTGGTGCATCCTCAGAGCTCCTGCCTGATGTAAACCCCGCTGTCGCTCTCCTGCTGCACCTCAAGCCGTCCTGGAGCGGTTACCGTCCACCAGCTTGTCACTGAAGGAGAACGTGGCTTTGGAGGGTCCATGTGAATCAGGGATGGGTATCAACCTGAAAGACCATGCTTGGGTGCCTTACTTTCAGGCTGGTCCTCCCGAGCCGCTCTGAGTCTCTCCGTGCACTTGCCACCAAGAGTCTGGCCCAAAGCGAGGAGCGACCTGCGTTGCTCGAAGCCCTTTGAGTCGTGTCTGTGCTTCGCGTTTGAGTAGCGCAAGGTGTTGCACCACCTCCACCGTGCCGAACATCTCCGGAGACGTCTGTGGAGCACTGAGTCAGCTCTGCCTCCTCAGCTGCTCCTCTTCTTACCCACTTCTCCAGCACCAATAAAGAAACGGTCAAGGGATCTAGTTAAGGATTCAGAAACGCCGTGCAGCCTGGAAAAGTTGGAGCAAAGCTGGAGCAGCACTTCCCTTTGATATGTGGAAGCAGCAGACAATAGTGAGGATACAAAATTCATACCACTAAGATCTTAAACTGCTGCACTGCGTCGCCTCGTGCAGGTTCAGCACGCCCTTCCTTGGCAGGGAGATGCTCTTTCCCACACTTGTGCATCTGCTTGAGGTCTGGCTTTGAAGGCAAGCTTTAAGAGCCCTGGTTAAAATGTGATGTGGCTAAAAGCTTGCCTACAAGTCCAACACAATTCCCGTGGAAACGTATTTTGCTGCACAAGCTGTTCCTTCCTGTCGCTGTGTGAATCCTGCAGCCCTGGCACCTGCCTGGGAGAGCTTGGAAAGGAGATGCTAGGAGAAGCAAAAAGGAGAATTTTCACTGTCAAAACCCGCATGCCCTTCGGGATGATGCGTCCCAGGTTAAACGCCCTGGTGATGACGGGCACTGCTTGAAGAAGGTGCTGCTCTTCAGGCTATCTGAAGCCCTGACCACAAAGGTGCTTTCTAATGCTGCTGTGGGCTCACTTGGTTCTTCCCCCAGCGGGATCCCGCCTGGCACGTCCAGGTGCGTGAGGCAGGCAGTGCAGGAATTCCCAAGAAAAACGTATATCCCTGGCATTTTCCAAAATGGGGTCATTTCCCTACAGTTGAGCCCATTCCCTTTATATTCTTACCTTTCTTACCTGCTCCCATCCCTCTTGCTGTGGGTTGGAAGTTGTGCTGGGACTTCTGCCTGACTCGTGCAGGAGTGATGCACTGGAGGTGGAGCTGGTGCCCGTTGAGGGGCAGGATGGACACCCGCCTTCCTCTAAGCTCTGCTAATCTGAGAAGCTGCCTGCGTCGAGGCAGTCGCTCTGAACACAGCAAGGAGATCCGAATGGTTTCTGAGCTTACTGTTTGTATCCAAGATCTTCCTTCAGAAGGCTGCTCCTGTGCCATTAAAACCGTGGAAAGTGGGTACCCTTTCCCTGAGAGGTGCTACGTGAACCTGGGCAGAAGTAGATGCTCCCCTGCCCCAGGCACTTGCCGTGGTCTTGGACAAGCTGAGCTTGTGTTTTATTCCCCATTGGCAGAAATGGGATGGGAAAACAAGTGCCAAGATGACTGTGAGCATAGGAAATACTGTCTGTGAGCAATATCGCTCTCGCCGGTCGCATGAGCAGCTCCTTTGGAGATGAGGGTGGAGGAAACGGGATACCGAGGAACAACGGCGGTGCCAAAAAGGACCGAGCAGCAGCACGAGGCAGGAGAGCGATGCCAGCGCCGCCCGGCTCTCGGGCAATCCTGCAGGTTCCTGCCCAGCTGGGTCTGCTCTCCCCACATCAGTCCCCTCCCGCCACGGGCTGTCAGCCGTGTCCCATCTTTATTGGCGTTGGAAACGTCTTCGAGAGGACCTGGAGCAGTGCGGTCACGTGGAGCTACTGCGTGTCGTGTTTGGTCCACGTCCACCTAGTCCGCGTCCACCGCTCTTGCCGTGGAGGCGGCGATGGCCATGAACGTGTGCGAGACTTTCTGTCCTCCAGCCGGCATCTCTGCGACACGCTGAGATGTTTTGTCCCTCTCTCAGGTTGCCAAGATTAAGGAGAGGAGAAGGGCAGAGGAGGAATCCCCGCTAATTGACATTTTGATGAGGCATCAGATCCTTTTTCTGCGTGGTGCTGCACCAATATCCACAGCTCTCCTTTACTTTTAACAGCTCCGCCATGCACCATCCTTCCTGCACGTCTTGCTGCTGCCAAAACCTGGTTTCTGGCCTCTTCTCTGAGCTCTGCTGTCACACTAAATCCTGGCAAGCTTCTCCCATTGCGCCTCTGATTCCCAGTACAATGAAGCTGAACAAAAGCTTGTGCCGACGTGAATAGCAGTCTTAGTTTGGTTTGGTTTTTAGTCTTGCTCTGTTGGTTTTAGGTCCATTGTGCTCCAGCTCCCAGCCTTTAATTTGCCACGGCCGAAATATTGCGGCCCCATGCAAAGCAGGGAGCCCAAAATAAAGGCCGTGGCGTGGAGAACACGGAGGACCTGAACATGACCCGCAGTTCACTTCCTCGCTCTTTTGTTCGGGGCTTGGGCGCTGCTTTAGTTGCTGTTGGGGCACCTGAAGTGCTCTCGGGGACAATCCGGTCCCCAGCAACCCCTGTGGGTTGGTGGGTGGCAGCCCCAGTGCGGCCGGGAAGCGGCTCCGCTGCTGGGGGGGACAGCGTGGGGCACGGGGTGCTTGGGCCAGGGGTGCCGCGTTCAGGCCGACTTTGCGGGTTTGCCGGCAGCCCTCCGGCAGGGAGGCTCCCGGCTCACGCAGCAGGCTGGAGGGACCATGGAAAAGGCAGGGGCACTGGTGGGAAGGACGATCCGTGCACCTTGTCGTGCAGGGCTAAGAAGTTCCTTGAGGCAACTGGGAGCTGCAGGGAGCTTCTTGGCTCAGCACCAGGTTAGGACCGTAATTACATTGCTATTGATTGAAAAGTAAGAGCTGCCCTATGTGCAATTTATACCTACCGCAGGTTGTTTGGAATACGTGCGCTGGCAGCCTGGGCTCGAGGCAGTTTGCAGGAGGTGCTCCTCGCTTTCCGAGGGCATGGTGCAATGCCGGTGTGTCCCGGCGTGCCGGCGGGCGGAGGCGCTGTGCCAGGGGCCGCAGGAGCCGCGGCAGGCGATGCCTGCGCCCGGGAGCTCCACCAGCTGGGAGGAAGATCCAGGGCACGGGATTGGGAGAGCTTGGCCTTAGGGACCCTTGCGTGACAGTGTGCCCAGGGCTAAGAGCTGACCGAGCGGGCTCTTCTGCCTCCCGCTGGGGATGCCGAGCAGGGCGCGCGGGCCGCGGGCGGCCGCAGCCTCTGCTGGCCCCGCTTTGCTCCGTGCAGCCCCATGGAGCGGCTCCCGAGGGAGGTGCGGCGAGGGCGCAAACGGCAGCGAACGCTCTGCACGTCCCGACACGCGGGGCTCGCGCCTGAGCCGGGAGGCTCCTGCTCGCGCCGTCGGAGCATGGCTGGACGCGGCTCCCCACTCCGTGCCCGTGCCTCCCTTCCGTCCTTGCACGGGCTGCTGCTTCCCTTGGGAAGAAGCTGGAAAAAAACAAGCTCTCTGGCATCCTGCGCAGCGCCTGGCATCAGGTGGCGCGTTAAGCTCCCCGGGCACTAATTAAACACATTTAAAGAGCTGCTGCGGGCTGTGACAGCGCCGCGGCGCGTTGGGTGCTCCCTTGGGCACCGCTCGGGTCGGCCCGGGACGGAGGCGGCCGCGACCTTCCTGGGACAAAGCGCGCTCGTTGCCGGAGCCTGCGGAGCCAGAGCGGTCCCGCGGGGCTCGCGTTGGCCGTGGCAGGAATGGCCGGCACGGCGCCGCCTCGCAGCGCCCCGCGGAAGGCGCTGCTATCGGATCGTGCAACCAGAGCAAGAGGCGAATTAACCTGACCTAGATCAGGGAACAGGAGGCACCTGCAACTCCCTGGTTTCCGTGGCCTCAAAAACTAGTGCGCTCGAGGCCCCGCGGAGAGAGCAGGAGTGTCGCCGCTCACCGCCTTTCTACTAGCCCTCCCCTCCTATTGCTGCCTTCTCGTCCCCAGGGCCGCCGCGGCCATGTGGAAGAGCAGGTGCTCCTCCGGAGCGCGTTCCGGCCGAGCAGGCGTTCCGCCGGAGCGCTTTCCGCCGGTGCCCCATCCGTCCGTGCGGCCGGGCCGCGTCGCAGCAGGGCCCGTCCGGCGAGGCTCGGCCTCCTTGGGGTGCTGGCTCCAGCCCGCACCACCCTCCATTGCATCGCTCCTTGGCATCCTTCGCGTGAAAATCGCCCTGGGATGAGGATGGGGAAAATCCGCTCGGTAGCTCAGCCGCTGCTTTTCTGCGCTGGCTTGGGGCTTGTGTTGTATAGAGCAGAGAGCTGAGCTGGGGAGGCAGCAAAGAGCCGGGTCTGGCGCTGCCCCCCGGTGCCCGGCGGCCGTCCCTGCCACCCACGCAGGCTGCCAAGGCGGAGGGGACCCAGCTCAGCAGACGGGACCGTTGCCCGGACCCGAAACGCGGCAGGGAGAGCTGAGGATGGACCGAGCGCCGTGTACGGCGTGGAAAGGACGCGAAGCAGCTGATGCCCGGCCCAGCGGGATCCCTTGGGGCACTAATGCCGCCTGCACCTCCGTCCCGCGGCTCCGCTGGGCACGCGGACCCAGCGGCCACGTGCCCTTGCCCAGGAGCTGCAAATGGCTCCGGCCCCTTTTGCTTCCTCTCCTGCCCGTTCTGACAGCGGCTGAGCTCCTGACGGATGGGACCGGCTCCGGCTCCTGGCAGCAGCCGGCCCGTTGCCATGGCAATGCCGGCCGCTCGGGCTCCTGCAGGATATTGCTTTCTTGGAAGCTCCGCGCTCCCTTCCCGCTCGCACAAAGAGCGCCGCACTCCGCCGTGGCTCCGCGTGCCGATGTGCGGCGCATACCAAGCGGCCCGCGCTCTGCTCCGGCCCTCGCCGCTCCTCCCGAGGCCGGGAAGCACCTCTGGAGCGTGCACAGGGAAGCAGCAGCTTCCCACCCGCTCTCCCAGGGCTTTGGGGCTGCCTGTTCCTCTTTTTTCTCAGGGAACTCTGCTCCCTTCCCTCCTGGTTCTTATTTCCTCCACATTTTCTCCGCTGGGAAATCCACCCATTGTGCTTTTCCTGCCTGCAACCCACATAGCCAGGCTGGGGGACACCGTTCCCCTTAACCTCTGTAGAGCCGGAGCATCTCCGGCCGTACCCACGAGCAGGT
Organism: Nothocercus julius; assembly: GCA_013398735.1. Classification (NCBI taxonomy): domain Eukaryota; kingdom Metazoa; phylum Chordata; class Aves; order Tinamiformes; family Tinamidae; genus Nothocercus; species Nothocercus julius. The sequence continues at coordinate 932,804 of VZSV01000154.1, forward strand.
TCTGCCATTGGGACAGCACCCCTGGGGCCAGACACGGGCTTGGGCACCTGCTGATGGTCCTGGAATGACCATCCTGAGCTCGGGAGCGTCACGGAGATGGGCTCTGGCTCCTTAGCAGCTTAGGGATCTGAGCTCGCGGGATGGGACGTGGCTCTTCACGTTCTGGGTGACGAGTGATTTCAGCTCTGGTTTTAGTTCTGCTCAGCCTCTTTGCTGCAGCGGCCGCTGGCGTGCCGAAATCCCGCGCGTGCCGGATGCGCGCCCGAGCCGGCGCTGCGTTCCCGCCCGCCTCGGTGCAGCGCGTCGAAGCACGACCGCGTGATTCCCCCTGGGACTCGGAGCGATTCCTTCCCTCGCTTTCCTCCTCAGCGGACTCAGCTTAGTTTCCAGGCAGCGAGACTGTGAGAACTGTCGGCCTCGCTCCTCTCCTTCCCGTGCTGCTGCTGCTGCTGCTGAGTTTTGTGTCGCTTTGCCAGTTTTAGCCAAATAGGATGAGGCTTGGAAATCCCCAAGGCTGCGATTTACCCAGCTGGGAGAACTTGAGGCTCAAATTAGCACCTTCCCCCTATGGGAGGGCTGCAAATTCAGCTGAACCCTTTGATTAGACACCAGAGAATCCACATAAGTGCAAATTTTGGGAAAGGTGACATTCCCCGTTGTGCTCGGAGGGTTATTTGCCTTTGCGTGAAATGCTGGCAGCCGTCTTTCAACTGGCCTAAGCAGGACGAAAAACAGGAGAGAGTTTGTGCTTCCCCGAGGATCGGCTCCGCACAGAGAGCGGCCGGACGTCCTCTGCGCTTCCTGCGGCTGCGAGCTGAGCCGGAGCGCGGCCTCCCTTCCCTGGAAGGGAGGAGGCCGCAGGGAGCTCCCGTCCTCCGCGGCAGCGGCGTGCAGGTGGCTAAAGGAGCTGACCCATAGTCTTCCTGCCCTCGTATTGCAAAGGCTGTTGTTGTCTTTTATTCCCTCCCCGGGAGAGCTGCAGGTTGTGGCTTAACGATGTTTGTGTTCCTTGGGGCTTCCCAAGGGTGGGGGGGCCTCTTGTTTATCCGCTCGCAGAGCCGGAGGCTCCTGCCAGCCCTTCCCCATGGCCAGCTCTGCCTTCCCGCCCGATATTCCCCATGCACAAGAGGCATTTGCACGGGAGAGGGTGAGGATATAATGGAGTTTATCCGGAGTTTATCCACCGTGAGCGGTGTGGACCAATTCCAGGCTCCTAGTGTCCTCTCGCCCAGCTCTGCACACCGCGGCCATGGGACAAAGATGCCCAAGGCTGCTCGAGAACATGCAAAAAGTCCGTGCCGGGGGAAAAGGGGGGTGCAGGAATGAGTCACCCGGAGCGCTCGTGGGCTGGACGCGGCCATCGGTCCTTCCCGACAGCCCGTGTGCCCTGCGCACGCCTGCGACGCGCAGACGGCCGGGAGGGCCGGTGAAACATGCAGACCCAAGGACACTTCGGTGAAGATGGACCCAAAATAGCTTCAGACACGAGAAGAGCTGGGGAAAAAAAAAAAGTGATAGCTTCCCCAGAAATGCTATATATAGGTAGCACAGACTCATTTAACTTGTTCTGGAAGGGAAGAGCTATTAAATACAGATGTCAGCTCTGCCTCGATGCCCTGAGCTGAGGGCTGCTGCCTGGCGGGGTCTCCTCGTCTCGAATGTCTCCCCAAAGGTGTGGGGGGCGTCGGGCAGGCCTGGGGGAGCTGGGACTGCAGCCTGGTGCAGGACCCGGCGGGGACGTGCAGAGGCACCTGGCCAAAATTTCCAGCTCCGCGTGTCGAGCTTTGTCCCAGCTCCCCGGGCAAGAAGGCGAGTGAGGAGGCGAACCCCAGAGCACCCTTGGTAGGAAGGGGGAGCAGCAACGATGGGGACCCGGAGGCCGGCCCCGCGTCTGCGTCGCCTTGTTCCCGTTCACCCCGCGCTCTCCGTCTCTTTGCAGGTTATCCTGAAGGACCTAGAAGTACTGGCTGAGATCGCTTCTTCTCCCGCAGGTCAGACGGAGGGCCAGGGCCCCTCGGAGGGCGCCGAGGCGCGATCGAGCCACGTGGAGCTCCACGTTCCCAGCAGAGGCAGCCCGCTGAGCTCCTCCGGTAAGGGCCTCCGCGTTGCATCTCGTGGCGGCGATCTGGGTTGCAGAGCACGCTCTGCCTCCCGGTTATTTCATTGCGCTTGAGGCTAAGTGGCACCTGTCACATGTGGTCAGGCAGGAAGGAAGGCCCCTCTCATGCTAACAAATCAATATATCAATTCCAACCCCGCATGGCTTGGGAATTAAGGAATCTGCTGTGAAGCAGGACAGGGAACTGTCTTTATTCCTTTCTCCAGCTCGCGTCTTATTCCCCGTTTGGGTTTGGTCGTGATCGGAATCTGTTTAGCAGCGTTGTGCCGCAGAGGCCAGTGGAGGGAGGCCATCGCTGTCCCCTTTTGTGGGACAATATTTTTTACTGCAGTAGTACAAGGTCCTCCACCGAGCTCTCTCCTCCTCCTAACTCCATCACCCTGTCTGCACGTAGGACTAGGAGAAAGTGGAGAGGGGGAAAGTGTCTCGGGTGCCCCGGGAAGGAAAAGGTCGGGATAACTGAAAGTCCCCTGAGCGCTGGTGTCTTCCGTCCGTGTGGAAGTGCTCGGAGCAGCCGCGGGTGGCGTGGGACATGATGGGGCCTGCGAGCTGCCGCTGCAGCAGCTCTCAGTGAGGTGGTGCCGCCTGTTTGGGGCTGGGCGTGAGGAATAAATCGCTGCCTTGCTCCGCGTGTCAGGTAAGAGGTGAGGGGAGGTGAGGAAGGACAACGCTGGTTTTTAGGGATTTGGGGAGAGGAAAAAAAAAATAAGGAAAAGAAAGTCTTTCATAATCATCCCAGCCCACAAGCAACTTTTTCACCTTCCTTTCTCTCCTCCTTTGCAGTTGGTTGGCAGCCCCTTCTCCTCTGCTGCTATTTAAGAGCCTCCCTTTTGTAGAGTCTAAGCCAGGTCCTCCTGGCCAAAGACAAGTTTTTCACATCAGCTTTGGGCTGTAAACTCGGAGCGGAGCCCAGGCTGTCTCTCCGTGTACAGTGCGTATCCACGGCGCCTTGCAAAACCACCCGAGCAACAGGGAGCTCCCAGCCTGCTGCCCTCGCTCCTCCCTGGATCTTCTTTTCCCTGAAGGTCTCCGAGACCTTGCTGCTCCCTGGGCTTGGAAGGTTCCCTATTAGAAACCAGCTCAGCTTTGGAGACTCCCTCGGGCTCTTTCTTTTTTGCAAGTCTACCTGGCTCGCACTTGCACGCTCGGATCCGTAGCCAGGCCGGCCTCTCCGGCGGAGGAGCCCGCAGGGTTGGCGAGCTGACGGAGCGCTCCGTGCGCGTTACTGATGCCGCGGCGGCCGGAGCGAGCCGGGGCGCGCGGAGCAGCTCCGGCAGCGCTGGCCAAGCAGCTGAAGAGCTGCAGTTTAGATCACGCTCATGGCTGTCTGAGGTTTCCTTCCTTGTGGATTATCTAAAAATAGCGTGCTGGATGGCGTGTATCCTAACGGCTGCCGTGGCCCCTTTTAGTATCTGGAAGAGCAACTTGGCTTCAGTTATCCGAGCGTAACGTTGGGAAGGAATCTGGATCCCTCCACATTTAGCAGCCCTGCTGTAGCCAGAGCTCCAGTTGCCCCGGCATGGAAATGGCTGAAATGCCACACGGGTCACAATGCGCTCTCGCTCTGTCCCCCTGTTTCCTATTCCTTCTAACACATGGGAAAACTGATTTTTTTAATTTTTTTTCAAGTTATTTGGGAATGAGCTTTGCAAAAAAAAATCGTTGGCTTCTACCCAAAAGTAGATGCTTCTCAGGGGAGGGAAAATGAGCCTTGGACTTTGGCGAGGGAGGAATCCGGCCCCTTTCCCGTCCGTCTGCGGCCACCCAGGCTTCCCGCTCGCGCCGGTGCTGCCTGCTTGGCCCGCGAGGGCTCAGGGCCGCGCTAGGAGCCTCGTGGGATCCGGCTGGAGGGCTGGAGGCTCCTACAGACGGCGGGGTGTGTTGCTTGGGGTGTTGGTTTGCGGCTCGGAGCAGTTCCCGCGGCCGGCCGTGCTCCCGGGGCAGGCGGCGAGCGGGAGCCCAGAGCCCGCCCGGGACACCACGGAGGCCTCGGCTCTGCTCCTCACCCAGCCCCGCGCGGGGCCGGCTCTGCCCCACGGATGCCCGCCAGGACCTCGCCGGCTTCCCCCGGCTTCCGTGCGCTCCGTGGTTTTTTTTCTTTTTTGCCTCCCTCAGGATGTGTTTATGCAGTTGTTTCCCCACTATTGAGCTCGGTTTCCTTCGGCCGCGCGCTGCTTAGCCAGGGAAGCCGTGTCCCACTTCCGCAGCTCGTTCCCAGCCCCGGGTTTTATTTAGCCGCTTTGTTCGGCCCTTACGTAAGGCTGAGCCGCCCGCCGGCGGCCCCTGCGAGCACAAAGAGCCCCGGGGCTCGCGGGGCCCCGTCCGCCGGCCCCATGCGGGAGCCGGGCCACGAGCGGCCGGCGGGAGGCTCTCGCCACGGGTGACACCCGTGTGCGGCCTCCAATGCAGCGCACGGGACAGGAGGGCGTCCTCCGAGGGACACCGGCACCATCCGCGGCCACGCGCACGGATAAATCCCACGCGCCCATCCGTGCCTTCCTTCCCGGCTGCGAGCTCCGCAGGGAGACGCCGTTTGGGCTCTTTGTTTCGCAGGAGACGCTTTTCTCTCCCGCTTGCTCCAGTCCCTCCTGCCTGGCTTCCTGCTGGAGGCCCCGGGACGGTGCCGTACCCGCTCCGGCTGTTTGGCAGTATAGGATGTTTACTGGGATGCGTGGGTGTGCTAAGAGGCTCTAGGTCGTTGCTTTCAACCAGTAGTCCATGGATATCCCAGGGGTCCGTGGATTACTCCTCCCGAGCCTGCTGAAAGCGTCTGGGAAATCTAGTCCGTTGAGTTGAAACTTGCTTTATGCCCCTTGGAAAACTTGCCAGGACTCCAGAGCCTGGAAAAAAAAAAAGAGAAAAACTTGAGAATTGCTATTACAGGGGTTTCCCATGCACATTGTTTTTTTGAGGAATTCTGTTCCCAGTGAGCCAAAACACTCGCTGCGACCTCTCTGGCACCCGGCTTCTCCATCTGCGTAGCCCGTACGCGTGCGGAGGTGGCAGCGGGGGGCAAAACGCCCCTCCGGAGGGCCTGGAAAATGGCAGCTGGGCGCCTGAGGACACCGGGCGAGAGCCTGCAGGCTGCTGGGGGTCCCCGAGGGGCGGCCAGGAGACGCTGGCCGGGGTTTGCCGACTTTGAGCTTTCTAACGGCGGGGGAGAAGCTGCAGGTTTCGGAGGTGAAAACCCCTGGTTTGCGTGGCGCCGTGGGAGGTGGGCGCTGGGGGAAACGCCGCGCTGAAACCTGGCGCGGAGCCGGCTGCTCTTCTGGGCCTCGCGAAGCCCCCGCCTCTGGTTTTTCGGCGGGTGCAGGCTGGGAAGTTTCTGAACGGGGCCAATCTGATTGAAATTCGGGGCTCGGGTCTGCAAAATCCTCGTGAAAGGCCGTGAAGCGTCGCTAGACGTTGCGTCCTGTTGTTCCCAGGTGCCAGTTTAACCAGGCCGCGATGAGGAGGGAGCCGGCCCAGCGCCAGGAGCTGCCCAAGGTGGCACTTGACACGACGTAGTGGCCAACCCCGGGATGCAGCTGGCCCTTCTCAAGCTCTTTGCCCTGGTTTCTGCTTTGCCTGATCCAGCTTCCCGTGCTTTTTGCCTGATCCGGATTGTGCTGGGGGAGACGCAGAGGATCCGTGCAGCAAAGGCCATGGAAACGCATCCATGCCTTTCCCTGCTCCGACCTTCACGCCGGGGGCACCCCCGTTCTCCCGCCTCGCCCCGATGCCCTCGGACGGGCAGATCTCCGGGGCGCGACGGGGAGCGGTGTCAGTGCATCCGCGCGGTGCTGCCCCGAGCGCGTGCGCGGCCGGGAGTTCTGGCGGAGCGGGGAGCGCGGACGCTGCTCGGAGCCCAGCTGAGCGGCCGACACGTTTGCATCTGTTTCTAACTATGGCTTGCACTGGTTTTTATTTATTTCAGTTCTGTCTTTTTTTTTTTTTTTTCTTAAATAGGTTTCTATTTTTAGCCCGCTCGGCGAGGTTCCTCCGCGGCGGCTTTTGCAAAGGCCGAAATTCAAAACATCCTGGGGAAAGGCTGCCGGGCGGAGACGCGCGGCAGATTCCCGTGTCCCCACATTGGGTTTCACTTAGCAACACGTGCCGGCGCCCAGGCTCCGCGTGCCCAGCACGCCCGGCCCGCTCCGGCCCCGGAGCGTGTGCCGGAGCCGAAGGAGTTTCTTCCCGGGAGCGGGAATGGCACCGGGCGCCCGCGGTGCTGCCTGCGGTGCCGCCGTTCAAGCAAGGCCGACCTCTCCCGCCGCCGTCCTCAGCGCTGCGGGTTTCGAGGCTGCCTGCGGCGGATGGCCTGGCTGCTCCGGGCAGCGCTGCAATATATATTTATAAGGGCCTTAATCTAGGTTCCTAATTGCCTGTCTCTCCTGATTTACGATGCGGGCGCCGGAGCGATCGGAGCGCACCGGTGGCGCGGACTGCAGGCGGTGAGGGAGAGGCCGCCGGAGCTGCCATCCAAGTGGGAAGCTGAGGCTGGCCCAGGCGGTTGGAAAAGCCCATTAGGGTTCCTGGCTCTGCCGCAGGCTGTGGCGCTTCCCTTGGAAACAAGGACCTGCCAGGATGGAGCAGATGCTCTAGGTGCTCAGGGGGTACCTTGGGTCCATCTCATGGAAAGGAGCTTTTTTGACTTGACCAGGAGAGATGGCAAAGGGAGCTCAAAGGCTCTGGTAGGTCTTGGAGAGCAGCAGCTCTGTCCTCCCCCTGGACAGCTCCAGAAAGAAAAATTACTTGGGATGTGCTGCTGTGTCTACCCTGGAGATCCACAATGCGCCCAAGAGGAAGGAGCTGGGACCACGCGCCATGCCCGTGCTCGGTGGCACTGCTGTGACGGGCCCCACGTTCCCCCTTGAGCCTGTGACAGCTGAGACGTAGGGTTGACTTTGTCGTTCCCCAGAGCAGGCATCTTTCCTCTCCTGTCTCGCTCGGAATAAAAAAAAAGAAAGGAAAAAGCGAGCCGCGCCGCGGCGTTTCCACAGCCCTGCTTGTGGTTCTGGCGCGTTAGCAGCCGAGCTGGCGGGTTACGGATCTGCAAAGTGTCGCTTTCGGGGAAAGTGGGAGGCGCAAACTCCAATTAATTGAGCCACAGTTTTCCTAACACTTCTCGCTGCCTGTCTCGCGCGCTTCGCCGTGACGCTCCGGAGCGGAGCTCGTCGCCGCCTCGGCGCTCGAAGGTGGCAGGTCGCACCAGCGGGCTTAGCGAGGGCTGCGGGTGACGCTGGGCTGCCCTGGCAGGACGCACCAGGATGCTGCTCCGGAGCTCGGGACACGCTCCGCTGGGAATGCTCTGTAGGGAGGCACGCGAGCGCTGGCACGTTAGGTGGGCAGGGAAGCGGGGCTTGCTGAAGGAACAGGCGTGTGCCGGCTGGACCAGCGTGGGCTAAACCAGGTACCTTCCGTGGTACTTTGAAATTTGCTCTAATTCTCATCGCTGGGCTACTTGGCACAGCCAGTTGCTTATTGATCTCATGGCTTCTGCCCGCTAGTAGCGCTGGCTGCGTCCGCGCCGTGCCCGGGAGCCGGGTGCCTCCGACGGGCGTCCCCGGGATGCTCCGGGACGGCCCCCAGCTGCCATGCAGAGGAAGGAGCAGAGCGCGTGGGAGCCCGGGGCCAGGCAGCCCTGCGGATTGCAGCCTGGATCTGATCTCAGAAGTGGTTCGGGCTTTTGGGGAGCTGGTTGCAGCGTTTGTGACTTGCACCTTTGTTTTGACACATCTTGTCTCACTAACATAATAATTTTGTCCAGATCACCTTACCTGCAGCCCAGAGGAGGCCCAGGGCTGCAGCCAGGGCTGGAAGAGGGCAGTTTGAAAGCACAGGCTGGGGTCTCGGATGCCGCAGAAGGGAATCCGACTCCTCGGATCCAGTGGGAAAGAGGCAGCAGTTCCTTTGGGGCAGGTCGGGGTCTAAACGGTGGCTTCTTCCACCGTGGCTGTGCTCCGCGCGTGCTCTTCGGGGCTGCGACGCAGGCCTGGCTCCAGCCATCACGGAGCTGGCCCGGCACTTCGCCATCAACCAGAGCTCTGGCCGCTCCGTTGCGTTTTTAATGGGCAGCCTGCTCACAGCAGGCACTTGGATTAAATGATCCCGCTGTTTGCAAACAATTTGCTTTTTGGGGGGGAAGAACATTAAGCGAGGTATCCAGGGTATGGGAGTCGCTATTGACGGGGCTGATGCAGAGCCTCCACATGCTGTTATCCAAGGCTCCGAGACCCAGCCTTCGTGCCCGTTCCCTGCTCCGTTCAGTGCATTTTGGGGGGGCCGCTTTCTGGGCGTTCGCGGTGCTGCCCCTGTAACTCGCTGTCTCCTCTGCAGGTACCAAAGGCATGGAGTGCTCCCCCTCCACCCCCACCATGAACTCCTACTTCTACAAGTTCATGATCAACCTGCTCAAGAGATTCAGCAGCGAGCGGAAGCTCCTGGAGACGAGAGGAGCCTTCATCATCAGGTCAGAGCGCCCAGCTCCTCTCCGAGCTTTGCCAAAACCCTCAAGCGCCTTCCTGGCCGTGTGGGCCGGGCACGAAGGGCTCGAGCAGTCCAAGCGAGCGCTGAGCAATCCTGGATTGCCAGGAGCCAAGACCGTTCCTGCAAGTCTCCTTGGCTTGCTGGTAGTCGGGGCTGACGTTTTTAGAGCAAACAGACTTGCCCTTCACGTGTTGAGACACCATATTTTTTGCTCTCGTGCCCTGGGGCAAAGTATCTCCTTATTAAATAGTGTTGTCAGATCCCGTTTCGTTAAGACACAAACAGACCAGCTGGAGCATGAAGACGGGCTTGGGCTTGGAGTGCCAAGTCAACTGATTCCTTTAAGCCGGGTCAGGTCAGGGTGCAGCAAACAAGTGTGACTAGTGCCGGGCACGTGATATTGGAAGCCCCTCGTCCAGGTATTTTGTTTCACAGGGTCATGCAGTTGGGTAGCCAGAGGCCACGTTGCTCACTTGGAAGAGAAAGCAAGGGGAGGACGGGACAGGGAGTCAACAGCTCGGTGTCTTGCCCAGGTTTTGCTTCTCATTTTTTAAAGAGTTGTGTTTAGGTGGTAGATGCAGGAAAAGCAAACTTTGGGACAGCTGGCAGAACGTAATCTTGTACGCAGTGAAATCTGGGGCAAGGGATGCAAATTCTTCAGCTCAGAAATAATTGACTTAACGGTCAAGGCAAAAAAAAAATATATATATATCAGTTAGGAATCTGGGGGGAGGATGGGGGGTGGACTGTCTATTTTTCCTTCCTTGCTTTCAGCACGGTGGTATTGAAATACGCTGAAAGAGCATGAAGCGCGTGGAAGAAGTCAGCTGCCTCTGCAAAGGCAGGCGCCAGGGTCCCAAGTGAGGGATTAACCACTCCACCAGCTCAGAGATCCAGGATCTGGAAGTAGAGCATGTTCAGCTCTCCAAATCAGCCAAGTCCGACTTGGTTGTAGCCGCTTTGCGTTAGCCAAGCATCCCGGGTTCTGCTCCCTGCAACGGTTTGTGTCTCCGTGCGGCCTTGGAGCGGTGCTGAAAAGTGTGGCCGGGTAGGATTGCAGTGACTGTTGGGTCCGTGGTGCAAGAGGGGTAGGAGATTCCCCCCTGCCGCCGCCTTGTATTAAAATTTGGTGCCGTAACCTAAAGATTCATTGAAAAAAACTATTATTTCCCCTGCCAGAGTCTAGCTTGAGATAAGATTTTGGCCTTCTCTTAAGAGTCTGGAAACGTTGGGTTTAATCACTTGGGCATCTAAGGACAGGAGAGGGGAAAAAATCCCATTTTTAGTGTTTCTCCCTGGAGTCTGCAAAACGAGAGCACCGACCGTGGTTTGGATGAGAGGCCTTGGAGAGGCCAAGTGGCCCTAGATTTCGCTACAGGGGCCGAGCAGCTGGGTCTGGTCAGCGCAACGAGCCTGGACAGTGTCACGTTGAAAAGTTTGAAGGGTTTCTTGTATCGCAATCATCTCAAATTCTTCCCTCCGGCCCCAGCAGAAGCCCTCGGCTACCAGGCAGGCTGGGCTGGTCCCGTAGCCGGCGGTGTCACCGGGGCAGCTCGGCAAGCGGTGACTCAGAGCACCAGAATTGCAAAAAAAAACCCAGCTTAGCGCAAAAATTCCCGCCTGGAGCCTCTGTCCGAATCGGTCACGTTGTGGCGTGCGTGTCGCTGATCCAGGCCTGCCTTGGTGCGAGGCCAGGGCAGCGGGGCTGGATGAGCCTGGCCCCGGGGCGCTCGTGACTAACTCTGAAACCTAACGAAGAGCGCTAAAGCGCCCGTGTTAACTCCATCTCTGCCGCCGCCGGGAACGCCGGGCGGGAATAGAGCAGGGAAAACTTTTGCGAGCCTCTCTGGAAAAGATTGATCCATTGCCAGCGAGACCTACTTAACGTGGGAGCCTCGTGGCGCTATTTTTAGGCACTTTCCAAACTGGAGCCATATGTGTTTTGCTGCAGTATCTCCCCCGTTGTCCGCAGGCGCGTTGGCTGTTACGGCGGCGGGGTGAGGAGCCAGCCCCATGTTTGACTTGGGAGAAGCCGGTGATTTTTCAGCATTGCCTGGGGAGCGCAAAGGAAATACCCGGACGGGCTGTGTTCGAGCGCGATCGTCGGCGCCGGCCGCTCCGAGCGGCTCTGCTCCCTGTGTGCTCCTCGTTTCCCAAACCGCCGCTGCCCTTTTGAGGCCGGGCAATAAGGAAGCTCGACCAACCTGCCGCTTGGCAGCTCTCCGCTTATCCAGGTCGGAGCGGCGGCGAGGGAAAATAAACCCCGTTAGGTTTAGGCAATTATTTCCAGGCAAGGGATTAGTGCTTAGTGGAAAAGGAAATGTGGGACAGGGCTTTAAAACACAGCGCAGCAGTTTTCCCTGTCGTGGAGCCAGCAGTGCCTGGGCTGGGCAGCGGCCGCGGGTCACACGGAGGCTCCGCGGCGGCTTTTGCAGCCCAGCCCGCGCTCGTGGGCGTCCGCTGGGGGAGCCCTGGGGCCGGGGTCCCCCTTCTGCTGCCTCCTCGAGGCGCCGGTGGCAGCGCGGGTGCTCGAGGAGTGCGAGTGGGAGACGATCCCCAGCTGTGCCCAGGCATCTGCCCACGTGGTGGAGGAGAGGAAGGGAAGCGGAGCGTCCGGGAAAGGGCTCTTGAAGGCTCTCCAAAGCTGCTCAGCGCTCACTTGACTCCGGGCCCTCGTAAACACTTAGCAGAGAGACCCTCTTTGTGCAAGGAGCCGCGCTGCCGTGGCGAGGGAGCCGGGGTAGTCGTCATGCAGAATCCTCCGGAGAAGGGATGGTTATTTGCACAGGAGGCTCTCCTGGGGCGCAAAGCCCTTTCAAGCTCCCTACCCCCAAAGAAGCCTGGCTTCACGGTCCCTTCCAAGGATATCTTTGCCCGGAGTGAGTTTTGTGCCTCTCCGGAGACGAGCGTTTCCTATGGGGCTCCGTCTCTCGTTACAACTTGTGACTCTTTTTAGGCTCAAGGCCAGAGGGCCCTTAGAAAACGCCACTTGGAACCCCGCGTGCTGCCGCTTCCCTCCGGCCCACGGTCGTGTGCCTCCGGAGCGCGCTTGGACGCTGCTCTCGGAGGCCGGAGCTCTCGTCCCCCCGTGGCAGTTCCCTAAGTGCTGCCTCTCAGCTCCCCACGCAGCCCCAGACCTTCCAGCCTCGTTGCTCACGAGGCCCTTTCAGCCTCTCTGCCCTAGCTGGAACGTGGCAGGGAAGGAGCCCTGGGCTCCACTGAGCCCTTGAGCAAGAAGAAAACATCCGCGCTCGGCTCCAGGCCTCCTGATTATGGCTTGGGAGCAGCACAAAAATGCAGAGGAGCTTCCAAAGCATCACATGTCTGCTCGGCTCCACGCAGGCGTCCTGCAGGCAGGAACGCCGGCCGGGAGGAGCGGCTCCGCCAAAGCCCGCGGGTCCGGAGGCAGGCGAAGAGGCAGCGACCGGAGCGACCGGCACCGGAGCGCTCGGCGGGGCGAAGCCTCCCCTTGGCGCCGGCGGCCCCTCTCTCTGGGTGGCAGGGGACATCTCTGCCCTCGGGGCAGCCGAGCCGCGGGGCCGGGCCCGACGCGGCGTTTCCTCCCCAAAGGGCGAACGCGGGAGGAAGAGCACGGACGGCCGCGACGGAGCGGGAGCGGGGGGTCCGTGCGCGCGCAACAAAACCGGGGCTTGTTTTTTTGGCCTGAAGGGTCCCGCTCGGCAAAGCGCAAAAAAAAAGAAAGGAGGGAGAAAAAAAAAAAGGGGAATCGAGGCCCTTTGCTCAGCGGAGATCTGAACTCGGGCGCCGTCCAAGCAGCTGTGAGCGCTACAAGGGGAGCTTCTGTGTCGGCAGGCAACGAGGCTGCGAAAATCCACGGCGCTGCCTGCCAGGATGCTCTCTGGCCGCCTGCCCTTTTGCTTTAATGAACTGTGCTCTTCCCCCCCTCCCTTGTCACCCTGCGGAACGGAGTAAGCGGAGAAAGCCCTGGGATTTTTTTTGTTTCGTTTGTTTGTTTCTCCCCTTTCGCTCGCGCTTTGGAAACGGAAGGCAACGCTCGCTGCCTCCGGAGCCCCCAGGCTGGTGCTGCAGGGAGTCAGGGGATGCCCTGGAAAAGCGTCCTCAAAACAAGAAGGGAGCCGAGGCCGCCGGCTTGGGAGAGGCGGCGCGCGGGGGCCGAAGCCGCCGGCCGTCG